>PTEX01000218.1:157498-569211 GCA_003342815.1 Eudromia elegans
GCTCCGCAGGGCTGCAGCTGGGCAGGCAGCACCGCTCGGCCCCGGCACGCGCCCGCGTCCCGGCTCAAGGGGCTCCGCAGCAGCACGGGCCACGCGGGCGTCTCAGCAGGCACAGGGGGCCGCTTGCTCAGCCCAGGCAGGACGCCAGGCTCAGCTCTCCTGGAACTACCAGAAGAGAAGGGGAGAGGGGAGGAAGTTTCATTTAAGATCGTGCAACTGGCAGAAGGGAGCGCTGAAGTGGAGCTCCGCGTGAGCCACGCCGGGTACACGTCTTTGTGCTTTGCTGCTCGCTGCCTTGCTGCGCTCCCGGCTTGTTCCCCGCTCACCCCGCAGCATCCCAGAAGCTCCTTCGCCTCCTCTCCGGCCCTGCTCAGCCCTGGCAGCGTCTCAGGACCTGCCTCGTGCCCAGCTCCGCGCCGCCTTTGGGCGCTGCCTGTCTCTCCTGCAGTCTGATGTCAATCACRACCGTTTTAACGTGCCGCTTTTCTGCAGCCACACTTGTGCTTCCCTAACAATGTGCTGCTTTGATCAGTGTAATACAAGCAAAACTAACAAAAACAAGGCCCTTTTCTCCCCTCCCCTCTCCCAAAGCAAGCCCCACCAGGCCTCAGGCTTGTAAAACCAAAGCAATTGCAATGTTTAATTTTATTTCCTTTATTTTGGGGCTGGTAGGTGCTGGTTCTGATTAGGAACAGTCTGAGCAGGAATAAAGCAATTTTAAATAAAAACATGTTGAGCTTTAGGGGAAAAGGCAACAGCCTTATCAATTTGGAATAAGTACCTTTTCCGTGCAAACTCCCCCGCGCCGGGTCAGAGCTGAACGTACCTCCTCCGGGCCTCGCAAAGCCAAAGGGTGGTTTTGCCTGAGCTCCCCTGCTAAATACAGAGTCACCGGCTTGATTCCAGCAAAGGGGGACCAAGGACTCCCCTTACACCCCAGGACAACTCTCTACCCAAGCAATGCCACGCAGCAGACCAGCGCGGCTGCACGTACAGCAAAACGTTAGCTTTTTGCCCCAGATGCGAGTTAGTTTTACGGCATCAGCAGTTCCTTCTGCACGCAGAGGGGATCCCCACGTCGTCCCCAGCGCCTCCGTCCCTCTCCCGCCGCCRCCGCCGGACTATGACAGCCGCAAACCCCGATCAGTGAATAACCCAATCGAGCCATTAAAAGAAACAGAAGCCCTCTGCCCTGTTTGATTTCTCTCCATAATGATGTAAAGTGCACTTTAATGGAGTCAAAGTGGTCCTGGGCCGCTCTTGTTAAGGCCATTTGATGCAGTGCTATTGAGTCCCACCGCTGGCGTTCATTACCGCGCCGCAGCTCACGCTTCCCAGCACAGTCGCGCCGCCGCTACAGCCCCTTGCCTGCATTTTGTCTACATAAATTAGACCTTGTGCAGCATATTGGCCTGTCAGGGGACTAGGAAGAAACTGTATATTGTTTCTGGCATTCCCGGGCCCTTCTGCCCCTGACATCTGCTGTGTTTGTGACAGGGAATACATTCCTGCCTCATTATCCGGGCAAGCGGAATCCCTCCCTGACAGCACCATTAATCAGAATCAAGCAGTCCGGCAAATAAAAAAAAAAGGGAGAGAGAAAAAGAAGAAACGCAAAGAAAAGAGACAGTTTCTAACTTCCACTTTTGTGGCATCCCAGCGCCTGGACAAGTAGCAATCCATCTTTCTGAGTGACGGCTCTGATGGATGGCATTATTTATGCTTTTGTGTATTAAAAGACAGTTCTGGCACCGGCTTGTCACTCTAGCGGAGGCTGGGAAAAGCCGAAATTTAATTTGAAGGAAAAGAGGGCAAAGATCAGAGGAAGCAGGGGAGGGAGCAGCGCCTGGGAGGGACAGCGGCCGCCGCGGGCAGTGCCTGGCGGAAGGATGCGTTGCAGCAGCCCGGCAGGGCCGGTGCAGGTAGCGAGGGCGCTGCGTTCCGTGTGCATCCCGGCCAGTTCCTTCTCGCCTGGGGAGGTCCTGCCGTAGCACAGGGGATTGGCTCCTTGGAGAGAGAGGCACCGCTTCGGGTGAGACCGGCCCGTGTTAATTTGCTGTACGTAATGTGCGGTTACGTACCCAAACATTGCTATATATGCACATCCAAGTGCATTCACACTAATTAGAGGGTTTTGCTCTAGGACACATATCTTCAAATATGCAAAACACCTGAACGTCCACACATGAAGGCACTAACATGGATACATCCCAAGCTAAGTAAAGCATACCTTTTTTTTCCTTTTAAATATGCTGTCAATTACATTATTTATAAGCAAAATTGAATACAAAGCATGGAGAGGATTCTTTAAATGTAAAATACATTTACTTAAGTTTGGTAGGGAAGGGAACTGCATTTCATGACTTCTGGAACGTGAAGTCTGTTCGGGCAATGTGGGTTTTTTGATATTCACCCCCACGCACAAGGGGTGAGGGTAGAAGTTCTGGCAGGGCCGTGTCGAGGTCCATGGCTCGACTCGTAGCGTTTCCYGTTCCCCATTTATAAAGCCAGCACTGCAGGCAGTGTAAATCCATCTCTTTCTTTAACTGTGCTGATTTATGTGCTGGCAGTTGAACCCGTAGATATTTTTACAGTATATTCCACACTGTATATAAATACTAGAACATGCTCAAAGTATGTTTCTATAGGGATGTTATATATAGYGGTACAAGAGAAAATAGGCAGGCCGTGCTCACTTCAACCGAAGCAGGTACATCTGCTTGGAGGTCATGGATTGGGTGCCCTTGTGCCAGCAGTGACTTTGGCTCCGCACGTATTTACGTTCCTGCAGCCCCGAGGACAGCGAGGGCCTCCCAGGAGCTGCTTTCCACGCGCGGAGCGAGGGGTGAGGACTTAGCTGGTGCTGAACACCATGGGTGAATTATTAAAGGCCATTATGGGAAAGAGGCATCTCAAATTTGGGTGCCAAACTCCTTGGGTCTCCTGCAGAGCATTTCAACACAGCTGAATTCAAACCAGGAACTTTCCCAAGGGAAACTTATGGGCTCTGATGGATGCTAGGCCACAGCAGGGGATTCACAGCAGCGCTAGTGCCCTTCATACACGTGTCCAAGTGGGTAGAGACCTGAAGAGAGCCAGTGTTTCACTCTGTGCCCTTTTCCAACACAGAATGACACAGCCTTTGACCCGGGAAAACATGAAATAAGGAGAAACACTGWTCATATTATTTATAGCTTTTGCTTGCAGATGACCCATCTTTTGGCTATTTTGACAAACATCTGCCTCGGAACCCAAGAGCCAACACCCAGCATTTGCTTTTCATTAATACAAATGTGTTTCATGCCCAAGTCTCGGCGGGTTTCGCCTCCCCTCCTCGAGACTACTGGCACGGGCAGCAGCGGCCCTGGCACACCTACAGACCCTGACAAGAGCCACCCCCGAGCCTTTGGGGCCAGGGYGGAAGCCCAAGCGCGCCGCACGCTGCCAGTTCTAGGCTAAATGCAGGAACAGTGCTGGCCCGCAGGCCCCGCTGGATTCCTAGCACCGCCACCCTCTTGGGCTCCTTTCTTCCTGACGASGATGGATCTCCTCTTCCTGCCCACCAGGATTTTTCAGCTCCGCTCGCAGGACACTCGGATGCAATTCCGCATTTGCAATGGATTGATGGAGAGGCAGGACAAGGCTGCTGCGCAGGGGCGTTCGGGCACCAGGCAGCCCAGGATGGCGCTGGGTGTCTGACCGAGACGGAGGTCACGAGCGGGCCCCGGTCCCGCACTGACTTCACCCAAGAAGTTCCCCGAAGGGATGACGCCAACGACCCTGGTGACCGCGCTGCCCTTCCAGGGTGGGAAGCTCTGAAACAAACCTCTTCTCTCAAGACCCCGAGCTTAAATTTCACAGCAACATGTGCACGGAATTCCTTCGGTTTCCGCTGAAAACCCCAGCCTGTGCTTTGAGAAGGAGCTGGTCATTTTTCCACCGCCAGGCTCGAGTTTGGGATTGGCTTTTCTCGATGCTGCTATCACTGCCTTGCACCCGGCCAGCAGGGAGTGAAGAAAAATGCGGAGGGCTTTCTCCTTGCGAGGCTTTCCGAGGTGTAAGTCAGGCTGGTCAGTAACCGTTCCAGGAGGAAATGCCGTAATCATTCACAGCACGGAGGCGCCGAGCAGGACAAGGACAGCCCCTGTTATTTATCYGCCTTATTCTATCTATCTTCTCCGAGCTGCATTGTGCAATAAATACCTCAGCAGCGGCAAAYGGTGAAAATTATCCCAGCTCTGGTGGTGACGATTTATGCCCGCCGAAGAGCTGCCCCTTGAGCTCCCAAAGCGAAGCAGCACAAGCGCGTGCTTTTAAGCCCGTAGTTGGAATGTTTAATTCTATTCTGTCGTCTGTCAGAACAGCAGGCAGGGGGAAGGAATGTATGGGTGTCATATGGAAGCCATGGTTTGATGACGGACAAAATTAAATCCTTGCATTTGGACATAAACCATGGTAACAGCAAACATGCAGCGCGTCAGGCTTGGTTTTCAGTACCGAAAACACAAGGCCCCACTTGGCAGGTTGGAGAGGAGATATTAGTCAGATTCAGACATGGTTTTCTTTGTTTTAGTGAAGGATAAATAATTATGTGCTGAGATAGTCCAGACTCCTGTTAGCACAGTGGTGTGTGAACCACAGCAGAGGAGGCTGTGAGAATAGGAAGGACGGGAAGCCCACTAAGCAGCGCCTGGGAATCCTGCAGAAGCGTTGGCGTTCGCTTCTGCAGCGCAACCCCAGAGATTCCTCAAAACATACCCGCCTTTCCGGGCATTGCTGGGCCAGCAGAGGCAGYGCCCAGGAGGTCCCCGGGGCTGCTGGGCTCCCACTGCCAGGCCCACAAGGGATTTATGACATTTTGCACAGGGCCATGTGCATTCCCATCGCCTGCCAGCGCTGATGAAGTCTGCAGACACCTGACAAGACTGACCGCTCCTTACTCATTCATGTCTCTCTTTCCTCATCAACCTCCTCAACTTCCAAAACACTGTGGTTTGCAAAAACCAGAAGGGGAAAGTTGCAATTCACAGATGAAGCTCTGAAAGTGCCTTTTTTTTTTTTTTTTTTCCTGGGAAAAAGCTGCTCAAATGCCTGCCCTTTAGACGAGTCCTAATTGCACCATACCCAGATTGCTGTGGCTGCTGCTTTACATTTTACACAGTCCTGTCGTAGTCGCAAGTGTAAAATGGAACTTGTAAATCACAGTCTGGAGAAGGCAAAGGACATAAATGTCAGCACAGCAGAATGAGTTTACATAGAGACGAAATCAAGCTGAGTAGCACGGATACAGCACGGAGCTGGATTTCACATTTCACTGATGCTCTTGGTCCAGAGGTTTGCTCATTACCGAGGCCATGATTCTGTTATTCAAACTCATGGTAAGTGGTTCCTCAGGCAAAGAGCCAGCAAAGCACTTAGGCAAATTCATAAATTTATGTTCCATTGACTCCTGTGCAACTATTTATATGCTTAAAGTCACGCATGTCTTAAATGCATTTCCAGATCAGGCCATGTACTTCACAAATAGTACTTCTGGAGCATCATAAACCCCAAACCTTCACAATTCAAGAGCTGAAGTTCTCCTTTCCCCTCAGTTACTGTAACTGCGCCAAAGAATCCAGCTCCAGAACCATCAAGTCCTTTTCAAAGGGGCTAATTTTGTTTCTTCCAGACTTGAGGGCACCCAAGTCTAGCAAGCTCCTACACTCACCCATGGGTGACTGCATCGCTCTCCTGCCCCTTTCCTTCCCCAGTGCAGCACAGCACATTCTTGAACCACTCAAATAATTTAAACCCCAGAGTGACACTCTGCAGAAACTGATTTAAAGTCAGCTCAAGCTGCTGCTAATACAAGTGGTAATTTCATCAAACTAAAAGCAATGGTGATTTATTTTTAATTATCCCCACTGTTTCAATGAGGGAAACTCAGCTGTAACTAGGGCTTGCACGTTTTACTGACTTTGCCCTGAGAGTTAAGCACTAAAATGTTGGATTTCAGAAAACTAGGCAGGGATATTAAACACACTCTGACTTAGGAAACTGAACATAGCCATAGGCTCCTGACATGAATTTACATGGGGGCACAAATATACAGTCCATAGAGACACAGTATTATAAGGACCACGCAGGCCAGAAGAGAACAAAAGTGATTTGAAGTGATTTAATCCCATTAATCTGTTTCTTTTCCCTTAAGACTTTCAAAGCTCAGGGCAGATCTTTAGCTGGCAAGTGAAGTAGAAAAGCACTTAAATAAGACCTTAAATTTAAGCTCCTGCTTAAAGTCTATTTATCGCAGAGTTCATTTCAAAATAAATTCATGTTAAAACAATATTTCTAAGACACAAAAGAAAAATCCTCRCTTGAGCCAGAGCCTCTCCAATATAAACAGAGCTAATCTGCGTAGAGGAGGCCTCTCCTTTCAGGACTTCTCTTCCGAGCTGCTTCCATCCAGGCGAGGCAGCAGAACCCGGCCCTGGGGCCTTCGTGATGAGTCTCACCCACCCTGCTCGCGGTCGGCATATTCAGCTACCTGCGGGAAAGCCACAGCCGAGCAGCTTATCACCAAGCCATAAGGCAGGCAAAAGGAAGCCCCAACCCCGATTTAATAAATAATTGTTATCTGGTATCTACGTGCACAGGCCAGACGCTGGGAGCTGTCAGGGAGGGCGCAGGGTGCTCTATGGATGGATTCTTCCAGTTTTGCTTAAATCTCTCAAGAGCAGGCAATGCACATCTGCACAGCATTGTCACCTTACAAACATCCTAATCGCACACTTGACTATTATCTAAGCTCAACAAGCTCGTAAGCCTGACAGCCGCCTTTTAAATATTTACTACTGCAGAAAGATACCCGATAGGCAGCTGTCGTCAAAGCATAAGCGGGTTTCCAAATGCTGGGATGATTCTTCCCTAGTTTGCTGTCCAGGACTTTTGCTGGAGTCCAGAGGAAGCCGCTTCACTGCGGTGTGTGATCCGGTTAGATACTAATTTCATGGAAACTGGACAGTCYTTTACTGAGCACTTGGCCATTCCTGGCTTGATCATAGGGTTTGATCCTATTTAACATCCCTGGGCCTCCCGCAGACGAAGGGACCAGGGTAATTATCGTAACGATACGTAAGGCTCGCCYGTAATTGTAAGGGGAGGTACTGTGTGCGTGCCAAACTTTGCCTTCTTCTTATTGCTATGGACAGTATGAATGGCAGCRCCGTAATGGGACAACAGCATCAGCTCTCCGGGAGGCAGAGGGTAAGGAGACATTAATATGTGCAGTCAATTCGCATCTCGCACGACGCGAGGGTGCCGGGATGAGCGGTTCTGACACCTAGAACATAAACCAGATGGCCCCTTTCTTCCGCCATATCATGCAAAAGAGGGTTGAATTAATTCGTGGAGAAAATCATGACAATTCTGTTCCTGTTGGAACTCAGCACAGCGGACAGGGTGGTAGGAGATTATGCTGAATTTTTAACTTCAAAAATACTAGTGGCAGATGTCAGTGCCTGTGCTCCTCATTGCCCTCCTCCTTTCCTGCATGCCCCAGGGCCCGGGCGTTGCCCCGTCTCTAGGGCAGGAACTGAACTGCGCTGCTGCAAACCTCATTTAAACCCAACTCCCCGYGCAGCTTTCTCCAAACCGGGGTGTAAAACCCACCCAAGCCTTAGTGCACGCCCTGCCATCAAAGCGCGGGGTGTGAAGGAGGGCTCGTCCTTCAGGGAACTCCCCGGCTCCCTTTTGGTGGAAACGACTGAGACGCTGCCGGGCGCGGGGAGGGGAGACCTCCCCGAGGGGTCGCAGCGGCCTCGCCTCGCGCTGCCTCCAYGGCGCCCCGGGCGATGCCTTGGCCCAGGACGCCGCTCCCGGGAGCCCCAGCGGTTCTGCTCAAGCTGGCCGAGGCCGCCCGTGTCCCAGCCTCCCTTTCAGCAGCGGGTGCYGGGTCCGGACCGCTGCCGTCCCGGATGCACCACGTCCCTGTGCCGGCGCTGCCGGGCCAGGCCTGGCACAGGGGGCTCTGCAGCTCGGAGCATTCTCGCCTCCTCTCCTACCCCCCTTTCTTTTTTCCATGGGGGAACTTTCTCCCGCACCTTCCCCTCTGCCTCCCCCCAACCTGAATGAGCACTTCTTTCAGTAATGGGTTTTTTCCACCTGGTTGACTTGATGAAAGGTTTATGAGTTGACATTATGTGCGAGAAGAACAAAGCAAGCGCGGGGACGTGCGCGGGGGCGGCGGCGGCCTCCACGGAGCTGCTGAAAACTTTATTACAAACCAAGAGACGTTGGGAGCAATAAATCAGTCGGATGCTCTCTCCAACCCTGCAGAAAGCTGCCACTGCAACGGAGCGGGAAGAGCCCGGGGCCAGGCCTGGCTGTGCTGGCGAGGGGCCATTGGACACATCCTGGTTCCCTGGGCCAGGCTATGATCTCCTCAATCCCTACAAAACCGCATGGACAGAGACCCACCTTTGCAGAGGAGGTTTCCAGAGGCAGCGACTGCTGCCCATGCATGCCGCTCATGGGGAAAACCAGAGGGCTGCCGTTTGGAAACGTGTCCCGTGTCCATCCACAAGAGCCTTGCGCCCGATCCAGCCAAGCACTTTACCCGTTGCTCAAGCCCTGCCTCTGCCAAGGGCAAAGGCAGCAGCTCCTGCTCAGCACCAGGCAGTGCCACCACCGCTCTGGCGTGAGCCTTCAAAGGGAGCTGAGCTGTGGGAAGTGCCCGGAGCACCAGGGCAATGCGGGGCACGGAGCACGTCCCGCACGTGGGGGCCTCGCAGGCGCCTCCCCAGCGCCCGGTCCCTGCCGCCCCTGCGCGGCGCCGCGCGCAAACRCAAACGCGCTGCTATTTTGAACTCCGACGCGAGGCCAGCGCGCGCCTCGCGGAGTGCGGCTGTCCTGGAAATGTCACCGAAGAGCAGCGCGCTCAGGAGATTAGAGAGGTTCCGTTTTGCAAATGACAGAGTACAGCCACAGATGCTACTCCAGCCACGGGGCTGGATGCAATTGCTCTGGCATAACTTGTGGAATTGTTAATTAATAAAAATGGAGAAGGGGCAAATGCAGGAAAATSCTGAACAGCTGTAACTTTGCCCAGCTCACTATTTCTAAAGCTTTTACCCCACAGTGATAAATTTACTTCTCCCCATAACAGCCAGCAGCCATTACAAGCTTTGGAGAAAAGAGTTTAATGACTCTCAGGCTGCAGCCGGCCTGCACGCTGCTAAATCACCTTTCCCAGGCCCGCCTCTGCTCCGAGCCTCCGCACGGCGAGCACTTGTGACGCCCTGTAAGGCACAGAGGACACCGCACACAAGCTGAAGCTCTAGCTAGCACCGTATCTGTGCGCTACCTGCTCACCTGGGGCCCAGGAYGGGGAGAATCTATCGTTTCTTCAGCGTCTCTGGCTGCTGCTGAGAGCTACRGAGAAAAGAGAGTCATAAATTGCCTATTTATCTTTTTCCGTGACAAAGCTGGAATCAGGCACACGAGCTGCTCTAGCAGACGGCCCTCAGTCAGATGCACTGAAGGGAGTTGGGTAACTTGGCTGGCAAACCAGAGCAAGAATTTGTTCCCTACTGCCAACTGCTGTTGTAGCAGCAGCAGGCAGGCTCTCCGCGTTCCTGTTCCAGTGGCAGGTGTAGAGACAGCCCCACAACAACCAAAGCTACTGATTTGTGCTTGCAATGCAGCAGGGCTTCGGTTTGAGGCAGCACCAGAAACAGGCGCAGGACTTTTGAGCATCTTTGTACCCTGTGCAGCTTCTCTGGAATTGAATAGTTGCTGCCGCTGGAGACCCTTCCACAACAGCAGCATCTCCACCTGACCTGCAACATCTAGGTTTTTTTGCTCTAAATAATTAATACTCTAATCCAGAGCCTCTCYCTCCTCTTCCATCATCCTATTTTAATCCACAGCCCTACTGGGGCTCAAGGGTCAACGTTTCTATACTAGTTCACCCCCTTTCCACGCGGGAGCTTTGCTGGCGCCACCCGCCCTTGCCCCGGGCTCTCGAGCGGACCATCCTGCAGAGGAACATGATCACTTCATCCAAGCCATCCCCCTAAGCGAATTCTGCCCCAAAGTGCCAAGGAGCTGCAGAGCAGCAGCGTGTCCCTCGCACTGCAGGGCGCACAACCTGGGTGCTCACCAGCTCTGGACAAGCAGCTCTGTTTTCTTCAGTCTCCAGCCAGTTTTCCCCTCCCGTGGTAGCAAATCCAGCCCAGCCACTTGCTGACTAACGCTAACAAACGAGGCCGGTGGCTGCTCACTGGAGTCACCTTTCCGAGGTTGCTGCCAGCCCGGACAATGCAGTTGTTTGCAGCCTAGGGAGGCTGCCGGGAGCATCTGTCATCGGAGAGGCCGCCTGTGGAAAGAGGTTTCAGGCTCTGACTGATTCTCAGCATGGCAGAAGAGAGGCATGTACAGACCCAGAGCTGCACTGTGGGCTTGAACTGGAGGCGCTTTCATCTTCCCCTTCTCGCTGCTTTCACAGATGACTCTTCCATCTGATGTGGCTTTTAATTATAAGAGTTATATGTGCCATTAGTGGTTTACCTGAAGGGAAACTGAACCATAAAAATAGCACCATTTTGCTATTCTCTGTTTATATTAAGCTGGATTTCCTTTTTGATATTTGCTGAGGGAGATGTGGCCCTGTTTCAAGATCCAGTGCAACTTGTTAAGATTTTACTGGAGGAAGGAATTCAGCCACTGGAATTGCCATGGGCAGCACCACAACCAGTTGGGCAGGAAAGCAGCAGGCAGGAACCACTACTTAGGGCTGACAGAMGACATCAAAGGGGCAGCTCACCAGGGCTTTTAGCAGGCAGTAAACCCTACAAAACGCTGAAGGAAGTATAATAGCGGCCATAACCTTATTGTTATACGGGCACCTTTCATCCTGAAGGACAGCAAAGTGCTCTACAAGCTGTAGAAGTCAATGCTGGAGGATTTGGGGTTGTTTTGCTTTTAAGCACAGTGGAAATATCTGCAATTTTTACTTTGCTTCATCCTGCAGGGATGGACTACTACTTACCGCTTCAGTCTTAAACTGCTTAAAAACTAGAGCTTGGAGAATTTTGACACTGAAAAACACTGCTAAAAACTTGCATGAAAAATGAAATGTTTTTAAAAGTCTGTTTTTTCCTTCTTTTTTGAAGTATTTTCCCTGGGGAGAAAATGGTATTTTCATTTCAAAATATACACAATCAGCTGCTGTAAAAGGTGAGATCTTTGGATTAAATCATGAGAGRTGCAACTTCTTTACATCATAAATAGCAGTTTGTGGCTACCTTTTTGAGCTGTGCAGATGCAGTAACACTGGGTGTCCTGTGAGAACTCACTCGAGTTTAAAGGCAGCAGCAGCAACATATGGATAGGAAAGGGGATGCCAGCAGCATAATGCACTGTACAAAATGCAGAGGAAATGAGAATATTGGCTAAGCCCCTAACAAAAACCATCTTACACTGAGTCAAAGTGCTGTCAGTTCTCTGCAGGGACAAAATCCCAGGTGTTAAGGGCTTAGGCAAATGGAAATGTACAGAGCAAAGTGCTTGTGCCCTAACTCACCTTGCTGGAAAGCACGAAGTGCTGAGTTAGGGCCACTGGGAACTCAAAGTGCAGCTGCAGGAGATCTGAATGGCTGCACACCGCTATTTAGACCCGGAAGGTAACATACCACAGTACCTGCGGGTGCCCAGAACCACCGGCAGCCTGCGCATCAAGCCCCAAAAGGCAAGAAGTGCTGAGCAAGGCCGTGCAAATGCTCCTCATCACCTGCTGGGAGTCTGGCGGCGGGCGTCAGTCTGTGAAGGTCTGAGGTGCTCGTGGGCTGTACCCAGCCTTGCCTTTTGGTCAAGGCATTGCTCCCTTGCACGGCAACCCATAGGTTAACTTCTGGAAGTAACCGGGCATCCACAGGCTGTACCAAACCAAGCAAGACTTGCACATGCTCAATTGCATCGTGTAGGTCTCCTGAGAGGCAACTGACCCTGATGCAGGAATGGGTTTTAAAGCTGTCTCATTTGTCTCCTGGAGAAGACCTGGTAGAGATGCTGCTTCATTAGAAAGCAACTGAGTGTTTTAAGTTCCTCTGCCTTCTGCTAGAAGAGGTATTGCAAGAGCACACAGCACTGACCAAGACTGCCAGCACACAAACTACAACTCCTGCTAAACTATAGACTGAGAGACCATTAAAGCAAGAGAAGGTGTTGGCAGGAAAGAGATTTAACCATCTTGGTTCTAATTTCATCTCAGTGTCCCAGCAGGATTCCAACTGTTCCATCCTTCACACTGACCCAGACAGGTGGCTGCTTTCTCATCTTCTTGCAGGCAGGCAGTAAATATTGTATCTATTACCAAATGCGGAATTCTTACTGCAAATTTAGCTCCCCATTTTACTCCCTCAGTCTATATTCCGCAGATTCCTCCACATCTATCAGAAACACCTTCCTTTCATCCTAGAGAGAAAGCAAATTTGTGTGATTTTGAGCACTTCTGACACCAGTTCCTTTTTGTTGTGGTTAAGGCTGTGCAAAAACCATTGAAAATGCTGTATCTGTAACGAGGGTGGCTTGTTTGCATTGTAGCACCCCCAGACAAGGCTGCATGCTCGGGACTGTTCAGGAAAAGAGAACAAAATGGCTAAAATTACTCTCTACAGTGGTCTGGCTTCACTGGAAGCTGCCTCGGGCATCTCCACATTGTGTTATGCAATATAGATCAAGACTTGTCCACTTCTACCCAATAACACAAACAAGCAGAGTTGGGTTGCAACACGAGACGAAGAAGTAAAACCAGAAAGTTTAATGGAAAGCAGCAGACAGCCAAGCAGACATCATCTCTCTTTCTGCCTCCATGTCCGTTTGGCCTGCAGGCATGACAGGCTCTATCAGTTCAATTTTCTGTTGCCACCCACTGTTTATGAAGAAAGCTACAATTACTCCTATTTGTCGACTCGGGCTCCCGAAGCCCTGTGAAGTTCAAAGTACTACCCAGCTGGTATTTTATTTTTATGAGTCTGCAATTACTTAGGGTAACTTTGGGAATTTTTTGACCTACGTTTTTTTTCCACATGCCCAAATGTCCCTGTGTCCCTCTCTCTGTAGCTTTGGTCTTGCTGGGCTATCACCCTGAGAAGATGGAGATAATCTGGATGAGTGGGAGAAGAGATAAAAGGTCTACTCAGGACTTGACCTGGAGCTTTAGAAAGGAACTTGCCACACTGAGAAAGTTAAAGGAGATTAAGTTACCAAAACAGCCCACAAAATCCAGGCTCCAGGATGTTAACCAGCACCAGAAATGACTTAGAGCAAACAGCTCCACACCACAGAAGGCGGTGGCTTCCAGAGAGCCAGAAGCAGAGTAGGGTTTTTTGAYAGCTCCTTTCATACCATTGTGTTATTATAGAGATGTGTGTCTGAAGGTGCCACTATTATAATGGAAAATGTTTATTTTTGTCTGTAACCCAGATGGCTGGTTTGCAGTACTTCAAATCTCTATAGGTAAATAAATGAGGGGCCTCTACTTTCGCCTCTACACTGCAGTRTGTATACATGAGTGTTATTTCATGTATCAGATTCCTGTACAAAAACTGCTGTCAGGCTATTAATAATCTGGAGAAACACCTTGAAACTTGACTCAATGAGGGCACATTGCAAATGGGCTCTAATGACTTTTATTTCTCATCTCTGTCACCACAGATCTAATCTGCCATTCTCTCATTTTTTATCCTCTCTGGTCCCCTCTAAAGTCATTCAGCATCTCCTCCCTCGGTGCCAGGCAGAGCAGAAGGGCTCTGGGTGAGGGGGTCAGCATTCAGCAGTCAGTTTTAGCACAGAAAGCTCAGATACGTCGTGCAGGGTGAAGCAGAGCCGTGGGGGCASCCAGAGCAGAGCAGCCCCACGCCGCTTTCTGCCACTCCAAGGCCTGCCAGAATGCAGAAAGAAAAGGGTGACATGGCCTTTGGTGGGGAAGTATCCCCCACCACGCACACCTTGTGTCCCACACCGTCTTGGATTCCAAGTTGCCCTTTTGGCCACAAGGAAAGAACCCATCATGTTGGCCCCAGAAACTCTCTATCAAATCCCCAGATAATGATATGTATAAAAAAAAAAAAAAATAAAGCCTGGGAATGAAACTAGGTCTTAGCCTTTCCCTTGGTTTTGGGTCCATTCCTGCAAAAGATACGGGTACAACCTGGGCACCATGAAAATTTTACAGCTTGTACCACTGCATCTAAGTACATGCTCCCTCTTTTGAGTTGTATGGCACGTTTGCCTGAAGAAAAAAAAAACACAAATCAAAAGCTATTTGCCTCCTCTCTGAAAGAAATGAGAGAAAGAATAGAAGAGGACATTGAAAAACATTAGCTTCATTCTTGTGCAAGACTTGCATCCTATTAAAAGCTTATGGCCAGACTTTAGAAGTTATTTAGATGCTCAAAAGCTCTTAATTAGATGCCAGCACTTTTTTTAAAAAATGATTTTGCATTGCCAGGTATCTTATTATCCGCAATAAACWGGAGCTATGGGGAAGAGACATGAGGCAGTTTCTAATAAAGTTCTACAGTATGTGGAGAGAAGCCCCTTCTCAGAGGGAAGCTCCAAGTCCTTTCTCTCCCAACCAGCTTGACATTACAAGCTGTTTAGGAATCCTTTCTTTTCTGTTTTACTTGGTTACAAAAACATTGATTTAAGGAATATTTCTCAAGCCTCCTGTGGGAATCCAAACCAATTTTCAGAGACAATGCATGTGCAAAAATGACTAACGCTTTCTCGAGGAGGGGAGGAGATTTAAGACTTTTGACTCAAGGGTTATTTTTTTTTTAATTCTCCCTCCTTCTTCTAAGTATCTCTTTATTCATCACTTTAATTACCTAATCGTAAATTTCTTTAGGGGGTTACTTAGAAGGAAAATTAGCATCAAAGCTTGGCAGTAAATTCAGGGGCTTTTGGAGTAGGTCCAAGCTGTTTCACCTGTGATTAATTAGATGATTTTTTTCTTGAGGTGCCAGAGGGCTGTTGAGGTCTTTAAGCAGTTACATGACTGCTGGCAGCCCAGGAATTATGACTGATGTATTAGTCTGGGACTGAGGACTGTTTTCTGGATATGCAAGTAGGTAAGTCCAGCCACACCGGGGACACAGCAGGTCACCCCTGCGAGAGCGCAGCAAGGGGGTTCACCAATTCTACATTGCTGGAAGAGGAGGGTATTTACCAGGACTGAGACAAGAGAAAGAAATGCCCACTGCTCAGATATTAATCTCTTGAAGAGTCACAGGATGAAGTCATAGCAGTACTGCTTCTGTTCTTTAAAGCCTCCACTGGTGTGGGCTTATTCAGAACAGGAAAGTGGAACCGTGTCAGTACTTTCTCAGAAAGCAGATGCAGCTAGAGCAGAGCAATGGAGAAACTTCAGTCATTAATGCTTACTCGATGGCACGTGTAAACGCAAGGCYGTGTCAGAAGCATTAATGATCCGCTTCCAGACTGCTTAACGTGGTTAGCTCAYCTAATTCACTCTGCACGGCCTCCTGCTGCAGCCAGGGAAGCAATCAGCTCTCAGACAGCTCTAATCCCTCCGTGACTGGCCACCGGACAGACAGCGGGGGTGACACTGTGCCGACATGGCACGCTGGTGGCAGGGCACGAAAGTAAGCTGGAGCAGCGAATGGGAAAGTAAAAAAGGGTAGGAAGAGGCTGGAGACCCCCCTGCCAACTAATGATTAAAAGAGAYCTCATTCTGTTCTGGCATTAACTGAAACCATCAGGTATTCAGAGTTTATCTGAGGAGAATAAATCATTTCTYGGGTGAGATATGTGCTTTGGGGGGAACTGTGTACATACACTCCGAGAAGCTGCTCCTGCTGTCATGTACCTTTTCTGCCCAAGTCTTCTCAGGACAATGAGACGTCCCTTCACATCAAGAGATGGCTCTTCATCCTGCTGCGCGGTAGTTAATCTCCACGGGAAGTTCCTTGCTCTCTCACCAGCTCTGTTCAGAGAATAATGACACTTGGTATTTGCAGCCACTTCTTGTTTTCTCAGTCCCCAGCCTGCTTCATCTAACATTTATAGAGCCTGGATTCTCCTCAGATCTCATTGACTATGTGTCAGTCACCTGCAGCATGCTGCACTGCAAAAGCCAGCCCGGCTCGCGGCACTGACAGCCCTCACTGCTCATTCTGCTGCATTATATCTGACTACACAAAGGAGGAGGGAGAAAACAACCCACGCCTGCATGTTGCATTCACCTCTTTAGAGGCAAGGGCTCTTTGCAGAGGCCTGCGTTCATCTGTGCTCCCGCCCCGTATCAGGGGATGGGACTGGTTGAGTGCATGAGTCAGGGTCAGTGTTTTTGCATGTCTGAGTCTCTGGAGAGCCCCCACACCCCCACGTGCACCTTTGGAGAGGTTTCTGGGTCCATTCTTCACTCAGCGGTCTGAAATGACGGTGCAGCCCAGCACATAAGATAAACAGCACAGAAACAGAGTCACCTTACTGAGTGCGTAACCCCAGGTGAGTAATTTCCTCTCTGAAAGCAGGACGATACTCGTAGGTTTCGTGAACAGGCTCTTATAAAGCAGGGGGAAAATAATCAACAGGCAGAGCTCCATGAGGGCTACGTTAGCCRTCTTCTTGCCACCGCTGTAAGAGACTCTGTTAAATCCCATGCTCTTTGGCAAGGGTATCATCATGTTAGACATATGTGAGCTGAGGTGTGAGGTGAGAGATCCACAATGGCCCAGTGGGAAGGATTCCTGCCAGGCCAGGAGCGAGGGCTCCTCAGTTCCATTCTCATCTTTACCACCACTCTGGTATATGACTTTGAGCAATCTATTACTCTTCTGCTTCCCTTTTAATATTTCCTTGTATATACCACTTATATATGTGAGCTCAGGGACAGCTTCTCATTGTATTCATTTGGCACCTGACAAAGAAAGCTTCAAAACTCAGTTGCAGCCTCCAGTAACACTGCTAAAAAATAAATACTACTAATAATTACTTCCCTTCTACACACCGAGGTGACCTTAAGAGCCCAGAATGGGTGCAGATTAGCAAAGGAGAGTGCAGAGATGCTCCATCAGCTTTGTGTACCACACAGTGGTCCCCTCGGCATCCTACAGATCTATATGCTATCTACCAATATACAAGAAGATTCTGTTGCTGAGAATTCAGAGGCTGTAGCTTCAAAAAAGCCTGTTTGCATGAATACACACACAGATCCTCTCCTACACCTTTGCTTTTCACAGTTTATGACAACAGAAATTATTCTTTGCTGGAGGAATGTGGCATTGTTGACATTAAGAAAAAAAATGAAACAGGCCTTTGCTTTGCTTGAACAGCACATGCCTTCTTGATCAGCTGCCTGAGGTGCCTCATCTGTACAAAGCATTTAAATCTGTCTAACATCAAAAAGTAAGGTAAGACAAGTCACTTTGATGCTCCAGAGCACATGCCTAACATGATTATTGCAGAATCTTCCTGGTGATAATAGAATTATGCAAAGAAGGCCTTGACCCATTAATGCTTTTACCTTCCTGAGGGTTTCTCTCCCCCTTCCATGAGAACTGCTTGTGCAGAATAGCAACCACACACGAAGCTGGAACAAAGTGAACAAGGTCCTTTCCCACCTTGCCATCCCTCACCTTAGCCCAGCAAAGCACAGGCTCCAGCAGCTGAAAAGGCCTAGAGAGATGAGGTACTGGAAAAGCTCCGTGACTGGAGAGGAGGAGATTTTCCTGTCACAGGGCCACTAAGAGACCATGGAGACACGGAATGTATCAAGAAAAATGTACATGCTGCAAACTCTTCTTTCTGTTGGAAAGAGGGACAGACATTCACTCCAGCTCCAGGGGTTGTTTCATCAGTTTTATGCCACGTGGAACAGCTCTGGAGTAACACAGTGGCACAGCCAGTGCTTTGTGCCCTAGAGCTGGAACTAATAGGTTCTGGTTCGCAGTCATGAAGGAGCATTTCCAATATTTGTCCCTATTTTCTAGACAGAGCGGATGATTTCAGATGAATGAGTTTGCTGGCAAGATTGTATGAGCTTCTGATACACTCAGAAAAGTTCTAAGTAAATAGATTTTGGTGCTTCTTGCAGTTTTGTAATAAAAATGCCTTAACATTGCACAGGACCTGAACAAGAACAGAGTTCCAGGCATGTGCAATTATTTAAAAGCAATAAAGTAATACRGAAAAAACAGGAATGTTACCTCCTCCATGCTCTGCTTAGACAGAGGGTATCATGGCTGCAAATGAAGGTTTTAGATGGTGACAATAAATRAAGTTTGCAGCGAGGCTTACTCTAAGCCATCTTCCACTCGGCTCTTCCCAGCACTTGTATCAAACCCCTGCTCCTTCTGTCCCCTCACAGTCTTGTCTGTTTAAAATAATGCATGCAAGGGCATGGACTGAAGTACTGTATCACTGAAGCCTCATTCTGCCAGGGRGGAGCAGAATCCACTGCACAATTTCTTCATCTGAGTTTTTATATGCAGTGGGTGATTTTAGGCCAAAAAGCTGACTGAGCTGGCACAAGTTCAGGTCTGCAGAGGGAAGCATGCTTGCTATGGCATTTTGTTTGCTCTAAGCATGGTTCACCCATTACTACTTGCAAGCTGCCTGAACTGAAAACGCATGATTAGTTTGTTCCAGGAAAGATGAATCCAACACATTAAGGCTCAAATCTCAATCCAAACTCCAAACTTCTCCAAGGGCAGATATGTTTCCATCTGGAATTTTAGTCCAAGACTTTCTCTTGTTTCTTATTCACGTCATTGGAACAGAGTCCCTAAAGGTCCCAACTTTAACTATGCTGGGCTACACAAGGCACAAGAGACTGTTCTTTTCCCTAARCTCTCATAATCCTAATTAACAACTATGTTATTATTTTTCCCTGGGTCCAGCAGGCAGCATTAGGATAGAGACAGTTAAGTAACTCACCTAAATTTATACAGCCAACTTGTTGCAGAGTTAGGTATTGAAGCCAGTTGCTTGACCTTGAGTTCAGTGCTCTACCTTATCCCTCAAAAGGAGAAGTGCAAGCCCAGATCTGGCCGTTCCCCTGGGTGGGAAGGCTTCTGGAGTTTTTATTTTAAACAAAGACTTATTTTCCCTTCTTCCTGTCTAAACCAGAAAAAGGACCAAGACCTTATTCTTGAGCTTCAGGGTTCTGTTAATTGGCTCCCTAGTAAAATTACAGAGACTCGGCTGCCTGATAATGATTGTAAATGACAGATACTATCAAGTTTACCTTGTGATGTCCCTGGGGAGCTTGCAGTTAGTTTAGTCTGAACTCTGCGTCAGCTGTTTGGGTTCCTTTCTTCTCAGCATGTGGTATCTGGACTCAAGCTGCAGTCTTTCAAACCTAATTAGTGTTAGGGGGAAGAGAGGAAAACCGCCCCCCTCTCTCCTGCTTCCCGCAACTGACTTTGTAACATAAGGGTGGGACTGATTTATGGTTCAAGTTCACGAGGGAGGTTCTGCATGCCTTTTTTTTCCGCCTTTTTTAATTTTATGTCTCTTAACTCATATCAATCCAACATCTTGCATAGAAAGTTCATATTCTTTGAACTGAGAAATTCAGCAGAGAATCTCTAAACCTGACACAGTCATTGAGTTTGTATTTAACTAGGACTGCTCTATGCAGGGCTTAGCAAGGGAGGCTCAAGTTTTTGCCCTTTTCCTCAGAGAGAGACATTTTACTCATTTTCATGTTAAAGCTTAACAATATATCTTTAGCTATAATCTCATGCCAATGTTTAACCAAATCCAAACTGCCCATTGCATGCCTAAGAAATAAGAATCAGGAAAATTTATCGTGGGGTCTTAATAATTTGTAGAATTCTTTATTCGCAGGGCATTTCACAATCTCGCGTAACTCTGGCATGAGGCTGTCTTTGCTACCTGTTTTCTTGCTTGGTATCTGACTCTCCACCCCATGTCACAGGTCATCAGTTGCAACGTTGAATGGCACGACACAGAAGAGCAGATCCGTAGGCAACAGCTTCAAACTGCTGCAGGGCCGAGCTATCACAAACCTGAAAGAGCACAGGGAATCCAGACTGCTTTGGGAGGTCTTGCCACTTAATGTCTAGGATGGCCAGCAAGCTGCAATGTTTAACTTCAGTTGTGGCTACTCATTCAAACTACAGTGAAATTTTAGCTGAAGGGTACTTGCCTATTCTTGCACGGGTTGGGCTCTTCCATCAGACGGTAGAGCCCAAAGCAGAGTATCCCAAACAAATCTAAAGCTCGGCAGTAAACGTCTCCAAAGGAGTTCTCCTGCAATAAAGGAAAAGCAAACACATTCTTATTTTACTTGGACCAAACCAGACAATTCAGCCTAACACTAATCAGGCTAATATCATCACTGGAATTATTACTGCTCACTATTTCTAGTGCTGTAACATCTGGGAGTTGCGGTCACAGGACCAGGACCCTACGTGTTTAGCAGTGGATAAAGGAAAAAAGGAAAGAAAAACAGTGCTTCCCAAAAGCTTAGAATCCTATATTAAACTAGGCTATTTGATGTCTTCACACTTTCCAAGCAGGACAGTGGATTCAGTCTAGGAGGTCCTGCTCCATGATACAACTCACCGTGGCATCCGCCAGCAAGCTCTTGGGCAGTGGCAGCAGTGCCAGCCTGGACCTGGCCCGCGAGGCACGGCGCATGGTTTTGTGGGGAATTCTGCTCAGGACACTGTCCTTTTCCAGCAGCTGCTCCTCCAGCGCCATGCTTGTCCCGCTTGTCACCACGGTCTGCAGCAAAGCYAAGATGTGATGGTTGTGGTAGGTCTGAAAAGCAACAGACACTGGAAATTCAGAGATGAGGTAGCATGTCTTGGTTCCTGAAAGAACAGCAAAACTGTTCCAGTGAAAATCTGGAGATTACTATCAACAGCTCAGGAGTTTTTCTGCACTTAAAATAGTTGTTCATTATGTATAAAGTATTCTGACAATATTTATGGATAACCACCTGCTTAGCCCATTTTGGCTTCAAAGAACACTCAGAAGATCCCACCCGGACTCTTACAACACCACGCCCGCTCTGCAGCTGAATGGGAGCTTTTCAGAGGTACAGCTGGCCCTCAGCCACAGCCCCTTTGATTTCTCAAATGACTTTTGCAGCCCAAGAGGGTGATGGGGTGAAAAGGAGRGCAGAAACTGTGGGCAGCAGCTCTGGTGTTGGGTGTGCATACGAGTGAAGTAGATGAGGACACCTGCCCCCTCGGCTAGGGCACAGCAGCAGGAGGAAACTCTGTCCCTGCAGTTGCTTTAGAAAACCTCCCYCTGAGTCCCTGTCTCAGAATGCTTTTTTGAAAAATAATACTGTGGTTCCAATTCAAATTTGAGGGGAAAAAATAACATAGCCTTTTTGGTTTTGGATTTCCTCTGATTGCAGTGCATCAAATAATTTCCACCCTTTCCCTAGAAGCTCTTTTCCCATATAGAGCCACTCTGTGGAATGTGTCACCTGCATTCTCCTGAGGAAAGACACGGAACAAGCTGCAGCGCAGGCATGGTGTTACTAAATCCAAGCTAAACTCAAATCCGCTTAAGAACATCTGACCATATTGTTGGGCAAAAGGCTCTAATGCTGTTAGAGTAATTCCCAGGCTTTTCAAGTAAGGCTCTATAGTCCCGGGTTATCCAGGAGTGAGACAGCTTTGGGGGAATCTGCACTTTACATATTTAACTGAAGCGTGCTGAGCTCTTTAACATATCATTGCTGCACTTTTTGACATCAAAAGGATTGTATTTCCATACTTGGATGAATTAATAGGATTTGCGTGTCACCCCCATTCTGCACTTTCTTTGCTAAGTTACACTGCAGGAGTTTGAAAGAAGGAAAACAATTACAGAAGTATGGATAAACTCCGGGAAAACTGCATCCAGAACAGGCCTCCAAGCTGTCTCGGAAGGAGCACTGCTTCTGGACGGCACCACACACTGAGCTGGTCCTTCCTGGCCTCTTGCTGTCAGGCTACAGCACGTAGGATGGACATTGCCAGGGATGCACCTGCGCAGGAAGTCAGGGCTTGAAACCTCCTCCCATCACCCAGCACTTGCTCAGCCCCCAAATCAAGGTTCCTGCTAAGCTGGCCCTGTGCAGGTTCAWCTTGCAGCTACATCATGAAGGGACTTCAGCGCTCATTACAGTAACGAGCCCTGTGCCAGGCTCACCAAATTGTTCTTTGCTGCCTAGAGAGACTCCAAGAGTCAGGTCACAGCAAGCACCAGCCTCTTTGCAGGCTTCCAAGGGGCAACATTTCCCTTCATAGACAGTAGGAGAGAGGTCTTTGCAGCAGGCAGCTTTTTCYGCCACTCTCCTTACTGAACGAGAACGGCACCTCTGCTCCAAGCGCCTCAAGAGTTCCACAACATTCCTGGTGACAGCAGCAGAGGCAACCAGCACTGCTGAACTCCTCTCTCATTCACACGCTTTCTCCTGACGTTGCAGTTGCTGAGCAGTACCACATTTCTCTCCTTTACAGACTCACTGAATCCAAATTATGGTGCTCCTCTACTCTAAAGCAGAGCTGAGTGCTGATTATTCCTGGACAGACTTGGAATCCTAAACTTGACTGAAATTTTATCCTTTAAGACAGGTCATGCTCTGTCTCAGGCTACTTTTACACTTGACATTAGCAGTCATTAATTACTGTCTGACTGATTGACATATCAGTGAGCAGCAGCAATATAATACTTTCGCCAACACAGAAGCCTTCTCAGCAAAGCCTAACTGGACTTGCCACACTTACTTTGGACTGCTTATCCCTTTGAGAGATTTGTTTGCTATTTATTCATTTTCTCTAAAATTGCCACCCAAGCACTATCCCCTTGGACCTGAAAAGAGAACAAGGTAAATGGAACTTGACTGAGGCCTGGGGAATCAGGCTGAAGAGGAGGCTTTCAGGAAAAGAGAAAAACATTCTGAAAATGCCACTTTATGAGCAGAACTGTGGTTTTGCAGCCAAATTGTAGCTTAACTGAACCAAATTGTCACTCACAGGTGTCACTGCAAACAGTATCACTCACTTTTGAGGGCTTACGTCACCAGGACAGGAGGGTTGTGTTCCCTCTGTTCTTGCATTTTTGATGCAGTGTCCCCACTCCTCATGATGCAAATGTTTTTAAAGGGAAACAGCCAGCAATTTTCTGATAATCAAAATATGTTCTCCTCTTTAAAACATGTTCTCCTCTTTAAATCTGATGTGGTCTTTTGGATCAGCAGAAATTCATTTTATACCATTTCAGAATATAAGCACTGAGATTCCCGTCAAGTTTTCTACCCAAACTTCCACTGAATTTTTGCCCAGGTGCCAGACTGACAGCTAAGGAGATGAGAAGAGTTAAATGTTCTGTTTATCCCTGTGTCTGCTCTAGTAAAATGGTGACAGTGCAGATTCCCTGTCCCCTAGCTCACCCRTGCGCCTGCAGCCAGACTTGCAAAAATCCCTTCTGCGTGAAGGGCAAAGAACTCCGAGTCCTCCTAATCTGCTCAGCCCTTGGTGTCACTGCTGCAAGCGCCAACTTGTGCTCAATTGTGGCTTCAGTGCCTCAGGTCCCCTKAGAGGGACCGACTGCAACAGCCTATTATCAATTAAGCACTGGCAGTCCTGTCTTTGGGGGCTGACACTTGTCTGTCGCTCGGTGGACTCACTACCCCAACAAATCACAATGCCCCCTGATTACCAAACTGCTCACATAAGAATGGATACATTCCTTTGTTTCCCTCCTCATAAGGAAGGGATATCTCTGATGCCATTTAATTATGACTAATTGGGTCACGATGCATCTACTTACAATGGACAAAAGGGAATTCAAGAAGCTATCTGAGAAGATATCCCCTGTGCAGGCAGCAGTGGTGAAAAACTCATCTTCGTCTATGATCTCCGAATTGATGTTGAAAGCCTGATTGATGAACTGGACATTTGGTGAAGACTCTGTTGGAGAAGGAAGAAACAGCAAACATCTTAGAACGAAGTCATCTAGAATCAGAAATAAATGTCATAAACCTAACTAGCCGTTCTGTGTCTGGTACTAGCCACATAATGCTGCGAGTGTAAAGGAAAGAGGAACAAGTGCTGCTGACCAACTGTTCTAGAGGAGCCAAAAAACTAAATCTTAAAAAATAAGAACCCTAAAAAAGACTAAATTCTAAAAAATAAGCATCAGGAGGGTCAATCTGCTGTACAATCACTATTTCTATTGGCTTAAATTGGAGGACAGAGTCCCTTTCCCTGCTCTCCTACCATGACAGCGATACGTTAGAATCCTCACTAGCTTCTCAGCCTTATTCTTGCCGTCTCAGGTAGCCTTGGAGAATTCCTCCTACTCTGCAAATGATCCTTCTTTAACTTTCTTTTCTATTTTCAGTGAATTGTCTGAGGACAYCTAGGCAAGTGCCCCTACTGTGCTACTGAGCGTGCCAGGTATGTCCTGGCATTGCAGCAGTGCCAGCGGCAACGCTGAGGAATGGCAGCAGCGCAGCTGGAGACAGGAGTGCTGAAAGGAATGCAGACCAAGAACCCATATTTTCCCATTAAAAAATAGAGAGAACAAGTAACTCTATGTGAGTAATGATTAATTTCGATTATGTCCCCTAAGGCCAGGAGGCATTTGAGTGGATCATTTTTAAAGATGACTAAAGCCAGCCAAAATCACAATGCTATTAATGTCTCCTGTTGTCTTGCGGTATCAGTGTCATCCTTCAGCCATGTCTTCTCAATATAGATATTTTAGCAACCCTGGATTTTAGGAGTTGGCTCTGCATCTGGTATTAATCACTATGACTCCAATGACTAGTTTATAAAAGTCTAGGTATTAAAAAGTATGGTCCTGCAGGCATAATAAGCAACTCACTTCATTTCTCCTCACCRTTCCCTTTCTTTTTCACATATTTATAGGATGTTTCCCCTCCACTGACACACCAGATCCTGGAGGGGGATCACACTGGGGCAAAGGCTGTCTAATGATATTAGCTTGACCACACACCATCTTCTCCGAGGAGCTGGGCCCCAGCTCAAAACACTTCTGGAACTTTTCAACATGGAAGAAATTAAAGTCTAAATCACAGCACAAGTAAACATCCAAACATCRTTCCAGCATATCCAGGAGGTCCGAAATGACTCCGGAGGAGACATGACCGGCTTACCGTTGCACCACTTCTCTTCCAGCAGCTCTGCAGACTTTTAGCACAGAGCTCTCCAAAGCCTCACTGCTCTGGGGACACACCAGGGCACTTCTCCCACAACAGCCCTGCAGCTCCTGGGGTAATTCGTGAGCATGCCCTGGCCTCACAGTGCCAGGGCGCTGCTGGAGACCAGGCCTGCTCACCTACCTTGGCTCACGCACAAACCTGGGAAGGCCTGGGAAGCCAAACTCTCTCCCTCAGCCTGCCTAGGAGGACAGACACTAGAAACGACAGACAAAAAGAGCCTGACAGCGTGAGGGTGGGTAATGGTGCCTGAAGCACGGCGTGCTCACCCCACAAGTGTGCCCCAMGCTGAACAGAGCCCAGCACCCACAGCCCTGGGACCTCTCAGCCTGGCCACACCACCCGGGCTGACACGGCCTGCTCTGCTACTTGTCATCAGCTAATCCGTGCACATGTACCTAATTAACGGATCTAGTTTGAAGTCATCGGGGAAGGAAGGCAAGAAGAGTCAAGTATAGCATGGAACATGCAGTCCAGCAGAATAAAAGAAAACATAAAGGCCATCGTCTTCCTCCTAAAGGGATGCTCTGCCGTTTTGCTGCACACTGAGACCTCTGTAACACTTTCTTGTATTTATTCTCTAGATAAACCATACTGACTCTTTCAAAGCTAGTGAATTAACATCTAAGTCAAACCTTTTAATGTTCCTTGGACATATAGTGCTTGTCRCTTTCTGTCTGTGAATTCTAAAAAGGGCCTGGAGTAAATAAATAATGCAGCACGCATATTGCTTCTGTGGAATTTGTTCCCAAGGAATAACTTACTCAGCTCTGTGGTGATGGGGATCCTTTTATAACATGGCTCTGATTGATTGCCCCATGCACTCATTCCGAAAACAGTCTCTGTAGAAACAGTCAATAACAACATGAGAAGACAAGGAAGTCAGTAGAAGCAGTAATAAAAGAAACCAAGAAAAAAGAAAAAACACAAGACACAATGGTTCAGACTGACAAATGCTGAAAATCTCTTACCTGTACCTAAAAATAATGTCATTGTTGTGCAAAAATCCCAAGGCAGTTCCTATATTTAGAAAGTTCCCTGCCTTGGTTTGCTTTTCCAAGACTCACTTCATACACTCAGAGCTTCAAAGGATTAAAAAAGAAAATCTCTCCTGGGAACTGCTTATTGACATCATAACTAGAATATAATTACCCTCTGTGGAGCAGCAGTGTTGGTTACAGCCTTGTTTGGCACCAAGCCCCCAGTAGCCAATTTGCACTCCAAGTATTTTGGGGGACGGGGTTGGGTTTTTCACCTTCCCCTTCAAGCAGGCTGTGCATAAATAGATGGGACATGCAGCAGAAGTGAGAGCAAAACCCAATTTCCTGATATTTGAAAATCTGACATCCAAAAAGCCTTAGAAGACAAATTCAAAAGCTCCTAAAAAATGTGCGTCCTGCTTCCCTCCCAGGTCTCACCAGCTGCCTGGCTTCGTATGGAGCTGTAAAATACTAYGGGAGGGAAGCACCAAGCCCGTCCAAGCTCTGCTTTCTGGTTTGGACTATATCCAGTCTCTTCCCTTACTACTAGGCCTACATTTTTTCCACTGCAGCAGCAAGTGAACCGTGGCAATCAGATGAAGACCAGGACTGCCCAATATGTGGACTCTAATGGGGTCACAGAGAGACCAGTGTATTAATTCCCCATTTAGTTTGTCGATGGCCTGCCAAAAACCACTGCAGAGATGCCAGTACAGCAGGAAAAGCCCTTCCCAAGTATAACAGGGCATCCTGGAATACATGCACATGGCAGCAACTGACTGCCTGCAATGAATCATTCTACCTTTCCACGTACTGTAGTTGCTGATCTGAATAYACGTCTGATCATTGCCTGGATACCTTTTCCTTATGTCAATATTTTTGCTGCAAAACAGTACACAGCACTGTACCTGAAATCCTACAAACTGGCAGGGTGCTATTACAAAAGATTACTTAATTGTAGATTACTACTGTACATTTGAATTTCACTAGCTTATTAAGCTGTCAGACTTAATTACCATTATATGTTTAGATTATGCCACAGATTATTTAGTTCGGTACCTCGGTTTGCCAACCTGTTTGCTTTGTGACATGACAGGGTGATAATTACAGCATTACTGGAAAACCTAAAATTTTCCATGGGAAAGACTAGAAGTCCTTGGCATCAGCGCTGACCCCRGTGAACACTCATTCCTGCAGGAGTAACGTTCACCCCTGCGTGGATCTGATTCTCCATGAGAGCTCTCGGCCTCTCTGCTCCACAAGACAGGTTAAGCAGAATGGGCCCACGTTGCTTTGCTGTGCAGTGGTCACACTGAAATTCAAAACCATRGGAAATGCATCCATTTGGGCTTGGTTATGATCTCCAAATGGAGATGAGGCCTGSATCTGCATTGGGAGCTGGATATCAAGCAATCACTGGCTGGCCTATTAGCAATTAATTAATACTGGCACATTCTTAAGGGGAGGACAGCTCGTAGCTCCTTCGCCAAATCAGGGAAGGAGGAGACACAATAAATATTATACTGGCTTGAAGCTGGTTTTGCTTTCCTTGCATTTCAGTGCTGCAGGTTCTTCCTGGGAACATCCGCTCCTACCAGGCGAGTATCCCAAGCAGAAGGGAAGCACAGGTACCTAGGTAGCTGGGCCGGCCCTGCATGGAGCGCACGTTGAGCGTGGCCAGGATGCTCTCGGTGTCCACCAGGGCCGGGCTGCTCGAGGCGGCGCTGCGGGAAGACAGAATGGCGCAGGCGGCGCAGTGCTCCACGTTGACCGCCCGCAGGTCCGCGCAGGAGAGGCCACTGCCCTGCGAAGCGGCACAGAAACACAGTGAGCAAGAGCCGGGGGAGCGGGAGACCCCGAAGCCTCTCCAAATCCGAGCAACTTTGGGCAGAGGAGAAAATTCACAGGTCTGGAATTTATCTTCAGTTCACTGGGTCCTTCCCCCCTTCCAATCAGGATTAGCTTCCCAGTACTTCTCTAGGAAACCAAAGAGCACTGAGACTCTCCCAGAAGCCAATAAATATTTGCAAAGTGAAACTTTTTCAACATCATCTTGGCTTCTGGCTCAAGCCTGCAGCCCAAGATAATTTGGGTTATTTTGAATTGAATTTTTCTTTCCATTATCATGGAAAGATCATTTTTAAAATGTATTAAAACCGTGCATGAAAGTTGGAGAAAGGAAGAAAGAAGTTGAGAGAATATTCAAAAAAAGTTCTTACTGAGAATAACCACAGCTTTGGGAAATTCTGAATAAATTTCCATTCTCTTTGCAGATACTCCAAAGGCCCAAGAAATAAAATGTCTTTCAGCTCATGGTGAAGGAAGTTACTAGCTCGTAAGGGCATCACGAAGTCCTGCAGTCCAATTAGCGGTGAGTTTGCATCGCCAAACACACAAACCAAAATGTGATCCTGCAGGTCCAGGAGGGTTTGGTCCTTGTAAGTCTAAATTTAAAACAGAATGCTGCTAAACCAGCTGCAGAGCATAGTTTAGATTTTTTCTCTAAAAAAGACTTGTTCTGTCTTAACCGTGTACCATCTTTGGGCAGAATAGGCCTATATATACAATGAAATATTTCCACTTAAGTATTTGGACTTCAAGCTTATCCTGCAAAAGTAAAACTTTCATAAATCTTGACTTAAAGCACCAAAATTATAAAACCAGGCCAAGACGCCAGAAGCAGAACAATTGCTTTGGCCAAGTGTTTTATTATTATTATTATTATTATTATTTTCCTGCCTAATTGATTGTGTTTCTCAAATGTAATCTGGGAAAATCTAGCCTGGGGGGCGAGCAGTGCGTGGTGCTTCTCAGGATGGGAAGGCAGCACAAGCCGTGAGCCAGCACGCTCCTGTCCCTGTCCCCGTCCCTGCAGTGACGTCCCCTTCCCCAAGCAGGCTTGGTGGGATCAGCACCCCTGGCAACACGCGCTCGCTGGCAGGATGCTCCTCAAAGAGAAACAAGGGACTTTGTGTCAGGGGGAAGTTTCCTGATGAGAGATTAGAATCATAACCAAATTAAATGATTGTCTCTAACTAATTAGATTAGATTAAATTGAATAATGAAACCTTTAGCTGTATTTAATATAACATGCCTAAAGTCCAACGATTAGTCTGCTGAATGAAGCTAAACAATTAAAAACAYAATTTATTTTATAGCTTATTTTATATGAACAATTGGAAAAACTATTACTGCTGGAACCTACAGAGGAAATATGCAATTACAAGAGCAACACGAGCAGTGAGAATAGGAACAAGCAGAACAGTGAAGGGGAGAGGGAACCGCTTCGAGGACATCACTGAAGGACTTGCACCTTCCTTCCAACCTGGGCCAAAGAAGCCGGTTGTTTCTGGCCAATTTTATTACTTGTTAGTGAGGCCAAGGAAGAAGCATTACACGAAATCTCAAACACTTGTGCAGCATTAGACGGAGGCTAACATTCCTGCAAAACATTTAAATGATTTAAGGATATAAGCTCTACGTAAATTCAAAGAGGATCATACTTTCAGATGCGCTTAGTTCTATATGGACATTAAGAGGGATTTTTTAAGGTGTATGCATTTAAAAGTTTCCATGCTTTCCAAATAGAATAAAATATTGAGGTTTCAGGAAAAAAAACATGGGGTACACTTGTATTTCTAGGCACCCGAGCAACTTCAAAAGAATTGTTCTTTAAAGAACTGTCCAATGCCCAGCTCACTCTTGAAACCTTACTCCCAAGCCTTTGAGTACCTGCCTGTTCCAGAAATCTGCATGTAAAGGAAGATACCACATGAATGTGCACTGCAATAATTACTATGCTCTAATTTCCTTTGTGGGCAATTTTAATCTTCAAAAAGAGACCCTTGCACAGCCTAGCTTAGCTGCACAAAAACAGCCAGTGCAGTACAAACGTGGCACATGGGGAATTAGGACACGCTAGCTGTTGCAAGCTTTTTCCTCATGTAAGCAGGCCTGTAAGATCTTTTCAAAACATTACCCTTCAATTCTCTGAGCTGAGCTTCCAGTTCTATTGGGATATTTGCCCATTTGTAACAACTAATCCTATTTTGGAGGTTGCTGGGCAATAGGGTCCTTTTATTTGCTTGGAAGGAAGCTGCAGCATTTCAAGCAGCACGAATTCCAGCCTGCTACAAGTCTCCCAGCTGGCAGAACAGCTTGAACATTCTGTATTTTTGATGAAATCTTTGATCACCTCATTGCAAGATTTGGTTGCCTACTCTCAGCTCTCTGGCAGCTCTGAGTACAACCTGCCACTTCTAGATGGGATTTGTTCTTTTAAGGATTAAACACTTACATTAAAGAAATAAACCAAACAGTCTTAAAGCTATTCAGCTCAATAATGTCAGGGACACAAAGGTCCACAAACACATTACAAAACTGAAAAGTATAATAGGTGTCAATCAGTTCCTCCTTTGTTCATCTGCTGAGACCTTCTTCTGAGGTAGGACTCCCACCCTGCTTTAGATGAACATGGAAGGCATTACTGAGCCCTTGTTACCTTGGAGATCTTTCTCTGTTCCCAGGTTACCACCTAAATTACATAGGAATGTGGCCTTGGAATGAGCTCCCTTCACTGTGACAGTCTCTAGATGACCCTGGTCAAGATACTTTACCTGCAGCTCACTCCTGCAAAGTGGGTAATGGCCCTCGGTCTGTCTTCTCTAGGGCATGGTCTGTSTCTCAGCCTTGCACATGAGGTCAAAGTTAGACAGGGGCTAAGGGATCACTGTTATGACAACAAYGCTAACCTAGGAAGAGCTGTGCCCTCCATGCACGTCAGTGCTGTGGAGACCCAGCTTATTCCTTGGAGAACAAGGAGGAAGCCAAGCAGGGGTCCCAAGGCCAAATCCACCACACCTACCAGGAGRGCATCCTGCAGTGGAACAGGGTCGCACCAGTGGAACCTTCCTGTTGAGTCCAGGGTGACTCTGCTGTTGTCCTCTCCTTGGACATCCAAATCCCTAAGGAGAGAGAACACATGGACACCCACAGAACAACCTTTCATCAATGGCAACAACAGTTCTCTTCACTTGCTGCTGAAAAGATGTCTTGATTTACCTTGTAGCTTGCCACAGTGGCAAGGAAAGGAAAATTCAGGTTTTGATGAGCTGCAGAACTGTGACAATATAGGGCAAAAGGTGTTGTGTGGTGGAGCAATTCCTCTGTCAGTATGTCAGTTGAGCTGGATAAATATGGCAAAAATATACTGCAAAGAGTTCTTCAGTGTGGGTATTCACTAGAGCAATGCTTATACAAACATGGTCTTGATTAGAAGTAGTCAGCAGGAATTTTCCCCATGCCTTCAGAGACTTTAAATGAGGCCCATATTGCAGGATGTTCTCCGAGGCAGATTTCAGATATGCAGCTGTGTTTGTGAATGTTGTGCTGGTCCAGAAGCAGGAACAAGACCAYGTGAAACAAGAGCTATTCCCTTAGAAGCTCCTCTGAACACTGTTTCAGAGGGCTGCTATGCAGCGAACAACAACGGGTCCTGAAAGAGTGGGTGCCTGCTCAGGACCCAACCACGAGCAGAAAGACTTGCAGCCTGTTGGATAAACCACCTGCTCCACAGCATCTCTCCAGCTGTCCTGGTGACAGAACCAACCTCGGCTAGTGGAGGCAGCAGCAAAACTTACCTGAGGGCTCTGTGGCTGCAATAGCAGTAACTGAGGCTTGCCACCTACAAATACAGGATACACTGAACACAGCAGCCTCGGTGAAGCTGCACCACTAGGCAGGTTCTGCCTTTGTTTCTCCTCTCCCATTTGTCCTCACCTTGCCTGTGCAGTAACAAGTGAGACAAGATTAAAAGAGGAGGGGGACGGTGTCATTCACCAGGGTCCTTGCACAGCAGATGTAGATGGTGCCTGGTACAGACTGACTCATGCAGCTAACCTGAGAACTTGCCCTTTTTTTGGCAAATGTGCTGGGGGGAGAGGTGTGCAGTTTGTGCCAAATTCCATGGTGCTACAGCAATGCGGTTAACTCATACCCGGGATAATTAATTAAAAGCCACAGGCTCTGCAGTAACTGCAGCAGAGAAGTAGAATCTTTTCCTCTCTACATGAGATCTCATCAAAGACCAGGCCAGAACTTTCTTGCAGTTCCTGCTGGCTCCCCAGGCCTTTAACTAAGTGGCTAATAACAAATCCCAGGACTGCCGATGCTAGAATAGGTTACCTTGTTCACCTAGTCCTAAAATCAGCACAAAATATAAAAGCCACAAAGGGTCTATTAATGGCACTGAGAAAAACTGTAATGACTGGCTCTTGCCAAGCTTGCTCACAAGCCTCTTCTGCAATATGCTCACGACATGTGCTGCGTTTGACTGGAGTCCCAACCCCGGGAACCGGGCTCTCCAGCACGGCAGTGCCTCCTATCTCCACGCAGCCCACACTGCTGCAGCAGCAAAAATAAAGGGATTGTCTCCAGTGCAYCCAAGCCAAGCCCCATCTCATCTTTAAGGAGGGCAAATACTGGCCAGTCTGAAGGAAGGAGCAAGAGCCTGATGGAAAGTGCAGGGAAATCTCCCCTTCAATGAAAAAGGCACCAAAGAGCAAGGGATGTGTCTGCTGCATTGCTACTGCTGAAGAGGAGGCGGGAGCAGCAGGCACCGCTGGCTGGAACTGGCTTGGAGGAAAGGAAAGAAGGACAAATWGAAAAAAAAAAAGGTGCTGAACGGCTCATGGCAGCGCTGCTCCGCTTACAGTCTGGCTTCAGTAACCTACGAGGCTTCCAATGTTTTTCCAGGCCCCTTAGCTGAAGTCACCTGACATCCAGAGGTTCTCAAGCTGCGGCTGAAGCCACTACCAATCTGTGTCCTCCTCTCCTGCCATTTATTGAGCTCCTGGGCAGCGTGTGAAGCATTTCTGCTGACCACCGGGAACTACCCAACCTTCAGCCAAATAAAGGGTCCTCTTGTCTCCCTAAGCAGGGGCAGGGAGGAGCTTCAAGGCAGCTGTCCTCAATTTCATAAACCTGGAAGGGATGGCGAGTGCCTTAAATCCCCACGGCGCCGCTGTGTAGCCCTGTGCCAAGGGCAGGCAGTTGTATCCATTAGCCAGAGCTGTCCCCCTCCTTGGGTAATGACAGTCTTGGCCGGTGATTAAATGGTATTTTGGCAAGTTAGAGACTATCTTCTCACAAGCTTTCTTTACTTAAATCAGCTCTACCAATCAATCAGTGTATATATCTCTATCATAATAAAGCCATCATCTATATACACAACCTGTCAGAAATGACATCTCTTCATTCTAATATTATGGGAAATATATATGCCTTGGAGGAAACACCTGTTGGATCCCTCAAGTMGGAGAGGAAAAAGACAGCAGGAAACCCACTCCACCACAAAGGCAGCCACCTTGCCAAAGCAGCACATTCTGATTTAGCACAGCCTTCTTTAGCTAAGGGTTCCTTCTGCCATATGCTCTGAAAACTGCATGATCCTCACAGAAATCTGATTTTCTTAAGAGACCAGAGCCCTGGATGCTGAGCATCTTGCAGATGTGGGACCTGGAGCTCACGTGCTGCAGTGCCCTGCAGAGATGCAGCTCGGACGGGGCTCGAGTCGCTCCCCCCCGGCCATTCGCAGGTCTCTAGGGTAGTTAGTTGTGCTGTGGGTGTCCAGCTATCCAGCCTGGATCCTGCCTAACTGGATTCATGGAGTGCCGTGCGCTGCCATGTGTGTGTTCCCAAACTTCCTCCTACCACATTCTCATTTAACATCCTCATGACTGATTTCACATTGGACAGACCATAGAAAGAGCACAGGATCAGGCACTGGAGTCCATCAGGAGCAGTTCAGTGTTTTGGGCTCAGGCGCTTCTGAACCCAGTGCACCAGAATGAAAAAGGGAGAACTTCCACCACCAAGTGAAACGCTCCAAGAAGCAGGCTAGGAGCAGCTTCATCCGCACTAGAGGACGGCCGGACACAAGCTCACAGCTCTCAGCACGACGCATCAACGTGCTTGGCCCCCCTCACACGCAGCCGCAGGCTTCATTAACTAACAGGCTCCGAGGTACGGCGCGTCACTGCAGAATGTTGTAATTTGGAGTACTCCATCCAATAATTAACAAATACATCAGGCAACAAGTAAAGCCAATCTTAAAAATGAGTGGCTTTTTTCTTTTTTTAATTACATCCACTGAACCAAATCTGCCCCTAAGCAACACACACGTAATCCTGGTGAAGTCAGTGCGGTTGCAGAGGGCTCACTGAAATGAAAATAATCAGTAGTTATCATTTATCTTGCAGCAATACTTACAATCTTCCCCTAAATTCAGGGACTCTCGCTTTGCCTGGAATTGTAAAAATGAACAGAAAATGTGAACCAAGAAGCAGAGGCTGGAAAGAGACGTGCAGGCATCRTGACTTGCCACACACACAGAGGCAGAAGTTGGAGCCCAGGATTCTCAAAGAGCAACAGCCCTTTAGGCACAAGAACATTCAGAAGCTCTGAGTGAGGTATAAGAATCTATAAGCTCTGCTCCTTATCTGTCTTGTGTTTCCAGGCACCTCCCTCAGCTAATGCTCTGCTATCCATGAACACGATGTTCAGCCATAGACAGAAACCAGGTGTAGGATCTTCAGCACGTCCACAAATCAACACAGTCCGACTGTCCTGGGGAAGCCGGATACTCCTGCCGGATCCTCCACGGGAGGATCTCCCATGCCAGAGCTGGGAGCCACTATTTCTGACCGCGAACAGCAGCTTATTGTTCCCAGCCTGGGTTGTGGTGCCTTTGGTGAGGTGCCTTGTCTTCCTGTGCAAGGTCCCCGGAGGGTCAGACAAAACCCACCTCYTTTGCTTTACACACACCTCCTTGTCCTTGTGCTGGGGACAGGCTGGATTCACCAAGATGAAGCACGGTCCCGCTGCCCACMCGGAGGAGAGCTGCTTGCTTTCATTCCACCAAGGCTGCTCGGAGAGTACAACAGCAGACAGCTTGAGTAAGGGTGGCGAAATTCAGAYCCTAATTATTAGATTAAAACCTGAAAACTGCTGTCATGCACAAAGGGATAAAGTGGTATTTGGCAGACGGGAAGGGAAAAACAAATCTTATCATAATGACAAATAATCTCTGAAGACAACCTTGTCATTTTTTGAGAGCATCTCGACAGTTCCCTCTCTAATTTTTTTTGGTCACTGCTTATCAAAATTTGCACGGCTAGTTAGTGGGCTAATTTAATTATAAGCAGCGTTTAGGAACAGTCTGATGGGGGATCTGCAGAGGGCACCAGAATCTGCTCTTGAATTATGAAATTGCACACACTCACACATCTGGAAGCCGTCACGGGACAGATCGCTGTCTTGCAAATGCGTGTTGAGTGTTACAATGTTTTACTAAGCACTCCCAATCTGTCAAGGTTTACAGGAGAGTAGGGACTGGGAACATTTGGGATCATTTGTGGCTTAGAGCTATTAGCCACTTCCACCTACTTATTGTGACGTTATTAATAGCAAAATAATCTAAGGAACAGAATGTGGCTTAGTCAAGATCTCAAACAACAAGAGCACATTTCACTAAGGGCCAGAATGGGGGAGGCAGGACCCAGCTGAGCAGATGATGATGCTGGGGAGCTCTGCAGCATCCCGCAGCACGTGTGAACGGGCACCCGAGTGCAGGCGCTGGGCTCGTGGCAGCCCTTCCAGGCAGGCGTCTGGGAGACCTTGCCCAGCCCTGTCCCACTGTGGTGAGCGATGGGGCATTCTGCACCGCAAGACGTGGAGGAGCTTAAACTTCCTGAAGCCGTGCACAGGGCAACAAGAGCTCCCAGCCAAAACACGCAGAGAGCAGCTATCCCTACCAAAACTCAAGCTAGCAGGCTGGAAACCAGCAGCCCTCAGCTTCCATGAGCAGCAATTACAGGGTCAGCTTTGCCAGGTGGCTCCTGAAGCCAGTGACCATTAGCCCATTAGCTTCCAGGGCCCAAATCACAGAGAAGTCCCATCCTGGCCTGGCATGCAGCACTGGATTTCATCCCATTCAACATAATCTCATAATCCCTGGCCGAGGATATTGGGTTTTGGCCCATGAAAGAAACTTTGCACCAAGTTTCTTCACCAGCTAGGGCCATAGTTCAAGAAAAAGAACTGGAAGGGCCTTACTTCTCTGGAGCTTTTGGCTCTGTGTTACCCAATTGCGTATTGTTCAGTTCAGATCCCTGGCCAGTCATTAAATAGGGTTTTTTTATACATATAATGGGTCATTACAACGTGATTTACGATATCGGTGTAATTGTCAGAATTACTGTGGGTAATTAAAATCTGCAGTGCAAGCTGCCAGAGGCTTCAGTCACTCTCTGCACCCTCGTTAAAAATCAGGAGCTGACCAAATTATAAATAGACTGGTTTGCACAAGTTCACGGGGAAAGCTAATTACAAAACTTATCCTTACGCACTCAGAACTCGCACAATCAGTCATGCAAATTCTTTAGGTGATTATACTATGGTACAGTGTGGAAGGGGATTAGTACGTATGGTGGGTGCAASGCCAGGTCCAATGTACAGTGCAACTGTACCTTGCACAGTGAACATGAACCCCAAAACCCTCAAGGAGCTTGATGATGAAWGTGGGACAAGGGCCTGTTGGAAAGTGAGAAAGGATATTGTTACTTGAGATATAGAGAGAGACTGATGGATACTGAAAWAAGGTAGAAACTACCAAAGATAAGGCGCTCTGACAATAACGGCAAGCCTGAGCAAAAGAAAGAAGACACACGAATAAAAGGGAGGTGAGTTTTAGAGAGAAACTGGTTGGTTACAGACATTAAGAACGCAGGCTGCTAAACAGCAGGGAGTTCAAGTGCCTAAGTACACTGCATGTGAACACAAGCTGCAGTTAACAAAAATACTGTATCTAAGAGCAAGGGCTGAGACTTTTTCCAACCCAATGTCCTGTGTTGTCTTAGAAATTCAAAGTACAGAGTAACGGAGGGTGCTCCGGCTTATTACGGATTTGAGAGATGCGGAATGAGACAGTGGGACCTGTCACCTCACTGCCAGGAAAGAGCCTGGATTTTCATGCAGAGTCTGTACAAAGTAAGCTGGGGCAGATTTTGCACCCCGTGCAAGGTGTTTGCTGGGGGTTTGTATGTCAGGTRAAACACTGAAGTTTCTGCTTCTTACACTGCTCCTTGCGCCTTTCTGGCTGCGTTTCAGTGAGGATCAAGGAGACCTCACTGTTCTGCGTGCGAGGTCCAGCCCCCATGTGTCGACGTGACAATTTATTAGGGTGGCTTAAAGGCTCTTTCATACAAAGAAGAGTCATGTTCCAGAAGCAAYGCTGATTTACTTTCTGCATACCTGTGCAAGACTCTGCGGGATGGAGCTTTGGAGAGAGAAGGTATGGAGAAAGATATGCACGCATGGATGTCTCCCATGTGAATTTTCTAACAGAGATAAATCTAATTAACTGCMTGTGTATTTACTAGCTCATGATATCCAGCTATCAATCCATCTAATCTGTCACTGCCACTCTGACAAGGACTTCTCAAAAATAAACAAGCGAGAAACAGGGGACTCCCCAACACAACACAAAGTGGAACGCAGAATCCCATCTCAGCTCCCCAGGGGAGCTCCCTGCTTGCCGCCAGGTCACACATTGCCAGAGTCCAAAACATCCATCTGCCTCCTTGGAGTCCCCAACTCCAAATGCCCTTTGGGGAGTTTCAAAGGGAGTCTTCTCAGGACACCTCCCCTGAAGCTTTGGGGATACCTCGAGGGAGCCACATCTCCCCCTTTCCATCAACCCTCTGGGTTTGGCTGTCACCCAAAACACCCTCTCCACCTCTCCTCCATTCGAACAATATAAGCAAAACCAAAGCAACGTGAAACTCGTCTAACTTGTGAGGTTCTCCCTCCCAGCAGAGSCAGCTACGTTTCCCACAGAGCCCCCACCCTGTCGCTACGGATCAGGTAGTGATCAAAAGCACAATGCGCCTGCTGACAAACGGGATCCTGCTCGCTGGAACAACACTTTCTCCACCTCTATCCATCTCCCGTTTCTTGAGAACACAGTTTTACACTTGTCCTTCATACAAATAACCCGAGGGTGGGAATTATTCAGAAGGCTCGTGTTTGACACCCCATCTGTTCATTTCTGACAGCGATATATAATGTAAGGCTATAAAAACTTGAAAAATAATGCAACATAAAAAGGGATTGACTCGGCTCCAAGAGGCCATAAACGGTAACAAATACCATTGTATGATTTATTTCATGCTGTAATCTTTACAGTAAGTCATCTTTCAGACATTTCCTTGTGACAGGTTTTAATAATATTAATGCCCAGAGCAATCCAAATCATCGCCAATAGACATATTTATCAAGCTGCCAATCCAAGTAAATGAAATTCTATAAGCAATAATGTAACATGTTTAAAGGAAGCTAATAAAACAAGTCAGGAGAGAAATATTACTGCAAAGTATTCTCTCTCTAATYCAGCCCTGGATTTTATACAGCCAAAATGCAAATCTTTCCTTCCATGATTTATTGCTCCAAAAATACCAATGACCTTTTCGGGAGCTCCTGCACAGCCCTTCTCACACATTTACAGAGATCGAGCTGCATTCTGCCAGATTAGCTGAGCTGCAGTGCTCAGCATTACTGCTTTGTTTCGCCCTGCCTTTGGACTGAGAAGTGATGGGTTGCATCAAAGAGTGAAATTCTAAGTCTTTAAGATTTATTAAGGACTGACAAGCCCCAACGTAGGCTTGGCAACTCGGCAGGTATTTATGAGCAATTATCCAGGCACTAGATAAGTTTCAATTAAGGGGGAGCTAAAACTTAGTTCTTTAACCTGGTTTCCCCTTTCATCTAATTCAGCTTTTATYAATCCTGTGCTTGGCTGAAGTGACTCTTACTCAGAACAAAAGGGAAGGAGCCACCGCAGTGCTGGGTACACATGGAGCCGGCTCACAAACAGTCTTTTGTGCCTCGCTAGGAACTTAGCAGGAATGAAAAACAAGAGTCAACAATTCAGCAAAACACACACCATTAAATTTGTCATGCCTTAGGCAAGAATGTGTGGAGAAACCATGACTAGTAAGGCAAGTGTATCCATGCAGGGGCTGAGAAGTGCTTGAGGAATCCTAACAGGTTTTTATGCATTCACTTCTGGCTTAGCTTTATAAGCCTTGTTTGTTTAGTTGCTTCTTGGTTTTGTTTTTAATGATGCTAATTAAGTTCCTTCCCTGGATCTAGGATCTGCTGCTGTAGAAAAAAAGGGAGGAATGAGTTGAGTATGTGCAGTACAACACAAGATATTTTTCATTAAAGTACTCTAGTACACCAGGAACATCAGCAAGGCCTTAACCAAGTTTGTATGTTGAGTCTTATAAGAGGCCTGCCCCAATTTGTTCCCACTAGACATTATTGGATTTTCACTGATTATGTTTTTCATTGACCATCACACAAGAAAATCTGTCCTCAAAGTTTTAGATGCAAATTTCTGTTAAAGAAATGGGTATTTAAAAACAAAGTATTTAGCTAGCTAAACTTCTAAATGAACATGAATATTTTCAAAGGCATCTSTAAGGTGGGAGGGGATGCCACCCAAGTCATTCTGAAAGCCTCGCCTGCCAGGCACAGAGGAAGACCTGGGAATGAATCCTGTATTGAAATGGCAGCTCTCCCTGGTTAAGGTCACAGTTTGCCACTCCAAATTAAACACTAAAGGGATCTGGACTTGGAACTCCCCTTGACCACTCTCCTAACCCTTGGGATGCAGAAGGGAAGTGTTGGCTTTTCTCTTATCCCAACAGCCCAGGGGGAAAACTTCAGCTTTAACCCAAAGGCAGGCAACTGGATCCAACTCTACTTTTGGATTAAGTGGCTAAAAAAAGGAATAGGATTGATTGGAATGTTCTAAGCTGGTTATGAAGAGTCAGCCTCTGAATAGGCACTGCAGAGGTTTGCTCCTTGACTTCWGATACTTCATTTCACCCTCTCCTCCCTTTTGCCTTCCCACCCTTTTTCAGCCCTTTCTATTTAGGCCATGAGTTTTTTAAGGCAGGAAGTGTCTTTTACTAAGTGCAAACACAGCATGCAGCCTAAGGGGGCCCCAGCTCCAGAAGTCTCAGGATGCTGCTATGATATAGATAATAAATACGGCAACTAATAATACCACCACCATAAAACTCCTTCCCCAGGGAAGTGGTGGCAGACCAGTCCCAGGCGGCACTTAAAATTAAACACAAGTAAGCAAACCTGCTCGAATACAGAACCTTTATGATGTGGTGGGGAGGAAAACGTTGGCGGGGAAGGGAACACTTATTTATCTGGTATTTGGCCACGTCTTCAGGGGATTTCAGACCATCTCCTAGGAACATTTTTGTACTTCGCTAAGCAGCAGCAGAGATCTCAGGGAAAATAAATAAGAAAGAAATATGTAATCCCCAAGGTGTAATCCCAGAGTATGGAAACTCACTTCTCTTAAATACCTCCCTCTGGCATAATTGACTTTTCATGCGTATGTTAATAATGATATTTCAGCAGGTTGTGAGGACTTTTTTTTCCCCTTCTCCCTTTGGTAAATTATGGTACTGGGCATGAGGAGGGGGGAGGGTCACATTATAAATCTAATTATGTTTTCCCTTATATTTAACAAGTCAGCACAATCTAACAGCACACACGTATGTATTTACCAGGCCAGCCAAACGTTTGCAGCTGACCTAATTGGCTGTAGGGCAGCAGCAACAAGCAACATTTTATTGCCTGATACCTGGTGCAGGCTGGGGACAGCTGCTAAGATGCAAAGCTCTCCAGAGGAGATCTTAGACTCCGTGCTGTGCTGACATTTGCCTTTGCTGCCGAAGCACAAAATAGGGTTGTGGAGGGATGGAGGTTTTATTTATTAAGCATCTTTAGCTCTACAGTGCCTATAAATTGTGCACAAATAGAAAAGAGGTAAGAAATGCAAGTTTGTGCATCTCCACTCCGAGGTTCCTGTCTGCTCCCTACAAATCCCGCAGAGCTGTTTGCCAGTGTGTCCTGCCGCCCTCTCCGGGGGGCGGYTGGGAGAAGCCAACAGCTCATGAAAGCTCAGCCCCCGGCTGCGCCACCCCTCTCTGTGCCGAGGGGAACAGCTCAGGCTGGGAGAGGCCCACGGAAAGTGAAGTCCAGGGTGCCACAGATGCCCAGGGTGCCGTGGAGGTCTGCGACCCATTGGGAAGAGACACCTGCCCCGGGCGTTGCTTCCTCAGCTCTGCTCCAGCCAAGGAAGATTTGAGCCCCACAGCCCCGAGAGGCCTCCCCAGCATTACTAGAGAGTAATGCTGGGGGGGAACACCGCAGAGCAAGGCTGCRTGGGCTGTGCAAGCTTGGGGTATGCCCCAGGTTTGTGACTCCTCCACATTATTCCCACGACCACACTGAAATGAAGAGCCTGAGTGAGGTGCAAACGTCAGCACTGGCTCCTCATGTTCCTAGGAAATCAGCTGCAYGGCAGCCACCAGCACGAACAATATCGGAACAGGGAGCCAGGCACATCCCGCCATTCCCACTGTCCACACAAACTCCGGGAAGCTCCTGTTCAGCAAACACATCTCTGYATTTCTTACCCATCAACGAAGCTCAGAGATGGTAGAATCCCATAGGACCTTGATCTTAGAGGTTCTCCATCTGAAATATGCAGCGATTCTTGATAGCTTCTCAGTCTCTCTGAAACAAGGGCAATAAAACCAAGATTTGGTTTCCTTTTGTACAGCCCTCAGCTGCTTTTAGACTGTGCCTGCAAATGGCTACTATGCATCTGAGGATTCTGWGAGACCTTCCAGAATGCTAGACAAAGAAACCCTGAGTAAGGAGTTACCCAYACAACTGCTCAGAAATACAGCACAGCATTATAAAATGGTAATTCTATCTAGTATGCAGATAATAGTCTTAAACTGGTGAACGCTACACACTTTATGCACCGTGTTTTGTTGCAAATGGGGCTCCTTTTCTTTGTGAGGTTCTTCTGTTGGAATGCAAAAGCTAAAAGTAAACCTCATTCAAAACTGCTGGGTGTTTCCCTCAAATGAACAGGGTCTTTGGCTCCTCTTCAGGTGGACAAATGGATGAAGGAAACACCCACTCACCACACACAGCCAAGGTGTTCTACATGACACACCTTTGTGTGACCTGGAGACTTCGTTCTCTCTCATTTGGCACAAGAAGGCTGATTACAGGTTTTCTTAGGAAGGGGAGAGCCCAGGGCTGCGCCAAGGGGGACCAASTTGCAAGGGGGTCCTGGGGCTGTCCTGAAACTGGGAGGGAGGGTTTAATGGTGCAGTAGGGAAGAAGGGGTGCCCTAAGTGCTCAAAGAAAACATCTCCTTCCACCCAAAAAATGAGTTAGAGGGTAGGGAAAGCTCCATCCACAAAGTTGGTGCCATCATCTTAATTATCACAAGCAACTTGCAATAATTTATGCCTCTACTCCCATAGCATCTCTGTGTGTTAAACTCCTATTAACTTCCTTGCTTTCCCATCAGGAAACCAAACTTCAGAAGGGCTAAGTGGCCTGAAGTCCCAGTTTGCGTTTGAGGAATCAGATCAAGAAAATGAGCTCAAGTTTTCCAAATCCTAGAGTAGCAATTTAACAGCTGGAACATCTTTCCACTGACATTTGATCTGGTCCTTTCTGGGCCAAATTCTGAGGTCATGGGCCATTAAGCCCAGCTTTAGAACATCAGGTAATGATTTGAGATGTGCAGAAGCAGCCTGGGAGATTTTTAAGAGCACCAGAGCCCACCTGCACGCTCCTGCAGCAGGGTCAGGGCACACCATGCTATTTCTTCTCCTCCATATCCCTGGCCTGCAGATTTTTTGCTGATCTGCATTTCTCTGCATCAACATTTGGCAGAGGTGCAACAAAGCTCTGTGTCACATGCATCTTACGAACCAAGATACCTGGTGATCACTCTGCAGCTGCACCAGTTCTAACCAGTGCAGAACTGCAGGTTTGTACACATCTGCTTTATTAACATACATTTATATTTAAGTGCCTTCCTGCTCTTTAAAGTTGCCTAGGGCACAGAGACAAAACCAATAGGTAGAGAGCTCTTACAGTGTCAAATAGCTTTCTATGTGTTTGGCATTTTTTGTTTTAATTTTTTTTTTAGGACGCCTCTGCAGTTTATGGAAGTCTCTTTCCTAGGAGGCACCTAACCATAACTGTATACATGTTAAGTGTGCAGGAGGAAAAATGGGCTCCAGTTTCCCTTTCCTTGTGACATTACTGCAGAGAATCCTCCAGGTGTCAGCAGTCTGTGMTCATTCACACTGTGAATGAGGTTTAGCTCAGCCATCTGCAGCTCCCAGAGATTTCCTGCAATGGGCTTTGGCTGCCATCTGCTGCTAAAAAGATTTATAAGTATCTGTAAGAGAAGTCAGCATGCGTGTATATATGCACATTAAACGGAAATTCCTTGTCAGCTCTTTAAAACAAGCACCGTGTTCAAGGAGAGGAGACAATAGCAGAGAAGCTCCTGAGAGCCTGGAAGGAGCRTGCACACGTGGGCACAGGTACACGCAAACATCGCACGCTGTCACATACTACGAGTGACACACGATGTGTGTCTAGAAACCCAGAAAGGCTCTCGGCACTTCACCTAGCACACGGGACTGCAGAAGCCACACGCCAGCCTGAACCAGCCCCAGAGTTCTGGTGAGCACAGAACAGTGCTGCAAACGACAGCTTCAGTCCCCTGCCGTTGCTAACACGTAAATCAAGTGCTGACTAAAAATAGATGTGGAAATGCTAAGGTTATATGACATAGGTCAGGCTAGCTAACCTAACATTATATATTGCTTTAAATTCTTAATAAAAAATGCAGCAAGCTTCACACTGGTGCAGTCTAGACTTAGATCCAAGTGCTCACATTTTCTATTTCAGAACAGACACCCAAAACCAAGCCCCCAGACCTTGCAAGTGGAATTTGCGGGGAAGGAATAAATTGCTGGCTTTGCATTAGGTATTATCATGCTTAAATTGTTTTTGCCATCGAGCTAAGTTTCACAATCCTCTGAGCAAACAGAAGGAAGTGGTGCCATACGTCCTGCACAACCTCAAAAACAATTTGCTGGCTTCATGTTTAATATTTCTTACTCTCACAGCAACAAAGTTTTAGGCATCCTTCCTCAGGGAAATCTCATCAAGAACTTAGCACAAACTGGGTGCAAAATTCTGGTTTTACCCAGCTCTACCTTTTGCTCAGATTAAACGTATGTGCTTCTGTCTCTGTGGTTAAAGAGCAGGACCTTGTGCTAAACCCAGTAGAGTGAAAGATTCAGAATTATTGAGATTCGTATTATCCTATTTCCTTTTAAGCCCTAAAAAAGGGACAAAGAAGCATTTAAGGCCTAARAGTAATCCATGAGGTTTAGTAGTTTCATCAGAAAATTGTCTGACAAGCAAATGGCTGCATTCCAACCTATACTTTTAGAAAACATACAGTTGATATATATGTCCTTCCTATACTTACCTATACTTCCAGAAAACATGCATTAACTAAACATGCAGTTAATACTGAGATTGTCAGCCACTTAAAAAAAAAAAAAMCAAAAGGAGAGAAATAGAGACTTTATAATTTAAAAAGTTACCTGAGAATGGTTTTACACGAAGTCCGCCTTTACAATGACATTTCTTAATCTGCTCTGGGTTTTTTATATCACTGTGACAGGCTTTACAGTAGAAATGTGCCCTAGAAAACAAAAATGGAGTAGGCAGAAACAGCTTATATTTAACTGAGCAGAGAACAAATGCATTTGTCTGCTCGTGAAAGCCTTTCTGTTCTAGACTCTTAACAAGACAGAAAAATGGAACGTTACCTTTTGACTTCTGCCAGGGAATGAGCAATAAAAAAGCCCATTGTATTTCGATGCAGCTTTATCGGCACGGACGGATTGATCAGGATAGTGCTGTATTAGAAAGTCATCAAAAAAGTAGGTACAGTTAGTCTCTCGGGTGGAATCTTTGGCTTTGATTGCATAACAGATCAGAAGGGTTTGCTCCTACCTCCAAGTCTTGCATTAATTGCTTTTGTTATAGTTTCCATGACTTAGGAGAGACAAGAGACAGAAAAATCAATTGACACATTTCATAGATGAAGTTCAGTGACAAAAGGGAATTTGTTTTCCATGAAAAGGTGGTGGAATTGATACTGCAACACCTACAGATCACAGTTCCACAAGAATCTCTTCTATACCAACTGTCAGGTAAAAAACCCCTCAAATATAGGCTCTACCTCAAAGGGTTTCCAGTTCCCTTTTCATTCTTGCTTTCTCTTTTTATACTTCTCTTTTCACCCAGACAACATATAAACCATGAAGCAACAGACTGAGCTGTGGCCCAGCTTTCATGAGTGCTAAGCAACTACAACATCCATTAACCTCCTTCAGTGCAGAGGTAACTCTGCACTTCTGGCAACCAGCCCCAATGTCTTCCTCACAGAAGTGTTGCCTCACACCCCTTCATTTTCCTTTCAGAGTTTCTATTCTACCGTTTGCTCAAAAACAATCATTTCCTCTATACAAGTGGAAGGAGCAATAATTGCACTCAACAGTCTGCATTTTCTGGATGATTTCTCAAGCTTTTCTAAGATCTATAGCGTTCATTTATTTCCCTTTCTGAACTGGCTCCAACTTCCCCATTAGGATGTCTTGTATTTCATCATTAGAACAGAGAGTGTTATCTGGCCCAGGACCAGATCAGCTTCAGAGAGAAGGAGCTGTGCTGCCAGCATTGACAAATTATCCCTTTATGACAATGCTTTATAGCATTTAGAAGCCTCTGTAAACTCATGCGGTTAAAAAATGAGGGGGCGTTTCCATTACCAAAGAAAATAAACACGCTTGAGTCTTGCCAAATCGAAGTGACAATTGCACGTGGAACGGAAGGTGAGGATGGGGGTTCATTCTCTGCCTCTTGCCTGATTATGTGTGAGAAAAAAAGACGACAGAGGAAATTGTTGCATATAGTAAAATTCTYTCATTGGCACTTCTGCAACCAGCACAGGCATCTTGTTCCTGTCTCCTAAATATCGTGTATAGGGGGAAAAAAAGAGGTGTATAAGCTTTGTGTAGACTCAGGAGTAAGTTTTCCATTTTTTTGGAAACTTTTGGTGTGCAATTAGTTGACTTCTTGCTAGAAGGTAAGTCTCCCAGACAATTACCTCTCTCCTTGACTGCCAAACTTGAATTCAATTCCCAACAAGACGAGGTTCAGTTTAACAAAGCACAACCTGAGGGAACAAAGCAGCTCAGTCACAAACGAGCACCTATATCTGTAGATGTCTGTACTGTACAAAGATGTATCTGAAAGGAAGCGACAGGAAAACATCTGTGTCTGTGCTACATACCGACAAACCTCAATAAATGTCATGCCTATAAAATCACTGGAGAGCAGGAAAGTTATCACTCTGTAGTCTCTCTCTTCCAGAAGCATCTTGTTCTCCATGTATTTTCTCTTTGTCTAGAAGAATGAACCATAAGGATGACGTATTCAGTCAAAGGGAGAGCAAAGAGCATATGCAACCTATGCTATGTTATTCATGCTATATGTTATTAATGCAATTATAGTTATGGGAAGTGGAACCGACATCAAACACGGGTTGTCAGAGACAATATCAGCATTAATAAACAATAAGAAAAGCCTATTAAGTCAGGAAAGCCCCTAGCTTCTGTTTTGTAACACCCAACGACAGCTGTTGTTATGACAGAACAATAAAGTTAAGGAGAAACTTCACAAGATAGTAAAGTATTAAGAGCCCATTAGTTCAGGAAAAGATTCACCTTAATTTGCAATAGGATCAATATGTCTCCCTGCTTATTTAAATAGGGCCTGGTCTTGCATTAAATTTTGCCAATAAGAAGTACAATTATTAGAGGTGTGATATATTGCTGAACTGTGAACTGTGCTATAAGCACCTTTTGCTAAATGTATGAGGTGTGACTACAGAAGGATTGTTCGTGTGCACGTAGTTAAAACAGCAAGGTATTCTACTGCTTACAGCTCCTTACAGTGTAGGCTGTCACTGACAGCTTCACAGAACACGCCATTCTCTTGGTCTATGAATTCCTTCCACATAAAAATTAACAGGCTGTATTAAAAAAAACCAATTCCTTTCCAAATAACGTTAATAAAATTTAAAAGATTTTTTTTTAATTGGAAAAAACCTCTTATATCAAAAGTCTGTTGAGATTTCATAGTGTGCTTTAAACACTGAAAGTATCAATCTTGCCAGCTTTGGCACATCTCACCAGAATCCCTGGACTGGACTGAAGCAGCACGGGTCCATGAAAAAAACCCTGACACCACAGGAGCCTCAGTCATGCACACAGCCTCCACACTGGTGAACTCTCTATTTATTTCACACAATATTTATTCCGTTTGCCAAAATAAATTTTACAAGTCCCTAAAGACCAGGAGTCTAACACAAGAWATTAAATTCACACGAAGTATCACACATGGCCACTAGGTGATAGCAAAAGCATGTCCACAGCAGGACTAGCAAAAACAAGACTTGGGCCCTTGGATGCTATGTAGTTATTTCTTTTTAACTTTTTATCACACATGGGAAATCGCGGAGCACTTTCCAAGTACTGAAAAGTTAATGTCTAACTTATGAGTTACAGAAATGGTTTACAGGTTCTTTCAGAGGCAAGGCAGCACTAACATCACACCACTGCGTGTAGACCTAGAACAAGTGTCACTGTGCTTCCACATGTCACCTAAACATGGCATGGTTGCTAAGGGCCATCCTTTGCCTTGGCAGCTCTTTGCACTCTCCCTTGTAATATATCCTCAAAGCTCTATGCTTCACCTCTTGTTCTGAACTCAGATATTAAAATAAAATAGTCTATTAGGCTTCTGTGCCTTCTCTGGCAAGCTAAAACCCAGCATGTTTCAAGATAAGCCTGAAAGGATCCAGGTGCAGTTTATGCCCAAAGCAGTCAGGCAGAGATGTCAGGGAAGACCCCCCTGGCCTTTGCATCACAAAGACAAGGGGAAGAGGCACCTCAGTCTTCTCTTTCCCAACGAACAAGTTAGTCAGGAGATCAGTCAAGCCGGGAACCAAGCAGCTTTGGGCTATAAAGCCCAGCTTGAGTTCAGCCAAACAGATGATGTCGTCTCCRGTCCTCCAGCCCCAGTTGGGGATGTTTTGCAGATGGACCTGTTAGTCACAGAAAGTGGTGACAAGTCAGCTGAAATAAGCAGGGCTACAACATTGCTATAAAAATATTCTTTTTTTTAACTTGGTCTGCCCTGGAACAYGGCGAATAAATCACTAAGCAGACTTCTGAATTACTCATTAAAAACAGATTTTGCAAAAGGCCCAAAGCCAGGATTATTTAAACGCATTGCTGGGTATCATTTCACAGGCATCCTGTACCAAAGCAGATATAGGATTAAGTTACTGAAGTATGACACGCTAGAAACACTCATGGTATGGCCCAGAAAGAGCTGTCTGAGCCCTCTGAGATGCTTCATTTAAGCTCATGAGAGGTATTTTAACTGTTGAATGACAACTGTTAAAAGGAACAACATAGCAAAATGTGCTTTTTAAAAAATAATGTTAAAAGATATTCTACCTATGTTAGTAATTGGACGAATACAAGACACTGGATAAAATCTTGACCTTTTATAAAAGCAGGATTTTTGATTGCAAAAGGGCAGAGTTCCAGCCATGACAACTAGTATGACACACAAACAACTGTGCTACCTTGTTGCGAGACTGAATTATCTGTAAAATCACTCTGGTGTTTGGGCAGTTATTCTTGATAGACAGCACTCTAGGAAAAAAAGAAAGAAAAAAGCATATATAACTTGATTAATACGCTTGACTCCAGCCAAGGTCCTTCATTTTTCAAGTTTAGGTAAATTACTTCAGCAGGAAGCAACTCAAAAGTTGGGAACACCAGAATATGGGGTATTAGCCCAAAGCTTTATCAAGGGACCTGCACACACCAAGCAAATCCAAGTCCACCATCTAGAGAGGAAGACAAAAAGTCTATACTCTAATAACGCACAATGTAGGGTAGAGAACTGTATCTGTATCCCACCGAAATTCTAGAGCTGAATATTACATTTGCTTTGCACATTCCACTTATAAGTTCCACTCACAGGCTTAAAGAAACTGTTTCTTTGCAAACAGACATCAAGGATAAACCAATTTGGAAACTGGGCTTCTGGACTGGTTCTGGAGTGGGACACTATGCCAGTTAGGTTATCAACTCCACATAATCCAGCAGTATTAAAGGAGCTTCTATTTCAAGCCCGATCAGGGTGAATATATTGTAGAGACCAGGCAGTGGAGATGCACAGGGCAGCAGTGCAGAACTCTCTCCAATATGAGAGCACCAAACTACTCCTCTGCTGACATAGCACTCATGACAATGAAAAGGGTAATAACACCATAATAAATAACACCACCTTCTGCAGGGGGCTTCAAGGCTGCACAGATGCTACCTGTCTCAATTCTTCAATACATCTGATGAAAAAAAATCATAGCAACAAGCAGCCAGTTAGCTTTGCGAGTTCTCCCGATTGAAAGAACGTGACAGGACAAATATGCTCCCCTGCCAGACGCACTCTCTGTGTCACTGCTAATATCAATCACGTCGAGAACAAAAGCACTGGAGCATCTCATCCTACCTCATGATATTGGAAGTATCTTCAGTATAAGGTTGCGGAGAGTTAATATCGGCTAGAATGAGACAGGCGCTTGCAGAAGCCATCTGTATCCCGGGAAAGAAAAATTATACCAGGGTTTAATCACATATCAGGTAGAATAATCTCTCATAGAGAGCTGATTTAGTGGCCTACAACCTTAGGTATGTTCATAAGTAAAGACATCAGAATCCTATTACTTTGGAGTTGTACACATGCTTGAATGTTTTGGCAATGGCACAGCTTGGAACCTTAATGTTTCAATCCACTAGATCAAGTACATAATGCATATATCCCTGTTCAAAGTGCTGAAATACAATAAATCTACAMCTTCGGGTGCTAAAATCTTCTAGGAAGAGGTTTACAAAATAGGCAGCAGTGTTATATTCATCTTTATGATGTCCAGCCAGAGCACTTCATGGGTAAATATTTGGTCAGGTCAAAAGAGCTCCGTCTCTGTCATCCAACTGCTATTTGAGCTGTGCAGTGAAGTTGTTAACACAGAAGAACAGTTTCATTTACGTCAGTGTTTTTATAGGCTTCTGGGAACTGGATGGAGATGCACTAATGTAGATCACTCAGTAGAAACCATAGCTAAGCCAGTGGTTTGTGATCTTTTTTGTTTGTTTTTTAATTCAGGCCTGTTCAAAATATGACTTCTCTCATTTGTGCTTGAAAAACGTATAGTCTGAAAAGTCCATTATTCCCAGCCCAGCATTCTCACTTCCTGAGTGACACGTTGGACTGCAAAAGGTACTTCCAAACTAAAGGGAGCTACTTGAAGGGTAAATCTCAACATGAAGTGAGTAAATGCAGCAGACACATCCTTTCATAAGAGACATTTCCCTGTCATTGGCTCCTCAAGCAGAAAGGACAAAGTTCTTACCCCAACTCTCTTGAGATCTTCCAAGTTCAGTGCAGAGCCATGGAAGAAAGTAGTATAGGCTGAATAGCATTTGAAAACAGCTTCCAACTCCAGACTAGGAAGAGATCTATTCAATACAAACAGCAACACAGGAAAAAAAATCCATTCTCTCATAATTATATTCTCCTCAATTCTCCATTTCTCTGAGAAGCCATTTATAACAATTGTTGTTTATAAAAATAGCTACAGGCATTCTGGTAGCTCGGTTAAAGTACACGGTTCAGATTGTAACAAAACAAGCTTTTATAAAACTTAGCAGTCATGAAAACGTTTCCTAGATTTTYCCTGCCTTTTGCCAGGTCATTAATTTTTCATGAGCATCATTCCACACACATCCATGCAACTCTAATGTTGCAGATCACTGCTGCTCCATGAGAGACATGAGGTGACATTGCCCAGGTTCTGACCCAGCACTCTGTGTTCACCTGGAACTGCTGAACTTCTTTGATTGCCACACTTGCCAAGACTTAGAGCTAGGTACCTCGGGCCAAGCCACTCGACTAGGCGGTTTACAAGGGATTCCTTTTTAGGTAATCACAGCAGGAAGCATTTTCCATTGAGCACTCCAGCAGGAAAGCCTCATGTCCCAGTCTGTTTTGCAACTCCCATTAAAAAGCTATACAGCAAGGCTTTCCTTTACTTTTAGGCCTCCTACACTTCCTTTCAGAGTATTGAAGGAAAGGATATGAATTAGAARGACACAGATACTTACTCTCCAAGGAAAAGGATTTCTGTGCAAATGTTCCCCTTGTCCTGAAGGAAGAAGTCTTGTAGGAAAGTAGTGACACTCTCCAGACTGATATTGCCACAGACAACAACATAGCTACAGGAGGAGATCAAACAAGATTTGATGGTTGGAAACCAGAGTGATCATTGCAAATCTGACATCTCATGACATGACATATCTGCTTGTTGGTTATGAAGTACTGCAGGCGACAGACAGCTTGTGTCTTTGACTTGATGGTCATTTCATCCATCACTACCAGTACCTCAGGGGTTATTTTGGAAAGGAAGGGGAAKAAATACATATAGCAACAATACTTACTTTTTCCCACTCACTACTTCATAGGAGGATTTGTAATTTTTATGGCTCTTGACAATTTCCACAACTTCAGGGCTAAAGTTTGCAAACAGTACCTAAGACAACAAGAAACATCACACACCTCAGAGGTGCTTCCATCTCTCCTGCTTATGAATTATCCCATGAGAATGTGTGGAGCAACTACAAATGTACTTTGGATTATCCAAATCCCTGACACCTTGGATTCTTTTGTCCAGTATTTTGGCTCTTGTTCTGTCAAGCATTTGCAGCCTTAAAGAAATAACTGGAGCTTTGCCAGCTCTTAAGGGACAAAATTGCTCTAAAGCCATGCTGGAACTAAGCACTTACAGTTAAAACTCTGTTTACACATAGATATCTGATCCCTGCTGGAACTCTAAGCTCAAGTCTTTGGTACCTTCCTATTTACTCTCTGTACCTAGCTACCATTTCCAAAAAAGAAACAAAGGTGTCTTACCAAACCACCAATGATGAAGAAAATAATGAAGGTTCGACCCAGGGCTGTTTTGACCACAACATCACCATAACCCACGGTGGACATGGTCACCATTACTAGGTACATGCATTTGAAATAGCTGAGGGACTGAGAATTTCCAGGATAGACCCAAGGATCTCCACTGTTTTCTACCTGTCCAGGAGAGAAAGAAGTGAGAGAAAAGCTTAAAGTTTAAAGGACGACTAAACCAAGGGGGTTGGTTTGGGTCCATCTCTGGTTCTTGGTTATTTAATAAAGAAAATTTGGTACGATTATGCTTACAGTTGAAGTGACTCACTATCAGATAATGGGGGCTTGCAACTATGTCGGTAGCATATCTGAGTAAATGACAGTGGCTTAAATCATGCTAGATCATGCTTTGCTCTGCTAAAAAAAACCCCTTTCTCTTTCCCCCATGGAGCAGGCCACACTCTTTAGGGAAAGGTCACGCAGCAATGCTGATTTAAGGCAACAAGGAAGGATATGTAACTGATTGTACCTACCAGGTGAATAAATCCTGCAGCTGTGAGCCACGTGCTGAGAAATACAGCAAAGAGTTTGGAGAGCTTGATTGAATAACTAGAGATGGAAAATGAAAAGGGCCAAAGCTTTTAAGACACAGCATAATCCCTGCAAGAATTAATTTCCTACCTGACACCACCTCTGCTCAAAAACAAAAACCCCTTCTCGTAACACTACAGAAGAAGGATTTAGAATTAAAAAAAACTTCCTACATCAAGTCTTTTCTGTCACAAGCAAGATGTCAAATAATCCCATTTTTGATATTTATCAAATTCCAAAACCTGTAAAGAGTTCTGATATGTATGATTCCCATTTATTTTCTTCCCTACAAAGTTTAACTTTTTGTAATAAAACTTTTTGTAATTTCCAGCTCAACATTATTAACAGACATTATTAACTTGTTAAATTTTCCTTTTATTATCAGTCAGCCAAAATATGGAGGTCAGGGAGAACGTCACGTTTCTAAGGGTTCTCAGACAGGCTTTGACTTACTTGTCCTTGGTAATCCTGAGGAACTGTAGTATTCGGGGAAGCTCTAACAACCTCAGGGCTCTCAGAAAACGCAAACCTGCAGAAAAACAAGCAAGGCAAAGACGACAAAGAAAAATCTCCATCCAGAAGCAGTGTATATTCATGTATTCAAGAAAGTTTAGACATGGATGCTTTATTTTCCACATATTTGGAGTGGATCATACATCAAACCTGACAAGAGAAGATGGCATTACCATGTATTCAGGGCCTTTTGTTGCTGAATTTCTATCTATGTCCTCAAAGGAGGCCTTGAATTACAAGTTTTTTAAAAAAAGGAAAAAAGAAATGCAGTTTTTCAGCTACAAACTGAGAGATTGAGTGACATAGAGGCCTACTGGACTATATACCTCAGAGCATGTATGAAAGTAATTCACAGGACAGGATATCATGCTCACTTCTCCACTGAATAACACCACATCCAGGTGGGGAAGTTAAAACACAGGCAAGCACATAAACAGAACATGGGCAGTGCTTGGTAAATCACAATCCTTTAGAAATTTAAGAGCTTTTACTAGTAAGGTGTAATTTGGCTTACAAAGACCAGTTTTCACAGTGCTGGCTAGTCACAGTTTCTCCAAGTTAAAATAAACTAAGCAAGCTTTGTTATAAGATGTTGAATAAACAGGAATGGAGAACAGTACCTCCAAGTGTCACTTACCAAGCCAATTCTTCTTTAAATAATATGAAACAAAAATTGGAGGAATGGTGAAGAAATCCACAAGTGAATTGAGCTCAAGCCAGAATCTCAGCTTGTCATCGGCTGCCACCAACTAAAGATGAAGACCATTGAAAAGCACAAAAACTGTGTGATCAGGGGTGGCACCAGCACAAGGAGAAAGCTCCCCCACAAGAAACTCATTTTTGCAGTCTGCTTTTTTTGGCTGCTGTGGACACCCACGTAAGGCTTTGTTTTGTTCAAGAAAGCTTCGGGCTGAAGCCCTGAGAACCTAATGGCAGGTTAGACCCAAAGGCAAAATGATTCTCTGCTTCCTTCTCATCCACCTCCTCTATCTTTTTTTTCTAGGGTACCTTTCTTGGTGGTTCTAAAGGAACAGTATAAAACCCAGGGACAACCAAAAGCCCATCCTCATTATCTAAAATCATCATAGGGAGAATCCTGCTTTGTAATGGTTTGGCCAAAAATCCCAATGCCAAAAGCTAGGATCAACAGGCATTTTACAACAGCACTACTAACAGCATTTTAACAGACGGCATACAGCTAGCTATGCAGTCCACTCCAGACAAGCAGAATAGAGACTCAGCTTATTAATTGAGTGATTTAAAGACATGGCTAACATGTGAGCTAACAAAATGATGGAAAACTACCAAATTCCAAAAAGAAACCACTTAGAAAAGTTGATAAAAAACAACGTGGAGCCGAAATAAGCTAAGACAATCGGACATTATATTTCAGAAGACCTGATGACCCAAACAGCTAAAGCATTCCCATATATATATTTGTAAGTCATTTTTTCACAACGTGCCCTTACCCGTAATCCAAAGTAAAGCAGGAAGAAAGCGTTGAAGCCTGTATCTATAAAAAGGATGTTGTCTGGGAAGTAGACCTTGGAATGCACTCTTCTAATGCACAAATATATATCACAGGCAGTGCAAGCAGGGAGAAACAAGAACAAAACAAACATACTAGCTGTAAAAAGACTATAGCTTTTTTATTTTGATTATGAAATATTTACTAACCCAGAAGTTTAAAATACTCAAAACTTTTGTGCAATTTAAATCACTGCTTCCTCAGTAGGCTAGTATTAACAACAGGTTTTTATTAACATTAGCAAGTATGTTAGAATGTGACACTATCTTATCTACCCTGCAGTTTATACAGGAAGGTTTGGTTTTCATAGATTTAAGGAATACTTGAKCAAATCTTCAGGATTCAGGAGCTTCAGGAGCTCTTTTCCTCTATGGACCAGGAATCACCTCTCCTAGGCCAGCTCCACTGACCTTGCATGAGAGGGGCTTACAGAGAGCTGAAACAGCAGAGACAGATGCAGGTCGTAACACCTAGCAGGGAAAGCTCAGGGAATAAATTTCTCCTGCTGGCACCACCTCGTCCCACAGAAGATGTTTGACAGCAGCTCACAGGATTACAGGCTAGACTGTCACACACACTGTCCACAGCTGCCATACACTGGCTTCAGGACACTCTTATGAGCCAGCTGAGATGCTTCTTCCTTCACACGGGATATTTTCAAAGGAGAAACAGAATTAAGTGATCCATAGGTCAGCCCAGGTGAACACCCGCTTTCACATATGGGGTGCAATGCTATTCATGGAAAGGAGTCTGGGCAAAAAAGATTAACTGCCTGTTTTCTCCTTGAAAAGACACTCTTTCCTTTCTAGGGCTATTCCTAGCTGTTTGTCAAATTTAAAGGTTTAGGATTAAACATAATATTGGATTGCTCCTGATGTGCAATTCCGATTCTCAAGTTTACCTGCGCTCATTGAATTCAGTTCAGACTGCTCCAGAGCTTTTATATGTATCTCATTTTACAATTCTATTTTATTTTTCTGATGTTATGTACAAAGCCCAAGCAAAGCCCTGAGAACAATGCTCTGCCATATTAAATCGATCAAAGGGTTTTACATATTAATATCCTTTTACCCCTGAGCACACTCTAAAAAATAAATGTATTCCGGTGAAGATTGATAGAGGCCACGGCCTGCTTCCCTCCTCAGGCTCGTTATTTTATTCTCAAACTGTTTACTGAAGGTTGGGATTTTATAGGAGAGCTCTGTTCCCATTTAGGTTCAAAAATAGATGGTCAGACTTTCAAAGGAGTTTTGGTTGTGAGCTTTACTAAAAGCCTGGCACTCTCTAAACACTGCAACGGGAACCGCTGGGCTTCAAATGCTTTTGAAAATGTAGGCATCAAAATGGGTGCCAGACCATTTTCAAAATGTTTCCAGCCACAGTACTTGGAAATCTGTCCCTCATTTCTTCTGAGAACCCAGCTTTGAAGGTATATCCGRTGGGTGGGTGTTTGTGCGCACGTGTGTGTGCACACAGGGATCAGCCTCACACCCAACCACCCCTTCAACCTCCCCAAAACAAACAAAATAACCCCAAGTGTGCTTCAATGGGGAGATATATAAAAGAACAATCAGCTTGGGCTTTCACAACTTGTGCTAAACAAACATTCTGGATAAGCTTCAGTAATCTACTTACTGGTTAAGGCCGACAAAATACATTATGAGTGAGCCAATATTCAGAAGAAACACCAGTATCACCTGAAAACAGGCACCAAAGAGGATGTTGTGAGGTTTAACCTGGCAGTAACACAAATTCCAAACACACATCTTAGACCCCACTTTTATTGTCTGCAACTTAGAGAATTGGCAGAAGGAACAAATTCACTTACCTGTACTGCCCAACCCCAGGAAAGGCATGTTAGTGAACCAGGGTCTCAAACAGCATAGATCAACACTGTCATGGGATTGCTTTGCTGCTTCTGAGGGCTGGGTCCAGCTCATCTAATTATTCCCATTTAACTCCAACTGCTTAGTTTTAATTGTGAAAGACTAGGGCTGGATCAGCCCCATATGATAAGCTGCTCATTTACTTGCAACTCCCAAAATCCAATACCCAGAAGGAAACATATAAAACCAAGGCAATTAGGTTCTGTTGAGAATTATAAGTAGTAATTTGTCCCAATACTGAAGGGACCGAGGTATGATTGTGACAGATCTTTCTTTCTGTGCCATTTGGGTTATATTTTCTGCTTGCCTTTTCTGTGTTGCCGGTGTTCGTCCAAATTAAACTTCAAATTACTTGTGCTGAAGATAAGGTGGAAAAAAATTACATCCATTTCTGCAGCTATCTGAGATCCAGTTGCATTTAGGGTAATGACTGTGGACAATCAGAGCTGAGCTGCTACCCGTGATTCCTCTGTGTTGAGGAACTGGCTGCAGCTAGGAAGTTCTCCCCATGAATGACATAACGTTTAGGGCACGCACTTGAATTCATTTCATGTAGAGCCTTCCTACTCATCTCTCCTTACCAAGGTCTTTGCCACATGCAATTCTTTTAGTGGTAGAAGATGGCACTCTCAAGCCACTGTACATGCATTTAAAATAACAAAAATCCCCTTCATTAATATCATTGTAATTAGATCCCATGTTAGTTGCCTTGGTTGAAAGAGTAAGCACTGAGTCACAGGACTGAGCCTCTGTAACTGCCTACAAGACAGGGGTTCTGCAACCTGCCTGCAACCAGAGCACCGCAAGTGACAGACAAGGTTTCAGCCACTTTTTCCTTTTTACTCTACTTAGGAAGGCTTTCCAAGTCACCTCCCCAGGTCAAACACACTCGTATGAGGGAAAAGCCTGCAGTGGTTCATGTGAGCTGCAAAATCTGACACACATACGGTGTGTTCACTGTGCACAGTGTCCTCAGAAGAACTAGCACACTGCTAACCCGCGTACCCACCAGCACACGCCCCACGGATGTTTGGGCTGAGAGCATCATCTGCACTTCCATAGAGAAGATCCTCATCCAGTAGATGGAGCTTTGCTTCCTTTGGTAAGGCCACCAGGCATCCTTGTCCTGCCAGGGCAGCAAACAGAGCATTATCCTCGAGCTCCTCACACTCTTCCTCAGGATGGCTACAACCAGCACATCCAGGCACAACCAAAACTGATCAGAGTAACAGCTAGGGTGCTTGCACATATGAGCTTGTGTGGTTAGAACTGACAGGCTATATATAAGTGGAGATAGTTGTGGTCACCAGTGAAACGGCAAGCACTCCAGTGGTTTGGCATGTTTATCTTATATAGGTGCTGCTGCTCCTGTAGGTATGTGTTTGCATGGGTTGTATCAGSTACATTGATAAAACCCAGTCTTGCCCCCTTCTTTCATGAGGGGAAGGACAATATCCAAAACACTAATCCTGTAAAAATAAGCATCTTGGAGGTAAAAATCAGTACCTTTGAGTTTTACCAGATCAAGCTCTCCCTGAGCATGCCCTATGCAAGATACAGATTTTCTGAGTATGAGTTCACCATGAAAGGGCCTAAAACTTTGACTGTTACATTCTAGTATCAACACATAAAATATGAGCTATTTCAGAAACATGGTGCCTTTACCTTTTTCCTCCAGATGTATGCTAGCATGAATCCATAGGTATATTTGGTTAGCCTGAAAGCCAGGATGGTAAGCAGGCCTCCCAGGAAAATGAACAAGGAGGGTACAATAAAAGCCAGCTGAAAATGTAGTGCACCAGTGAGGTCAAATTTCTCTAACACATAATGAATCATTTTGCTTTGCCTTCTACCTGCTCAGCTTCCTTAAATTCCCTGGCCATGACCTTCTAGAATGTCCCCTGCTTTTGTGACACTGCTGTTGTGCTGCCACTCTGATGCCACTGGGAAGAGCAGCAGCAGAAGATCTAAATAGGGGTTGAATCCAGAACTCWCTCTGCAGGTGGAGCTGTCCCAGTCACAGCTGGTGTGGTAGCAATGGGATCAGATGCCATCAATGCACTCAGCAATCTCACCCCTTTCCCCTGAAACAGAATTTCATCAAAAGCTTTAGGCCTAGTCAAGAGTTTTGAAGTTATTTTTATTTTTTTAAAATGAACACTGCACATGAATAATGCAATCAGATTCCTCTTCATGCAATCAGGACAGCTGAGTTTGGAAGTAGTGATTTTGCCTAAAATGAGAAAACACATGCCCGGGGCAGGGGAAGAATGATGAAATAACAGCTCAACAAATTGTCAAGCTGGGAGGCTAAAAAGTGCATTCCTGTAGCCTTCAAATGCAGTAATACATAATGCTTGCCCTCCCCTTGCCTTTCATGCTGCGTGTTGGAGGGGCCCCTGAGTGACTGGAAGCACCAAGGGTATGTTTTAAACAGCGAGGGTGGTTGTGGGGACAGTTTGTCAGCTGGCAGAATCATTACATGTGTTTTCATGGAGACTAATACACAACAACTGCAATCAGCTCCTCATCTAAGGCTCTAGAAAGCCCCAACCAAGGACAGAAAGCATTTTAAATACATTCCTGAGGGAATGTAAAACTCCAGAAGGARTTTTAGGGAAGTTGCAAAGTTCTTAAGATTCACTCGCTGTAGGGGCTACGAGAGCAGAACTGGCTTYCTACCCACCAGGTAATCCCACCTCAGTATCAGTTCACCCCTCTTCTGGGGCGAGCTGCTCAGCACCTGCCCCACGCACCTCCCTYGTGGGCTGCGGGCTCCGCACCTCTCTGCTGCTGTAGGAAGGCTCGGGCTGAAGGTGGCAGCCTTGGCCTGTTTGTTTGCTGCTGCCGAGGCAGGACCCGCTCACTGTTAAGCACAGCTCTGTCCACATCGCCGTCCCCAGCGCGAGCAGGTCACTTGGATCATGCCACCCAGCAGGGTTCAGAGCTGTGACACGATGCCCCAGCAGGCAGGATCTGCGGTGACAGCTACATGAGGCAGCAACAGGGCCATGCAGCACCGAGCAGACTTCTGCTCTCTCTTTTCATTCAACTAAATTGTAGTTTCTGCTGCCTGGATGCATACGCATGTAATTAGATACAGAGYGGAAATTCAGCACAAGGTGCAACACTGCCCACTTCTAGTGCAAATCCAAGGACTCAAATGCTCAGGGTGCTCTATGAACAGAGGCTTCGCCGCTTGTCACCTGTGAGGAAGCAGCTCCTCCCATCAATATTTTGCAGGTAGAAAACACAGGAGGGGAGAAAGAAGGGCAAGAAGGGAGTCAGCAGGATGCAGGAACCTGCCTGCAGGAGTTCCCAACACCGAGGCCTCTGTTTACATCCCCCCCCTGCAGCAAATCCATACAGTCTTCACCTTCCAGCCAAATACTACTGCATCTGCTCCTGCTGGTTGGAGGAGCCACTTATTATCACAAATAATCCCCTCTCCATTTGTGCTTACACACCATGATGGTGTCTCCTCTTTATTCTCTGATAGCCTAAAAAGCTCAAGCTCCTTAAGTCTCTCACTAGCAACATATTTCCCAGACTCAGAATCATTTTTACAGCTCTTAGGACCCTTTCCAATTCTTCAGCATCTTCTTTGATCTGCAGAGAGCTGAAGTCGAGTCACTATCCCAGGGAAGATCTGGCTAATGTGGCTGCACAAACGCTAAGCTCATTATGGGAGATCTGTGACAGGAGAGATTGGATTCTCAAGCGCACCAGTTTGACTGCAAGGAAAGAGGGATGAGAGAGGCACTGAGTTGGGGAGACATTTCCTGAAAGGATTAAACTTCTGTCTGGGTAATGAGAACATCCACAGTCACATTAGACTGGATTAAAAAGACAGATAAATTGTGCTCCTTCAAAGCATAAGCCAATGTCTCCTTTGGGTAGATTCTCCCTACAGAGAGGAACCTACATCTCCCACTGGAGCAGCTGGCTGTCAGCATAGCCAGGGCCCTGGGATAAACAGGCCTGCAGGAAGTCACTTAGCTCTGAATTAAAATGGGCTACACACACAGCCTCAATAGGCAAAGCACATGTGTGTAAATATTAAATGCTTGTCATCTCTCCTTCCTTCCAAGGCTATCCGGGTAAGAAGGCTATGGAATTGAGAATCATGTACTCCAGCCTGTGCTCTCCCATCCTTCTTCCTGGTGTAGCCACCATTTCAGAAGAAAGCAAATATCAGCACATGAATGCAGCACTCCTCTAATGCCTGCCTGGCAAACAGTCCCTACTTTTGCTGTGCTCTGAACCTTCCAGGTGCAAAATAAAACAGATTGGTCTGGAATTTAGAAGCAAATGAGCCAGGCTGCTTGCTCCAGGCTTCTAATTTAATAAGCATGCATCTATATCTAATGGACAGTCTGTCACTTCCCTTTAATAGAAATCACCTGCTCCTCTAATAATCATTAAATAAATTGACAGYGCAATAGCCAGGGCCTCTCATCTTAATACCACCTGCAGCAAGAGCAAAATAATCCACTAATATCTTGCCAGCAAGGCCATTATTCTGTCCAACACTCRGCCTCCCCTCCCAGACACACCCCATCACATTCCAACAGAGCAACTCTGCCCCTGGAGGGAATAAACAGCCCAGGAAATCTGTTGATACRGTACACGTGTCTTATTAATAAGCTCACTTTTTTGTTCCTCCTCGATGAGGATTAATCATCTCTCATGYTTCCTGCAGTGTTTCTTTGGGCACTTTGTCAGTGTCTGCAGCAGCCAGGGGCAAAGCAGCCCTTTGTGCTTCTGGCCTGGCTCTCATTCCCAACCACGTCCTCACTCCAAACAACCCAGAGCCTTGAAGCTCTTACTCCAAGCTTCCTTCTCTACAGCAGTCACTACTGAAGGACACTTGAGGCTAATGAAGGCTTTTAACAGCCTTATGCAGACTGCCTGATTGTCCCAATCACACTGATTTTGGAAGTCAGGTTGTGCTTGACAGGGCCTCTTGTGCCTGATGAGGGAATGAAGAAAAGCTTTGCTGGGATGAAAGGGGTCCAAGGGCCATGGTGGCTGCTTGTCTATGACAAACAGCTCTGCAAATGAACCTGACTTGAAATCTCAGCTGGGGTGATGGTGTCTCAGGATCTCTCTTTTACCTAAGGCTTTTCTTGGTTTAGGAGGTTCTTCCTTCTAGTATCTGTTTGAAGCCAGATCCCTGCTCGCTTCATTACTGCAATACACATTGCAAAGCACTGATATATTCTAAGACATAGGATTACATTTCCCATGTCCACTGAAGCTAATTTRGATGGTATTGTAGCTGCAAATTAAACTCTATAAGCTCTGCACGACATGGTCTCTGTCTGCCTCTCCTCCAAATGTCTAGTCRGCACTGAGAGGCTGTCAGCTCCAGCTATAAAACTATGGACTAAAATTTCTAGAGCAGACCCAGACAATTCAGTGATAAAAGCAAACATACACCTCAAGATTTATCTGATTAAGTCTTCTAGTGCCAGGATTAAAAACAAGGAAAACAATAACTTTTTTGTATGATTATATATGGTGGTACCAAGACTCATATTTCAGATCTTCAGCCTGAGTAAATTAGTGCAATTCAGGGAGTTTTAGGCCTCATAGCCAAGATCACACCTCTATAACCTTGTTCACAACCTTTTTTCATCTGAAATGTTGAACATTGTGGACTGCAGCACTCAGGGGAGTTTCAATGCTTGTTCCCAGGAACTTGAACACCTGTAATGGTGGTTCGTCCTGTACCTGCTGCTAGGATGATCAAAGAAGTGTTCGTGGGATACAGGTTAGTCTAAGCAAAGTGTGTTAGACAGACAAAGATTACATGCCTAAATGATACATGTGCTCTAATTAGAGAATGTAATCACCTCAGGCTTGCTCATTATTGCTCCCTTTCTGTTTATCATTTCAGCTGCATTAGGGTCCCTGGCAGTGCTTTTATCTGACTTTTATATTCAAGGACATCAGGTTTTTAATCATTAAACACCTTAAGCTCTATTTTTCAGGAATCTTTGAAGAATAATTATTTTCCCTGTATAAACCATATATCACCAAGGTTGTTTTATAAACCTCTCATCTCTGGCTGCACTTATGTCAACAGATCTCTTTAGGCTATGAAAAAGTATCTCAAAAAAAGAAAGGCAAGAGATGTTTTGTCATTGTTCCTCTGTTTTTCAAACATTTTGTTCTGCTGGAAGACTTCCAGCTCAACTATATTATCTGTCAAAGCAGTAGCCATGGCAGAGCTAAGGGGATTTTCATGTGAGCTGGAGCCCTTAAGTACCACTTCTCATCCTTGCTAACAAGAGCACACAGCATTTCAGTATTGCCCTTGATTTGAAGCTGCCTGACAACAGGAGCTCATTTAGCCAAATGATCCTTCTCACACCTTTCTGCACATATCCACATTTCCCCTCCCTGGATGGCAACTGCTCTTAAGAAAATAAATAAATAATATGCTATACAATTTCCCTTCCAAAAGTCTCCTACAATCTATTGCTYTGGGTGTATTTTCAAGGCCCTTGAAAAGTCTACAGGGACATGAAGCTGGTATTTATTAAGCTATGAACTTAATAATAAATAATAATAAAAATAAGCTAAAATGCCAACATGAAGAACACAGACCACAACACTAAACATAATTAACATTTTTGACGGACTAAAAAGAGTTAAACACTTGATAATTGTATGGGAAACTTGTTTCTTTTTTATGGAAGATTTAGAGTTGATTTCTTCAGAAATCTGCCCAAACCACTGACTAGGTATTATACTTTAATCCATGTTTCATATCATACACCAATATCTTCCATTATTCAAAATGGGCAGGTAAAGTAGAAAATCTGAGGCACACAATATTAGTAAAGCAGAGAAGCATTATGCCTGCTTTACACATATGTGTGTGTATTTATGTGTCAATACAGAAGGAAAATAGGAGCTATTAAGAGGCAATAAAATCTGCCAATTTTTCAAAGGGTAAGAGACTGCATTTTTCCATTTCTCCATAGCAATACTACAAAAATCAAAATGACAACAGCAGCTATAGAGGAGATTTGAGCCTGCTGCAGAGCACAAGGATTCACCCAAGTGATTTCAGGCTCCTTTCCCCAAGTGCTTCATTTTGCTACACACAAAGCAGTGCTGGCAGGAGCAGAAGGCCCCTGGGTAGCTGGTTAATCTCCTTTAAAGGTTTTCTGCTGTCATTAGTTGCAGCTCAGCTGACACCTGCCCCTCACAGCACAATCTAATTTGATAACATTGATTTACATTAACAAGGGGGAATGACTTCTATTGTTCTGTATTTGCTTTTTCTCTGCAGTCCTAATTGCTGGTTAATCCTCTATTTTCATTGTTGAAAATAGAAGGGGAAGTTCCCCCCCACCCCTTGAATCTGATGCAGCTATAGGCTGAAGATCTGCACATGCAAGTCTGACTGCACCAAGGAACCTTGTTTGATTAGATTCCTGGTTTTGCAGACTGATAAACAGTTTAAACACTCCTCAAACGCTCCTTGGTTATTCACAAGATTGGAGGGTTGTCATTTGAAGTCCAGCAGCTCCCTCAGAACTGAAGACTAAAGCAAACTGCACAGACTATATTTTGTAATTAGAAGCACCAGATAAAYCAGATCTATTTTCCCACCCCATGCTCAGAGAATCAGAGTGATAAATCTGCAGCAAAACTGAAAGCAGGTGAGTGTTCTCAGGCTCCCCAGGTGTTTGCTGAGAGCAAAGAGATAGTGAATGCACAGCAAGCACTCTGGTACAAACATTATAAAAAAGGGTGTACATGCACATATTGACTCAAACTGCATTTCTGATGCCATTCACAGAACACCCCACCCAAAGACCCCTGAAATTCATACAAAACCCTTCCAGATTGTTTGAACACTCCAGCCTGAATTGCTGGCGTTCCTCTACAAGGTGGTAGATATACACTGCACTGTATAGTGCACACTGTATATACATCTGTGCACACATATCCTGCACTGGCCAGGAGGAGCTCTGCAGCCTTAGGCAGCCCCTGCATTAAAACAGCAAGAGAACAGAATCASATCTACTGGGCATCCAAGATTCCTCCTTGTCCTGTTTTCTTATTACGGGGCTCAATGACACACAAGGGTATCTACCCTGAAGGAGAGGTGGAATTTTAAGCCTACAGCACTGTTCAAAGGAGCTGACAACCCCATAGCTGTGAAAAATGGGCATAGATTCTTTAACAAGTGTAATGACATGAAGACCATTGGCACTGATATATCATTTCAAAGATTAAGCAGCAATTCTGCAAACTAATCACCATAAAGCAGCACAGAGACTCCATATATTGCAGATTGCATCATCYAGATGCAGGCTAAACACTACCATGCTTCAAGCCGAGAATTTTCTCTATTATTAGAAAATCAATTACTCCTTTCATTCCTGGTTACAAATTTTGGAGGTGACTAAGTATACTGTGCTCCTCTTCACTCAGACTTCTCAACAGTAGGAGCACCGGAAAGGTGGTAATAAAATTTGTATCTGGGGGTCCACACACATTTCAATATTATTCTTCGGGAAGTGAGGCTGGTGAATGGAAAACAAGTTTAAATCATGATAAAAGCCCAGGCAGCTGCTATCCATATTGTTAACTGCTTGCCATAGGTAGAGATGGATTTTGCATCCTTTGGGAATGGCAGTTCTCATTTCTTCTCATTGTAAAGCTGTAACATTTATTGTACCTGAGCCCCAGCTACAAGGTTTTCTACACAGATGATGTGCTTGCAAGAGAGCCTGGCAGTTTATAGCTTTCTTCCTTGTACTCCTCCATCTCTCTGCAGTCCTGTACAAATTTCTGTCTATGATGATTTTCCAAGGCTAATTCAGGAAATTCCAGGTTTGCTTCTGCTTGTTTACAAGGCAAAAACCACCCCACCTATTCAGGCACAAGTCTCCTCTCTACTTCCCTAGTTGCAGATCTCATCTTTCTCTTCTCCTGTCTAGTCCCAAAACCCCAAAGCTCCATCCAATCACACTTAAATACTCACATTGCTATAAACACAAAATAGAATGTGTGCTCCAGTAAGGCTATAGGAGGTTTGGTTAATGAAGGTGCTTTCAGGGAAAGGGAACTACCCCAGCAGTCAATGGGTAGATGTCATGTGCCAACTAAATATGATAAAATAAACTGACAATTAGATTTTTGAAGTACTCTTAATACAGTTTTAAACCTTGCACAGCTGCAGTGTTGACCCCTTGCTTTACTAGATGAGAAGCACAGATTATGTGAGGATCTATTAGCGAAAGAGATAGACCTGCCTTCCTTGGTAACTGGGGTAGCCTCAACCTGTTTCTTCTTGCACCAGTACTGCTGTCACATGAGCTAATATTCTCATTTCTTGTCATCAGAACCCTATTTTAAGCAAAATAAAACTRGTGAAGTCCCTGAAGGTCCTACACAAGTCAGTCTAAAGGAGTCCTGTGCTCTCTTCCAAATGAGGTTTAATTTATAGCCTTTTTCTTTGAAGCGGAGAAAAGGAGACAGGGATATTCTCCCTGGCTTATTTTCATTTTCTCTTGATCATTTATTTTCAGAGCTTCAAGAATTATAACTAATACATACTACAAGCCTTAAGATTATATAATTAATTTCACTAATCAAAGTATCTCTAGATATGCTTTAAAATATATTTATGTAGTTTCCTAATTTCCTAGGTAAATACTAAGCTATTGACATTTTACAAGGCTCACATTTATAAATAGCATATTTCCAGTGCACTAAACTTAATAGAATCCTTTTAGAAACCCCATTATATTCTTTAATGTAAAGTTTYATTACTTTTTAGTAATTACAGTGTATATTTTGCCAAATTAATTACCAGGCAGCTCTACCATGAATGACTCGTCATTCCAGCCTTCTCTCCCCTCTAGCTACACATCCCAAGGCCTGGCCAAGGACATAATTACCGGAGATTAGGAGAAACAAGCAGATTGTTTGTGTTCTCCTGCGCACTTGACGATGAACATGTTTCCTTACAAAGTTCTTCACTTTGAATTAAACCTTGGGCAAGAAAGGTAATGCAATAAGGCTATTAAAAGCAAAATACATATTTAAAATGAGAGATTAAGATTTTGAAAGGTATATAGGGTACTTTTATCTTGAGTTTCCTGTATTTGGGAGCAGGAATAAGCATAAAACTTTGAAATACAATTGTGAGAATTTTCACTATTGTTATTTTGTTACTACAGCAACATCTCAGTGATGGCGCTATGGTAGTAAGTCCTGTTCAACCACAGTGCAAAGCCTCTTTGCCACTGCCCTGTAGAGGCACCAGCAATAAAGCCAATTACTCAGCTTTTTTCATGACAGGTACCACAGTCCTAGATGTGTCAAACAGATATAACCCCAAACAGGAAACTCATCCACATCCAATTAAGAGGATAATAGCTCTCTGATAGCCCTGGAAACTGGGGATACTGTGCATCATAAAAGCTCAAAAGAAGCAAGACATTCACATTTCTACTCCTTTAGGCTGTTAACACGACTACTTGTAGAAGTCTAGTAACCCATTTTATTTTTTCTTGCTAAATACTTAGCTATGGAAAATACACACAATGTATCTGATTATGTCCTCAGAGAACTTGGCAAAAACCTACCTCAAGACAGACTAAACAGCTCCAAAAAGCCACRCAATAACTCACCCTGCCGTCCCCTTGTTCTCACATGCAAACACACACAGGCTGTAAATTAAAAACATACAAGGAAATGCAAAGCCTCAAGTTCTCATTCTCAGAATCCAGAATCAGGTGCCAAGGATTTTTAGCCCTTATGTTACTGTTTAGAAAGGATCCATTTTTGAAATCTGACATCAAGTAAGTTATACATATGCTGACATGTTTATATGATAGAGGACATAATGACTACCAATTACTCTAAATTTCCATATGAAGCAATAGCTTACATTATATATATATTTTGGAAAATCCACAGCCTCACGAACAAAATAATTACAAGCCATTCTGTGCTTTCCTGAAACTAGACTTAAACTTCTCCTGCTGAGACCACAGATCATTAACATTGTTAATGTTCTCGCTAAAACTGTTTGGAGAATGTGACAAGTCTAATTTGTTACTGACAGACCAGTTGGGAGTACATTTCAAATGCACTGCTCTTGCTGTTGTATGCATGGAATAGATGTGTATCCTGTCAGGTAGGCTTGTGATTTTGTTAAAGACTATCTGCTATTTCATCAATCTTTTCAGCTAGATTCAGAAGGGAAAACTCTGCATTCTGCTCACTTCCATTTCTGCTTTTAGATTTAAAAAGCCTGTCTTTACAATATGATGATTGCAGCCCAGGGGGGAAGGAGCTTTTCAAGGCACAGCTTGGCAACCCAGGGGTGTTTGATTCCTCAAACAGAACTATTTTTTGATTTAGCTGTACAGCTAATTAAAATAGAGATAGATACCACATCTTCTCTACCTTAACTTTGATGATTTGATAAGATCTATTTACACACAATGGAAAATTCAGTGCTTTAGCATAAAATACATATTTTAGTAGGCTGCATATAAAATTAAGCAAAGTCATTGGACATAGCCATTTTTCTTCCGGAAAGTTCTTAGCTCTGAAGAAAAAAGCCTAAAGGGCTTCTCTGTCCATTCCTCTGCCTCCGTATCTTTCATAAACTTGACTACTTTGAGACAGATATCAGACCACTGGTTTTATGACCTATCCCTGATGATGCAAGAGACTGTCAATGCCACTGAGTTTATCAACATGAAATACTGAGTCAGTTATTTCATACACACTCCTAAGATACATACCTGTTCAAAGACACTGAAACTGCTGTGAGTTTCCAGGTGTTGTTACCACGAAAATAAAAATCTTTCCCTTAAGAAATGCAAGATGAAAAGTTGCCAGCCCTTCCCAACTCTTTTGGGAGGTCAGTCCCATGTGGGGTCAGCCCTGGGTAAACACAGCATCCSCTGAGCAGCAGTGGCTGGTTGTCTTTTCTAACTTTGAAGTACTTGCAAATGGGCAGCCTTCAKACTCTGCACTTGCAAAGAAAGGCAGTGTTGGAGGTGCATTTATCTGAACCAACACTGAGACTAAATAAATTCTGTACTCACCACTTTTCCCATGTTTTTCCAGTAAAATGGCAATGGGTCCATCCATGCAGATGGAGAAATAGCTTTTCTTTTAAGCAAAGCTGACACCACTAGCTACAGCAGASGACTAAATCTATCTACATAGTTTGGAATTTCTTACCTTTTAAATACTCCCAAAATCGTATGTATGCCAAGAGCTGATCAGAGAAGACTCATGGCTGTTGGTACAACAGCATTTACATCAGTGCACATCCTGATGACTACAAGCAAGAGCTTCCAACTCACAGAAATACTTGCGGAATTCCCTTACGAGTTATCCTGGGAAAGAAAAAGGGAAAGTAAGCATTAATCAGTATTTTAGCATATCAGCATGGCTACAGATTCCAAGTCAACCTGCTATTACTGAGTCTTTCCAACTCGATTTCCTAGCTATAGCATTGTGTGCCTATTGCTGCTTTACTCCACAAAGGCAAACCTGTTCTCACATTACAGCACAGAAGATGCACTTTTCATTTCATGCAGTGAGGGAGACTACAGCTTCATTAGAGATTTAGCTGGTCTCAAAGCTCATTTGGAACTAAAAGCCCTATGAGAAATCCATAATGAGAAAGATCTGATAGTTTAATGCATTCCTGCAAAGAACTATAATTTGCTAGGAAATTGATGGGATAATATTCCTGAGATAACTGGAGGTCTATGTGTTAAATCTCAGCTCTAAGTGCAGAGGTATTCACTTCTTAGGTACGGGGAACACAGTTCAGAGTTATATCTTATGCAACACCTCTAGGGAAATCCATGCTAGTTCTCAAGATTTTAGAGTTAGGTAACTTATTTCAGTTATCCTACTCAGGATTACTCAGTTTCACACCTTGGTATCATTTGGACAGGTACTCAAAGCAAATCTTCAAATTTATTACAGAGAGTCAAAGAGCCCAAGCTCCACTGTACTATACACTATAAAAGAGCACCATGCAACACACTAAGCAAGTCAAAATGTTTATTTTCATGACCATAGGGTGATGCCTTCTGCTCTCCACAGTTGGAAGGCAGCTTCTGGAGAATAGTCACTGTCACCACTAAAATAATACAATAAATCACTCAGCTATTTGTCATTTGCTGTATAGAAACAAGGCCTCTTTCTATACAGAAAAAGCACGTAGAGAACATTTTCAGTATTAAATACATGAGGACTCTGAAACCTAAGCTTATCCAGTGAAACATTCATTTGGCAGATTTTAGCCCTATATCTCAAGATATTCCAGAAAGGCAATCTGTCACTATGCCCCCAGACTTCCTGATGAGATAGCAAAGAATAAAGGTATCAGATAATTGAAAATCATCCAAGATAAGCAGATAATCCTAAGATTTGGAGTAAAACCAAAAGGAGATGACTCCACAATCAACCAACTAGCCAATAATTATCCTTAGAAAGCAAAAGAGCCAATAATTTCACAGATTTTATATAATGACCATGGACATTGCCTGGTGTTTTATGTATGAAGTGCCAAACGATGTTAATTTTAAGGCAAGATTGACTGGGAAATGAGACAGAACAGAGAGAGGAGCATGATCGTTATCTTAAGGATGCTGCTGCTGCAGGATTTATGGGCAACGTAAATCTGGAAAGACTAGAACTAGTGAATTAAGAGGAAAGAGTGGAAATATATCAAGCTGATCACCTTGGAGGTAATAAGAAACTGTAGGGTAGAACAAACCCACTGCAAAGAGGTGGTTGGAACTGTACAGAACAGAACTTTGGAAAAAAACTGCAAAGCCAAAGGTGAGGTTAATGCATCTTTAGGATTAATGCAGCCATAATGTAATGCTGCATAGAGAGCTGCTCATAAATTGCCTCAAGGGAAGGAGATGTCAATGGGGAGCCTGTGTGGAGTTAGTGAATAATAGTATGAGAGCATCTGCCACGCAATATGGTTTGAACTTTGCGAAGCCCTGTTGTATAACTTGCTTGTCATCTGGGCTGAGCAACAGATGACAGATCTGCCAGGAACACTCAAAACWGACCTATTAATTTCTTTCCAAATAGAAGTTTCTAAACCAGCTGTTCTCACGAGGTGGCATTTTAGCAAACATAGGTCTCCACTAAGAAAATGGTACTGTGGAATCTGGGAAAGGTACCTGTCAGGGCAAGACAAAGTTCAAACAGGAGCTGTGGCACCTTCAGTTAACTTACAGCACAAAATTGGATAGGAAGAAATGCAGAAACACTATACTGGAATGGGCTAACAGAGCCATCAAGTCTAAGTTTGCATAGTATAATAACAGTGACACCAGGTATTAAACAGCACAGCTGGACATGCTTTTCCCACCCTCTACAGATACTTCAAGACCATTCTCAGMCACATTAACAGGACAGAGAAGGCTGGCAGCACTGCTGCCCAACTTCCAGTCAGAGGCTGCAAGTCAGAAATGTTAGGAGACTGCAATTAGGAAATGTCAGTTTTAGGGGGATAGTAGAAACTGAGAAATTTGACAGCAGCATTCGCTTCTCTTTCACAGGACACATGTAAATACTTGGTCAGCCAGCCTGCTAGGAAATGTAGCAGCTGAGTCAGAAGCTGAAATGAGAATGGCCATCTGTTCTGACAACATGCAAGTGACTTGTTTGCACCAAACCAGTAACACAAGTAAGATGGATGGATAAACAGCAAGGAGCAGATAAAGAGATACACTGAGTATACATTCCATATAGCCTCAAAAATAAGAGTCTGACATAACTAGCTGTCCATAAAAAATCAATGCAGTAGAGAAATAGCCAAACACAAATTCAGGAAAACAGATGATCTAACTAAAAAGATTGATTCATTCAGCTATCATAGAGTATTCTTCCAGATGCATAAGTACATACAACCCTATATTAAAACATGTGCAGGTTGCAAATATGATCAGGGCATCATTATGGTACTGAATCAAGACACTACCTGTTCCTGACCAAACAGATGAAATTTTAGAACCAATACCAATCTTTTGATTGCTTTTACATTCCCCAATTGGTAATCATTCTTTCATTAAGGCACAGACAGCAGGAGCTTTCTGATCTGCACTGTGTACACACATTCAGAAGGCATCAGCTCCCATCCCAAGYACTGAGCAGTTACATTAACAGTGACTCCTCCAGGATCTGTGGACACCCTTACTGCAGGGGGTACCATCTTGACAAATTATCCCCTCTTTCAATTTTCACCTTTGCTCCTACTTTTCCTCTGTGCCAGATAACATCTTTTACTGATTTCATGTTCCTTTTTCATGCTCATTAGCTTGAGCTGTTTAGCTCTTGTTTGACATGAAAATGGGAAATGCTGTTAGCCATGGAACAGATTCCTTCCCTCTAATCAAATCTGCTATCTGAAAATTGAGCATTATTATTGCATTGTTTCCAGCTTCTGTTCAGTGTAAGCCAGTCTGTGCATTCAGGCTTGAAAGCCTCTGGTTCAGCTAACTTCCAATTTAAGCTCTGTTCTCTATCACATATGAAGGAATCCAGTGTCAGAAGACCTAAGGAGTAACCTGACTCTTTGACCATAACTCAATCCAAACTCTGCTTAATCTTAAATTTGATAAAGCTGTAAAATCTACAGGTGAATTTTTATCTTTATTTTTTATGCATGGYGCCTTTGGAGGGGAGCAGAAAGTTACATTCATTGAGCCTATGAGCAGCAGATAGAAAATGCAGGAGAAACTGAGCCTGGGAATTTGCACCTCTCTGTGAATCCTTGGTGACTCCTTCCAAGCCACTCTCGAAGTGATAACTAATGCCAGAGTCAAGAGGAAAATAAAGGCTCACAGCAGTGCCACATCTACTCTGCAGAAAGCATTATGCCAACCATATGAACCACAGTGCAGCATCTTCACACTACTGCAAGGCTGGGAACACCAAGCAGCAGGCAACATTTGGATTATGTATTTATACAAAAGCTGGCAGGTGTATCCCCTAAATCTAGATAGCACTCTTGCACACACACATTGCCTCCAGCTTGTCTTTTTATACTTGCTCTGCTTCAAACCTGGTTCAGAAACAAGACCTATTTCAGAAACCAGAAGTAACAGTAAATGCATTCTTTCTCTTAGCTTGAGAGGCCCATCTGTATTTGTTCACTATAGAACAGAGAACAATTTCTGCACACCAGGAATTACCTCCTTATAAACAGCAGGTATCAAATTCCCTTTCAAATGCTGTGGGTTGACAGACGACATTCATGACATGAATCTAGAAAAAGAAATATTCAAGAGTTAGGGCACACTGGAGCCTTAAAGACATTGGGTGAAATTCCCAAGTCTTCTCTTGATATTTTTTGGTGACATAAGCTAGCCCCAAGTTGCTTTCAGGCACTTTACCAAAGATATTTAATCTTATACTTGGACAGTTTCAGCAATCAGGACTTGCTTTCAGTTCTTCACACAACTCCCACCTGAGTTGTAGTGTGCAGATAAAAACAATACTAAAGACCACACAATTAGCTAGATACTCATGGCTTGTGTAGGGACTTGCCACTTGAGTCATTTTGTGTTTAAGAAAAGCGCTCATCTCCTATTTAGACCTTTCCTGAACTGTCATACAGTGATTCACCAAGAACTTAAGAACAAAGTGTTTTGATCATTTAAAAAAAATCAGTAAAATAAAGATATTTGCAATGACATCTTTGATGTTTTATAGATTAAGAGAGAGTCTCATGAATAATATWCATTCCTTCTGTCACTTTCTTTGCTTTGAGAATTTTCATTAACTGAGATTAACACTAACTGGAAAATAATTAAACGAGCTTGAAGAGTCTAGCCTTCACATCAGCACTAGTAGTAACTAAACAACACCATCAATAGATTCATAGTATTAAGATTCTGGTACTCCACATTTCTCACCCCCACACCACCCACTTCTAGCCTTAGTTTCATTGTGTGCTGGCAGCAGTGTTCTTTAAGACAATGCCAAGAGAAGAGATAGCAACTAAAATTAGCCCAGATTTGCACTGTCCATGGAAGAAAAGTGTCATGTTCTTTCTGCATAATTGCCCAGTATCACTCACCACTGCTCTCCAAATCTGAACTCATCATTCAGGCTTCCTGCTCTCTTCTATAAATAGAAGCTTCTATGAGGAAGCTAAATTAGGGACAGAGGATATCTATGCAAAAAGAAAGATTCTCCAGCTGGTATGATTCTGTCTTCCTTTTTGGTTGTTATTGTTCTATATATTAGCAAAAACGTCAGCCTAAATTGTGTTAATCACACCAGAAATGGAATGACTCTGATCACCTTATTTTCATGTTGTTTAAATGAAAATGAGGTCCCATTTCCTAGTGGGATGAGGAAGATCATTACCACTGCTGAAACATCTATGATTTTTCTTCATTTTCCCAACCACAGAAGATCAGTGAGGCACACCAGCTTTTGTCCAGGCCAGCAGCTCATGATTATCTTCTATTTGTTCATTCCTATTCAAGAGGACTGATTTCTACATGTCAGCAATTGGGACTATCACAACTGCTTACAGAAAAGCTATGGAAGGATAAAGAAATCCTGAATTTGGCTTCTGTTTCCTAAAGTTTGTTTCAGATTTCTTGAAGCACTTGGCACTTAAAAGGAGGTTAAGATACAAAAGTACTATCTTGAAGAGGTTGATGACATATGGAATCAGGATTTTAAACAAACTTAAACAGTAACTACAACTACTACATCACAGTGATTTAAAATCTCTGTATTACAAAGAGAGTTTCCCTGAACATTTTATTTTGCTTTGGCTCTACTAGCTGCTGATGGAGAGAAAGTGACTTTGGAAGAATCACTTCCACTTGAGACAATTTCTAAGTCTAGGTACCCTGCATGCAAAGGAGCACATATCTCCCCTGTGGCAGAGTTAAGGTGACTTCAGTACCTTATCAGAAAGGGACAGCTTTAATTCGTTACTTCTTGATGTCTGTAGAAGGTTTAATTAACTTTCAGGCTACAAAGCTTATATAATACTAAATTAGATATGGATTAACCATTCCTTTATCACCAAGAACCAAATTTTACCAGTGCACCATCTGTTCCAAAGAACAAATAAAGCTGAGACTGTGCAGAAGCACCTTAACATATGATTGAAACCCAAAATCCTCATACAAGTAAGTTTTAAAACTCAAGGTTTCAGKCAAAACAGAATTTTAGGTACGCCTCTGAATGCAATGCTTAATCCAAATAATCCAAAAGCAATCTTGCTGGCAATCGAATTTTTTTCTGAGGAGGAGACTCCAATAATAACTTATTTACATATATTGGATCCCCTTGTTTGTGTTGTGCTTATTTCCGAGACCTTTCAAGATAGAAAGCTCTCCTGTAATGTTTGACTTGGCTTTTTACTCTCACCTGAAGAATTGCACATTGCAGCCCAGACAAATATGAATTCTGTATTAGTCCTGATCAGGTTTTCAGACTCTGCCTCCCTGTGCCTTTAAGTGGAAACACTGCCTTTACCTTATACTCCTTTAGAGTTGTCCAGAGGGGTGGGTGAAAGAAGGTCAGAAGTTCTTCGAGACTGAACAGAAAGCACAGCCTTGTCCTTGCATGCAAATCGCATGGAATTCCTTGCAACGAGAAGAGCTAATGTTGCATGAACTGTAAACAAGAAATCTGTTCCCTGCTTCGTGTTCCCAGATTTCTTGTGACAGATTTTCAGCTTCCATTTACTTCCCCTACTCTTCAGTAGCCACTATTTTGACATGCAGACATTATTGAAATGAATAAAGAATAAAAAAAAAGTAGGATTTTGCCAAACACCTCCAGATCAGCCCATCTAGGCATTTTCCTGACTCTAGCGATGGCCAATACCTGCCTAATACCTGTGGAGAACCTAGTAGTCCTTCATGCTAAAACTACAGCCCTTGGCAGCAGCAGAATTTCACCTCAATTTTGAGAGTGCTTAGTTTGAAAGAGGGCAAGAAGGAACTCTGTACACTAAGATGTCATTCTTCAGAACAGCTCTTACCAGAACTTGGCTCTTAGAAAAGAGCAACAAGGCAGAGGATCCTGATCAGAACAGCCCACATCTGCTTTCCAACTGCATCTCTTTGCAAGTTTCTCTAYCTGCTAGCCTAGTACAAAACAAAATAGATGGGAAGCCATAGAAAGCCATAAGAACTGCCTTTCTGAGTCAGGAGAAACACTGTTTGCTTAGGAGCCTGCTGATAATTGAGTCCTGCAATTCCAATTTTGAATATAATAGCTTTCCCTATGTTTCTCTATGGAAAAATCCTGACGCGTTAAGAACCTGAGGTTTGCAGTTCAATCCAGTCTTTTACCCAACTCCTTTTCAAGCTTGCTCTCTTAAGAAAGAAAAGATGTAGCCTTCCTTGCTATTTCTGACAATCCCAGTCTGATGCTTGTAAAGCTATTCAAACCAAGCACAGAAGATATGACAGAACAAGGCTGACATTTTAGATTAAGAATGATGATAAAATGTCTAAAAATGTGCAGCAGAAATAAGGGTTTTACAGTCAGTACAAGCAATTTGAATACAATAGCAAAGTATTTTATYGTAAAAACAAGCACGAAATTTTCATGTAGCTAAGCATGGAGTTAAATTATGTAAAAGTTGCAAATATTATATTACAGAATAGGGAACTTGGTCCTTTTTTTGTAGCTTAATGTATATGCCTATTTTGCATTAATAATTGTTTCACTTTCACTCTTGACATAAGTGCACCTATTTAATGAACAAACTACACATGAGAATTAATGATTCTTCACAGGTGAAGAAAACATCTTCTGCTGAGTTACACAAATTTTTGAGAGACATTTCAGAAATCCTTCACTACTAGTACAAGTTCTTCAGCTGCTACAGTTACGCTTGACATGTATCTTGAGGTCCCAGGAAATAGCTTATTCTTTTTCCAGAACAAAATTTTAAAGGTGAGTAGTGTACTATAAACAACAGTAAGTGAAAACACTGCTGTTGACAAGTGACAGCAGTGGAGACTGTAGGCCTTTAAGTCACAATACTCTGCCTCAGAAGTGTTTTTCCATCCCACCTGGAAGATTATCAAGAGAAATATTTTCATAGTTAAGTCATAAGATGGTGTAACAGTATTGACAGCAGCAATGTGYAACAGTGCATACAAAGTGGAGATGCTCAAAAAAATCCCTGGAATCTTCTTTCTGCCAACATGAATTCTGAGATGCCCCAACACCACTACCAACATACTACTTGTTCAGGAGCTAAAAATAGATTTAGCTTATATTTAAACATTGAGGTGTGGGAATACTACCATGTGCTGTCTCAGGCTTAACTCTCATTAATATCAGTTATGAAATCCCTTCTTGACACAGTTTGTATGTATTCCAATAAATAGCTTCTAACCAAAAAACTAAAGCTCAGTTCTGATGCAGAATCAACATGAATATCATGCAAAGGGGTCCTGGGGTTCATATCCCATCTGTGTAGCAAGCTCTCCATGACCTCAGTTCTTTTGCCTCAGCTCTGCACCTCCCTTCTCTGCTTTCTCACACAAGGATAAAAAATATGTGAATGTCCTATTCTTCATTTGGTTTATGATCTCACTAATACTTGATTAAACATTGAATAATTAAGTACAAATAATCCATTATGCTCTTCAAACATTATAGTAGAAGTCAGTTAAACATGATGGGCCATTAAGTTATTACTGAATGTGGCTGCTGTGCTTGCATGGTACTGACTTGCTTCCCCAAAAGCATGCAGTACATGGTAGCTGGCACCCATTTAGGGTGTTAAATTTATATAATTCTATACCACAGTCCAATAAAAAAGCTGCATGTCAAAAGGCAGAATCACTCTTCTGCAGCTCTAGAGCTCTCTTGTGATTTGAAGGTAATTTAAGCAGGAAACATCTCCCTGCTAATATCAAAACAGATGGAATATCAGAGCAGAGGTGGTACCAGCCAGAAGAGGGTACCACACACTGCCACACTGCAGGGAAGGTCCAATGTCAACATGGGCCTCTCACCCCGCCAGGGAGMCAGCTCCTTCCTCCCCAAGGGCTGGTGGCAGGAGACAGGCAGCTCATTACAACAGAGACAGCTGCAGGAAAGCCAGTATCTAAAACAACTGAAGGAATCAGCTATTCAGGAGTAATCTGAAGGGTGATGCAAATGGGAAAGGATTTTCCATGCTCCTAGCTATACTCTACAGCACCACTGTGAATCTCTGTGTATACAGGGAAAACTGCCACAGCCCTTCCTGGGGCTGGCAGTTTGTTTGCTGCCCCTCACTAGTTCTGCTGCTGATAATTCAGTCAAGGAGGCAGGTTCTCAAACAGGACAGAACTGACCCACCCAGAAAATAAAGTAAATCATTGGCTTCATTTACATACTTCAGCTCTATTTTTAGAAATATGTAGAATAAGTTAGCACTCATTCTTCTATTTTCAGCTGTCTTAGCATTCAGATTGAGTCCACATTCCCTTAGATGCAATATTGTCTATATGCCTGTCTAGATAGTCTCTCATTGCTGGCTAAAGCTGCACCTTCTTGATCTTCTACAGGCTCCTTGCACATTAGTGTTTCTAAGAGGAGACTTACTCTGTGCTATTTCCTTGTTTCTGAAGATTTAGGGAGGTTTATTATATGAAGATGTCCAAGATCTACAGTGCCAGGAAAGGTACTTCCTTCAGAAACACAGCCTGTTCCTAGATTTGTTTTTTGTTAAGAGACTGCACTGCCTGTGAAACAGATTTGTTTAACAAGACAGATGACAACCCATTTCAGAATTGCATGATTGGCAACTGATAGAAAAAGTACTTTAATTACTAGTCTCTGAGGAGCATCTTAAATTGACGAGCTGGTTCTAATATGACAGCACTTGGTATCAAAAACGAGGAAAGAAAACATGCCACTAAAATCATAGAACCATGACTCGGAACAGCGGCTGGAAGCTTCACTAGAACTGCCCCTCTTGGGGCCTTGTCCTCCCTTCCTTTACTAGTGCACATACCCTAGCATGTTCAGCTCCACAGCAACCCACTCTTTTCCACATGTAACACTACTGTTTCCTCTGATTAGACTAATTGGTAGAGTCATGATACCTTGGGCTAYGGAATATCTGCACTGCTCATTCTGACAAGTCACTTGGCTACTGTTTCAGAAGTGGCACTCACTGAGCTGTAATTTTTCACAGATTCTGAGCCATCACAGATACTGCTGACATCAGAAACAAACTCTGGAAAGCTAGAGATGTGCTTGTAGAACTTGTATCAAGTCCTTTTTCCTCTCTCAACTGCATACTTAGTAATACCTAAGGGTTTTTTTCAGAACTGTACTAGAGAATTTTAGTGGTTAACTGCATTCAAAGGCAAGTTTTCAAAAAATTCTAGCAAAACCAAAACATTACTTTCAAATAACAGCAATGTYTTACTACAGTCCTGAGGTGTTCTCTATAGCAACAACTTCTGAAAAGCTGAAAAATTCAGATTCACAATCCTCAGGACATGTTTATCTTCAAGGTACTAGGCCATTTTTGGTGGATCAGGAACTCTTCCCAAACTGCRTAAAAATAAAAGCAGAAGCATCACTATGCAGTACAGACACAGGTAGTTATGGTTTCAGTGCAAGTTATAGTGCTTAGTTAACAATTTAGATGCAGTTAGATACCCAGGGGAAGCAAGGAGCTGCAGATAGGTCACAAGCCCCTGTTTATCATGTTAGCCACTGCACCCTCCATTTATTTTACTGAACTCCCATCAAGGTAACAGCAGTTGTCCTTCAGGCTGCTTTGCTGGGTGGCTCACATGCATGAAATTGTTCATGGCCTTTAACTAGCTGTTTGTCTTCCCCTCTTGCATTAGTTTTAAATGCTGAAAAATGAGCACTAAAAGTTTCCTCAGTCAGCAAACCTGCAATCCATTATAGCAATTAATCAAAGACATACTTTGTCAACTTTCCCTTGTTCTCTTATGCTTTATGATCATGCTGTTATTTCATGAAGACAATAAAAAAGGATTAATCTTCATTGCTGGGAAAATTGCTTTCAGGGCTAAAGGTAGCTAGTCTTAGCTATGCTACTGATCTTGTGGGCCAAATCAATCTCTGGGAGCAGAATTATTTTCATCAGAGATGCCTTCATTAAACCCTGGTGAAATATTTTCATATATTACCAACTTTTTTATATATTAGCATAATACTTATTGGCCACTCAGGCATGTTCATGCATTCACTGTTTGCAGGATCAGCAAGCAAGGGTTCAGGACAGCATGCATCTGAACATAGACACGTCAGGTAAACGTACACAGTGCTAATACACCTACAAAACATATCAGCACAGCCCTGCACTGATCTGTTACTGAAAATAACCACAGTAATTACACTGTTCGGTGCTGCAAAGCCAAAACCATAGATTAAACCCCTACAAACTAATACCACACATTGTATGCTCATCTTAAGACTAATTAGGCTTTTATTTTACAGTACTGGTTGGCATACATCAAACTGTTCATACCTATAATCAGCACCAGTTCACGTAACCTTGGCATGAAGATTCCAGACTTCGGGACACTCCAACTAGCATAGGACCTGCAGGACCCCTCTAGTCAGCAAAATACCACTGTGATTGTCAGWACTGTCCTCTTCCGCCCACAACTTCCCCTAGAACATCAGCTCAGCTTCAGGGTTGTTGCCCCTACTGAGTGGTTAACAGTCCCAGACAGGACTTGTTTTCAAGCATATCTGAAAGCTAATAAAATAACACCCCAAGCCTGTCTAGGACATCCAAGTGCTAGGTCTAAAACACCCAATATCCACTTATATAACAGCAGAGCATCATTTCATAAAATTCAAAATGTCTGCATTAAAAATTGCTTGGTGCCACAGCAACACTAACCACAGTGCTCAGATTTGTTCTTTCTATCGTAATCACCAGGCTCTTGTCACTGCATTTAGGAAGGGTTGTCTAGACATTAAATGTGACAATATTTTAGAAAAAAATCTGCAGGTCAGTTGCAGTCTAAATTTTTACAGTGACAGTGAAACTCCAGCATTCAATTAGTACATTCTTTGCTTTTCTCATTACTCACCAGTCTGGCCTTAGCATTGGCTCATTGCCCACAAGATATTGATTAGCCACAGAATATTACTGGACAGCCCTGTAAAGTTAGCCACAGATTTACATACTGGAAGGAAGCCCTGACAGGGCCAATAACCTTAACATCTCACAGGTCTTTATTGCTAAGTGGACAGAGGGCTCACTTACCAATTCAGTAAATAATCAGTTTCATCTTAATGTTCTTGTAGTTAAAGAGGTTACTAACAAGGCTCACTTCAGGTCAGATTCATATATGCACAAGTCATAAATGTGCAATAATCCTAACCAAGCTGGCTTATAAAGCAGAGGCGTAACATATAAATTCTCCCTGTGGACATAAACTTCATTTTAAGATATTAAATACACAATATCTGATACCCTGGGCCCTTATTATTGCATTCTTTTTTTTTTTTTCCCCAGACATTGGCTAATTTTCTGTCCTGGTATTTCATATGACTTCAGAGAAGCTTCACTAGCAAAAGCTGAGCTCTGATTGAAGCACTCAGATGTTTGGAATCCATGGATCAAGCACTCAGCTGCTCAAAACCCCGTCTAGAGCACTGTGTCCTGAACAAATGCTTTAGTCATACCTATCTAAGTCTTCATCAGGTAATGTAACATCAATGCAGTAACAAATGCATAATTGATAATGACAAAAAAGCAAATAGAAATTAGTGACATTAACCACAAAAATCAAATGGAGGAGCTATTTTCTTTCAATTACCCTGAACATAGCTTAATGGACTTGCCATACTTTAGATTTATACAAATGGAAAAACAAAAATGAAGTAGCATATTTGTAATGGCAGTTCATGATAAAGTGCAACACCAGTTTTGCTAAATTACTAACTGATGGTACTTAGGTTGCAAGGAAGTTCATGAGAGAAACAGCTTTATTGATCAGTTTATCCCACCAAGCCCAAGAGTTATAGCAAAGAACAGACTGTGCTGCCTCCATCTCAGCATCTCCCAGCAGGACCAAGCACAAGATTAGGGACAAGGGACACTATGAGCAGCACTGCTCTGGTGGAATAAGATAATTCCTCGCAGTTTCACTTACACACTCACTCCAAGAGACATACCACTGATGGGGAGCAGGAGTTCCTGCAGCAGTAAGTCAAAACTGTTGGTCAGGATATACTAGTATATTTTTGAATCTAATAGACTATCTCRTAGTATCAGAAAGGTCTGATTCTCAAAGGTCTTTCCAAGAATCACATTCCTTCAGCATTATATTTGTGATATCATGATATTCAGTTTCTTCAGCCTTTACAGCTTCCATCAACTTTTCCAATAACTCAWGGCATATTTTTCTATTTTACAATCCATAACCCCTCTGAATTTCAAGTGATCATAACAGATTAGCAATGACTAACACCAAGTGATCAATCTTTTCATTCCTCCTTCTCCCACAAAGGCCTAGTAATAGCTAAACTAATAATAATCACGTGGAAGTATTTCCACTGTGCATTTCTGGCAGTAAAATCAATTGTTCTCAGGACAGATATTATTGTAAGAATTAATCACTGCTGTTTCCAATTACTCTACCATACAATTATCAGTGATATTTATGATGCAATAGATGCAGGTGGGCATCTTGACTGTAGAAATGCACTACAGTTAACTACCAACTAGTGTTAAAAAACAAACAGTTCGACCACTACCTCTTTAGAGATCACGCCCCATGTGATTGTACAGGCCTTTAACACAAGAAAAGTTTAGCGTGGCTTCTTACCATAGTAAGAAGCACCTTACCATAGTGCCTTCCTTCAGTTATTACATGGAGTTTCTATAATCTTCACAGCACGGATGTAGTTATGTCAAATTCCATCCCTGTTTAAAATACTAATTTCCTACTGTATACACTGCTTTGGTCAGGTCTCCATGCCTCATTAGCCACAGCATCTCATGTGCCTAACTATCAGGGGTCCTGGACTTGGGAACCTTTTCCAAAGAGTCATCATTTAATAACTGTTATTTAACTAATGCTTTAGGGACCAGAGAAAATTGTCTTTTAAACACTAAAAAGTATTATTAGCAGTAAGCAATAGAAATGATTGTGCTGGCATAGAAAAGCATTTCCTGAAAGGATCCATGCCAGCCTTAATTACACTCCCATTGTATTTCATCTTCATGCTCCCCACACAGAGAGGGAAGGGTGGGTGGAAGATAATTGGAACAAGGTAAAAATGAGTGCTCATTAAATTGCAGACTACACAAGTACTTATTCCATGCAAGAGGGCTGTAAATATGACTTTTAATGAAGTTATGACATGCTTGCCAATAAAAGTCATTTACTTCACAGTATTACTGTTAATTATACACAGCTGGAGCCATTTATGCCCATCTCTTGTTAACTTTGCCTGGGCTTCTTAACTCTTTCACAGCTCTGTCATCATGAAATCTTCCATGCAAGGAGGCTGCTGCAAAGAGGCTGCAGGAACTATAGGAGGAAGAATGGGAAAAGTGGAAGTAGATACTATAGAGAACCTTTAAAATAGTAAATTCTCCAGATGAAAAGTTAACTGTGTTTAAGTTTTAGAATATAAAGCTGCAGAAATCTGATAGAAATGGTAAGGTTATGAATATGAATGAACTAGTATAGAAGCATCAAAGAAATAGCAAAGAGAACAGGAAAGCCTCACACCTGGGTGACACCTAGATCAGCACACTTCCTTCCAGCCATGGCTCCAAAGCAAGTCACTCAGCAGAGCTCTGTTTCATCAGAAACTGCAGCCTTTTCCATAAACTAAAATACTTGCAATTCTTCTGGAAACAAGAGCGCATTTTGGTTTGCTACATCTATTCACTGTTCTTTACAAATCCAGCCCTTTGAGTAGTGTGTGCTCAAGCACACCTAAGTCTGACATTGGCCTCTGTTACTCAGGGGAGAGTTTGTGGCCCAAGGGCACAGATTCTGCACCACAGTCCCCACAAACAATGCCTTGTTTTTTCTAGGAAAGAGGTCCCATTTGAATAAATTTATCCTGTGTTAGCTCCTTTAGTGCTTCTTTGAAATTTTTAAAGCAGAACAAATTATCCTTTGCTTTCTCAATTAGCAAGCAAAAGTCAAGGATTAAGTGCTCCAAATCCTGCCAAATTCTTTTGTAATGTAGAAAAATCACCAGGGACTTGCAAGTATGAGGGAGGAAGCCAATGAAAGTTATGGTATGTTTGCCCTTAAAAATAATCTGCTGCAGAAAGAACAGTGGTACAATTTTCACAGTGAAGATTCTATCAGTTGCGATTGAAATGGTGCTCTGTTTTAAAGGAATTCAAGCAATAGCTCCATGACACTGTAAATCAAGTTTAGGATGCACAGGTAATAGCTTCAGTTACAAGACAAAGTGCTGAACTAAGACAAGCTGAGTCTATTAGTGTAAGTTGCTGAAAATTTTTTAAAAGGTGCAACTTCATGCCTGCAGATCAGACTGCCTGGTCAGGAATATTTCTACTATAGCCAGCATAAAGCTAGTAAGTCAGAACAAACATTGTGCACTAATTTCACAGAGTGTGCTCATGAACTTGTCTTACCTGTATCAGACTTGCACTGCCAAGAGATCTGCAACAGATTACTGAACCCAGAACCATGGCCTCAGTGTCTTCAGTGGCTTTCACTGTTGCAGAGAATAGAATTTTAAACCTCATACTTTAGTCCCGGATTCTTATCTGGTCAACAAAAAGTTACCTAAGGCTGGAGTTATGGTGAGCCAGAAGTTGAAGGAAAGCATCGGTAATCCTGGATTAATATCTTGTCTTTCACTCTGTTTTATCTTTGTAATTTGACCACTCATGTATACTCAAATCTGGGTCCTGTCTATGACCCAGAATGCTCTTAAATCAGAGTAACTGAAAATTAAAGAAAAATTGGCTTCTTGCCTAACCAAAGCAACCCTGCATCCAAACTCTATGGATTTAATATTCAGGAGCTGCTCACATGCTACTTTGAGTGCACACTTAGATGCTGAGTTTGAACACTCCCAGCTTGAATGTATAGATGAAACTGATAGAAACATTAGTGTTATTTGCTTTTTACTGCCATGGTGCTGCTGAAACTGTGTTACAGGATATGGGTCTGCTTTAGGAAGAACATTAACCCCAAAAGCCTAGATTACTGCTTCCAACTGCTATATCACCAGGACAACCCGTTKCATTAGCCAGTTTGCTAGTTAATGGGTTTAATCTAAATAGCTGTGTTTCAGCTTCCCAAGATAGTGAACAATAATCATTTCATTGAGGAAAATGGCATTTTTGTTGTAATTAAGCTTAAATGAATCCTGCCAGGAGAAATTTTTCTTCATTAACAGAGCGTTCCACTTTTTTTATCTGCATCATTTAGTCGCAGATGAAAGTGTTCCTACTCCTGCCATGAGCCAGCAAAGACAGACTGACAAGAAGTGACCTAGTRGAAAGACTCACTTCTGTCTCTTTGATGTTCTTCCTTTACCACAATGATTCTCCCACTATTTCATGTCTTTGAATCTGTTTTAGATCAATGTTTACTTATAGACCAAGAGATGGGCCATCTGTTTACATATTCTAGCCATATATTGTTTTTTCCCCTATACAGACATCTCAGTCTTTCATTCCTTCAAATGAAACTACCTTAGTGCATAATATCACCCAAAGCTCAAAGGTTTAGCTCTAAAAGAAGTAAATATACTCTGCACAACAGCAGCTTAAGGCCGAATATTTAATCAAACAGGCCAGACTTGGCAGCCTGCCCYGAGCCCACCATAGCTGTGATACATATCATTACATACAGCAGCTATGTTAGATTAGCCAYGCAGACACAGCACCCAGGCTCATGCTTTTCTAAACTGAGTAGCAACCAAATGCAAAAAAAACCCCAAAGGGCTCAGCTTTATACAACATTATACAACCTTGACACTACATCATAATTTGCTCCAATTTGCTAATGAAGACTAATTATCCAAATAATTCAACGTGACTGTCTGTTCCTGACCATTGCAAACCAGCCTGCTGTTCCTCAAAGTCCTAGCTGCTCCCTCTCCCTTCTCTTATTCTAAAGCCCTGACTGTTCCAAGTGGCTTTTATTTAAAGAGAAATTGGTTACCTACTGTGTAAATTTCTGCAGGGAGCCCTTTAATGTAGATTCTTGCAATTTTCTCCAGGAATATGCTAATAATTACATTAACTAGGGACCTGCACTTTATTATCCAAAAAGCATCAAACAGCCATGAAAAGTTATTTGTTAAAACCTACACTGAAAAGAAAAAGGATGAGGAGGCCACAGTGTCTTCTTAAAGATTGATAGGCTGGAGAATTAAGAAACAGAGGGTGGTTTCTTCCAGTCATGCACTAAAGCTCTAGTTCAGGGCAGAGGAGGACAGTTAAGAAATCAAGRGCATTAATTTCTAAGATAGTAGTTAGAGAAAGGGCAAGACAGAAAAAAAGGATTTCAGCCTCTTACTGAACATTGAGGAAGCAACATTAAAGAAGGAGCTAAAACTTACAAAGATAAAACACCTGGAATCACAGCTCAGTCACTTAAATAGTTAAAAACTAAAACATAATACCAAGGGAGCAATGCTTAATCCATGGAACCCCTTTCCCTTTGGCATATTTTAATGAGAGATTAGAAAAACATGCAAGGAGTGTTGTAAGTCTTGCTGATCCTGCCTTTGAACGCAGGATCTCAAGAGATTCCTCTCAGCCCTGTTTCTCCTGTAATTGCATGTTGCAGAAAGCTCAAAAAGTCTGCCTTTATTGAAAGACATGTGTAAAGCTCAAGAGAGTGCCTGCACTTGAATTTATCATTTCCCTCAGCCTCATAATCTGCAAGAGGGATTAGGAGATCTCATGATCATAGAGAAGTCTTGTATTAGCTTACTATTACAAAACACAAACCTCAGTAGTATCATAATGCTAGATACCAACTACTTCAAAAAGTGTTACCACCCCAAGCTCTGGGCCCCAACTTTCACAGAATGGCTGTGATAACACCATAGAAGAGGGAGAATAGGACAGCTCCACAAGGCAAAGTAAACAGGCAGTTGCGGATAAACATAACAGAAATAACACAAGAATCRACCAAACAAAACACACAGCTAATCAGGATAAAAATGAGATGTGTTTGGAGTGATCATTCTGAGCATAAATAGCCACATTACAATATAGATGGCTTGAGGTAAAGGTAGGAGAGAAAAAAAAAGAGAGATGGAGAGATAACAGAGTTTGCAATAGTAGCATTTCAAAAGTCTTTATTATCTTTTAAATCATGTTAGCTGGGCTAATAGWATCTGAACAGCTTGTCAAGAAAATAAATATGTAAATGTGTGGGATCGTATTTTCAGAGTGACTTTTTTGTTCACCCAGCAGTTTTTCTGATGTTTGCTACATGTCTACATTATGCAGTTAAAAGAAGATATTGATCAGCCTTATGTCACTAAGGGAGTCAAAGCACACCAAACTTGCGTGAGCTCTTAGCATGAGGTGAGATCACCCATCAGTGTGATGTGCACTGGTGAGATCCACAGTGTGAAAAACGGACAGGGCAGGAACTGTACTTGGGGAATACGGAAGGGATTCCCAGGGGAATATGGAAAGGATGTGTTTTAGACTGTTCCTGAGTCCAGATTTGCCACCTCACTCACATCAAACCACTCTGACAGACACAATTTTTGTTTTCCTCCCATAATATAGATGTGAAAAGAGTAATTTTTCTAACTTTAAATGTACTCATGGATGAAGCATTCTTTTTAAATATTCACACTGTGTAGTAAAACAGGAAGCAATGAATACTGAAGGGAGAAAGTTAATATGATCTTAAGTGAGTTATTCTGATCACTATAGAATTCTTTGGTGCAGCAGGAAACAGGAAAGGGAAATACGATTTTGGGGTTATTGACAATTTCATTTCTTTTGATTCCTAATCCATCTGCGGATTGTGTTATGTTAGATTCTGTTGCTTATCTGGCTTCCTAATCCTTCTTCAGGGGATTTCATAGAGGGCTTTTCAGACAGGTGTTTTGGAACTCAAAGAGGGATGCACAGATCATCAAGAAAGGTCTGATACCAACCACAGCTAAGTGTAGATATCCAGAGAATCAAGACCAAAGCAGGCTGCCATTCACAGTCATCAAAGTTTAATTCTGAGAATGCTGAGATTTAATTTGGCACACAGCAGGCCTCCCAGTCACGGAGAAGGAGTCTGGACAGGGGGCTGGCTCACATCTGCTGTGCTTCAGCAAGAACATGAAATGCAGTGGGTAAGGAGAAAGAGAAGCACAGCATTTCAGCATTTCCAAATCCACCCTGCTTCCTCATTTATGTCAAATTTTTAAAGCCTTTTTGACCTAACAGCTTTTCTTTTTAGTACTTTTTAGTTTYAGAGATGTGGACTTTACATTCAATTGCATAGAGATGTTACTTTTACAATATGCAAGAGCTTTCAAGTAAAGCTGAGAGACTGGCAATGTCAGCAATCTATGGAAATTCTCTCAATAACTATACTTTATCAAGATAAATTCACAAYGTAATTATGTCCCAATCCTGCAAGCTGATCAATCAGAATAGGTGAAAGTATATTAGGCCCCATAAGAGTTTGTGGGTCAGTCTTAGCATGTCCATTTGCGAGGTCAGGGGTTATATCTACACCATTGGATCGAGATCTCCTCTGTCACTCACTGTAAAATGCTACAGGCTCTGCCTGCAGATTTGCTTAGATGTTCCATTAGAGTTTCTGAAACTGGGAAAGTTGATTTCAGAGGCACAAACCTGGCTTTGAGATGCTAATGTGCTTTGAAGACAACCGTAATTATACACCTTAAGGAGTGACTTTGTGGGGAACATCAAGCAGAGAATGTAGAGATTTGTCTTGTTTTCTTCACAGTGGTAATATTCATTCCTGAAAATTAATTGCAAGCTGTTTCAGAACACAGAGCACTAGTGTAAATGTGTTCTCTGCAATGAACATTTAATAATAATAGTAATAAACAAAAGAGGCATACAAACAGTTTCAATTCAATAGCGGAACTGTCTGCTATTGTTACGAACTTGTCAGAGCTTCCTACTTTAATTAAAGGGAATACATTGTTGGTAGAAGGTGTTGGATTGACAGTCCCAGAAAATGAAACCTTCTGCTTATCAGCTAATGAGCAACAGCCACAGCTGCACTAATATAATACACACTTGGTGACTTTTGGAACAAATTGGGAGGGGCCCAGCTCTGAACTTCTCTAGGGTTACTGCTTGTTTAAAACAAGATTTTATACGAAGATGTATAATTTAATCTATAGGTAAGAGCTTTGCATTGTGGATTGAGTTTTGGGAGACTTAGGTTTTACCTCCTGCTCTGTGGCTCGCGTGTTAGATCACCTTGGTAAATCACTGTAGTTTCCTGGCAAGTTCAGGACACCAAACACCTCTAGGAAGCCTTACCTAAGGATGGGGTGAACTATGTCTCAGAAGTGTCTTTTTCTCTCCAAGGCTGTACGGAAACAAGACAGACAGAATGAACTTTGCAGAAGGGGCAACCTTGTCTTTAAACACTGCATTACACTTCAGCGAATGTGCTGGAAGGTTTGTGTCTTTGTATTCTTGCTGCAAGAGATCTTTTTTTTTTTTTTCCATTAAAACTAACAGAAACATGTTTGTAAATGACACTAAAATTCACCTCACCCCTGAATCTCACAGCAGCACTGAAGTTTTATTATTTCCATGAKTGCAAGTTCATTTGCTCATTCACACTTCAAGTAACATTCAAAATGCTCTAGCAACTTTAATCTCTAAACTCAAAAGACTTTGAGTTTGCATTTAGATACAGTTTACATGTTTAGGAGAAAATCCTTGGTGGAAACTGTTTCAGGACTCCCTTCTGAATTGTACACTCACATAAAGACTGGTGAACAGTGTAGATTATGTGCATAATCTGCTCACATGGATGAATGAATGCCTTTTTGATTTATACCAGCTTGCTTCTGTATGACATGTGTTCCTCAATATGGCAGTCATATTTGAGTTTAATTAAAAAATGGAATAGCACATCTAATCCTCAAAGCAAACTTTTATCTTTGTCTATGTCTGCATGCACATTTTCAATACTTTTTTTTATCCAAGTTTCTAACTCTTTTGTTATTTTTGGTTCACATTATTCTTGCTAGAATGGAGATAATCTTTAAAAAAAAAAAAAAAAAAGCCCTTGGAGGTCAAATGCTTGCTTATTTTAAAACCTCTATGTTACAAATATGCAAATGCCAATCTTTTACAAAGGTCCAAATAAAGCTAAGTTAGTTAAAGCTATTTGGTTTTGTTTATAACTAAAATATTCAACTTTAAATTCCCTCCCAGTAACAGAAAACTAAAAGGTGCTTATACCAGCCTACTTTTCTCCTGCTACAGAGAARGAGCAAACTAGCATAAATATCTTTGTTTTACTGGATATTTACCATTTTAGCAGTACTAAAGTGGTAAAATGAGAGGAATTCTGCCCCAAAAGGTCCAAGACTTGGCCTGGAAGATGTTATAGCTTTGCTAATTTTCCAGACAATCATCAACCAATAGTTGTAGTGGCTGTGATAAGAGGACTCTTGTTCACAACAGCATTCCAGTCGGCCTGCTTTTGTTTTAATATCACTTTTTCATTTTTAATCTACAAGTCCGTCATAGCGAGGCAGAGCAYGCACTTACCACCTTCAGTCTTTCTGTGGCAATATATGACCCATAAATCTTAGTGACTTTCTTTTCCGTGGCTCTCTCTTAATGCTCTCTCTCTTCTCACCTCCCTTCTTCTCTCTTTTTTCTCCTCATTTCTGTTGTGAAGTCTGGGGGTTCCACCAAAAAGAAAAAGCATAAATCAGAATGTGATCACAGTTTTTGGAGAAACCTGAAGGCAATCACAGCAAGAAGTTGATCAGATATGGATCAGATACAGATGTGGAGTCCTGGTTATTTAAATACATCAATATTCATTGCATTGCAGGGATCTCTAGGGGTTTGGCAGTGAAAACAAGCTGCTTCTTACAAAAATCAGTAACAAATTTGGTTCTAGAAATGCATACAATCTAGTTCATTACAGATTTCCTCTCAGAGATCGCTCAGCACTCTACGGAAATGGCAGCCACACATTCTACAGGGAATGGAATTAAATTAACTTTCCGGAGTAACTGTATGCCACTGAAGTAAACTTGGTTGGGCAAGTGATGAATCTGGCCTCTCGAGATCCATTTTCCATTTTCAACACACACTAGCTCACGAGGAGAGATGTATACATAGACAAGACTGCAAAAATTAATTTTAATATCTCTAGAATTAATAGATTCTCTCCAAACTGCTAGCATTCTCTTAGCAAAGAGACTGCAGAAATGATTTATATAATAATTGCCTCCCAAAATCTTCTTACTGTTTAATTGGACCATTTTGACAATTTCAAAGAYATGTGTTTTTATTACTTCTTATTTCATTATTTATTTGGCTTTTTGTTCAGTTACATTTATTCTATTCAGACAATAAAACCTCTGTCAGCTTTAACTTAAATGGTATATAAAGTCTGTTCTGCATTTACATTTTCCTAAAATAATAATGTTGGTAGAAAGGTTTTTTTTTTATTAAAGAGTTATGCTGTTACAAACACTTTGGTGGATGCAATTAGATTAGTATAAAAGTGATTTATATTCCTTTAGTTCTTCCTCTGCTCCACGATAATAGCTATCTAATTACAATGTATGTTTATCCTGATACAATTGTATCCACAATCCTGGTATACTTTTCATTCTTCATTTGTCTCAGAGTAAATTCTGCTGGAGGAAAAATCACACATATATAAACACAACCACCCACAAGGCAGATCATCAAAGTCCTGAAAATCTGCTTGGCCAAATTCATYGGAAGATGAGTTTATTCCCAGGGCTTTAATCGCCAAAGATCATTTGTGGTGACCAGAGCTGCTTGATTCGCATCACAGCATGGGCAAAAGACTCCCATAGCGCTTAAAAAAAAGCCATTTTTGAAACTAGCCTGACGAAAAAAGGATCAATCGTGCACTAAGGTGCTAAAGTGTTACTTAAAATATAGAATAATTTAACTCTTTAATGCAGGAGAGGTAATAAAGCTCTTAATTCGAACTATCTTGATAMGGGAATCAAAGTTTTGCCGCACGGTTCTCTGATCTCCTACGGCCCTACCAAGGTACGAGGGAGCCGCTGCAACGGGCCTGGCTCAGCGGCGGCCCCCGCGGGCGCGTTCTGGGCCGCGCCTTTGGCGGCTCCTGCTCCGTGTTTCATCAGGGCGCGAGGCGGCCGCGAGGAACCGGGGCTGGAGCGGGCGCTGCTGCTGCTGCACGCGGGCGGAGCGAGGTGAGGGCGGGAAGCGCGAGGCGGCCCCCGCCGCTGTGAGRGAGCGCGCGGGCCGCGTGCGGGCGGGAATCAGGAGGCGGTCGCGGCCGTGAGGAAGGGAAGCGCGAGGCGGCTGCCGCGAAGGGGACAACAAAGCGAAGCGCCTCGGCTAAGCGAGCGGCCCCGCGCCGCCTCATTAACGGCCCCCGGCGGCAGCTGCGTGGAACTTTCCAGAAGCTCCTGAGGGGGCGGGYGGGGGAGGCGGCGCCGCGCTGAGGTAGCGTCGGGCGAGCGCGCCCCTGCTGGCGGCGTGGAGCGYAATAGAGCGGGTAAGCGGCCTTTAATAAGCAAAAAAAATGTGTATAAGAGCATAATTTAATTGATTTGTGAGCTTCAGGGATGTGGGGGAGGCCTTGTGTTTGTCTTTTTCCTATTTCTGACTTGTAAACACTGCAAAGTTTTCCTGTTCTCCTAGGACTCTGCAAGAGAGGTTTCTGAGGTGTTAAATATGCATTTTTAATTTTTTTTCCTWTTTTCCCCTCTCCTTTTGTTGGTAGCTTCCCAGTTCAAATCCTCTTTTTGTAAAARACCAGGTGTGCTTCAAGGGTTTTTACATACTTTAACCAGGGCTGTGGCGGAGCACAAACMGGGAGCTACAAAACGCCAATTTGCTGTAAATAGGGCTGTTAAAAAGTGTGCCCGTACTTGACTCGAGCAGAGCAATTAAATAAATATGAAAAAAAAGTGGTCAATTGCCCTGAAAGAAATGGACTGGAGTTAACATTAAAAACAAAAAAGTGGTCCTTATGGGAAAATCGRTGCAGTAACACTGGAGTATATGCCAGAAGAAACAATTACATTAATTGATACTTAATTTCATGAATAATTCAAGAGCTATGAATGTGTTGGGAATTAGCTAGCAAGAGGGAGGGTCAAATTCTAATTAAAAAAAAAAACTTGTTTGGAGCATTTCTGGGCTGGTTAGGCCGCTTGCTGTATTGCCRCATGCAGTATCCACATAGCTGAAACTTAACGCCTGGAGGATCTCCACGCTAACGTGACCCAAATTTCATATTCGGTAGTTTTGAGTAACGGGCAAGTGCAGACTAAACACTTCCCCGTGGAAGTTCTGGCAGTTTAAACTCAAATTACRGGTACCTGATTTGCTTGGTTAGGATATTTAAGCTGCTGTTCTGGGTTGAGCCTTTGGAACTCTGGAGTTCTCCAGTTGGAAGGAGATACCCTTGGGTAGGTTGTCCTTGAGATCCTTTTTATTTGTAAGCGAGTATTTGTTTGGTGCGTTGCTATTAAAGAATAACTGCTGTAGAAGACTCTGATTTCCAGTGGATGAGCATCAAAGAATTCCACAAATCATCACTTCTGCCTGGAATTCTAGACCTGTGCATTTCTAGATTGCTGTAGTTGCTTTTGTGTTTCATCTAGGCTGTTAAATCCTTCTGTTGCTTCTGGAAAGTAAAAGTAGCTTGTGAGTGGAAGTAAGATCTAAGCAAGCAATGTCTGCAAACCACTTGGATATTGAGGAGTGCTGAGAATGGTTAATTTCTTCTAAGTAGCCATCTGTTTGGAGCACTTGGTTCCCTGTTTGCACCAGGGAATTAGGCAAGCASTTGTGACAACCCTTTTCCGTGGCATGTAGCTCCCAGGACAGTCCTGCTCAGCTCCTGTATTTAATAGGCAGGAAGATCTGGTATCTGACAGAAGCCGAATGGCAGGAAGACATTAAGGGAGCTACGGCCTTTCCGAGATGCCAATAGGACAGCAAATCAATATCCCTCTTGTTCAAAGAGCAGAATGAGAAGGGAGTTTAGAATGAAACTAATGGGAGGGCTAGGAAAGAAAAGCCTCCACCGTTGTTGCCATGACAAATAATGACAAAAAATGACTGTAGCATTTTAAAGGTAATGTTGCAATAAAAAATATCCTGTGGGTTGCTTGGCTATAATTGGGCTGGGCTCTGTCAGCACTTGTTAAAACTGAGAGCAAGTGCTCAGTGGGATGCACAAGTTGCCATGCGCTGAGGGACATGCAGAGGGGGAGATAAAGGTATTGTGGAAAGGCCTTGAACTTGATATCCCTTGGGCCTCTTTAAAATCTCTGTKGATGGAGTACAGTCAGAAGGCATTATCTAATGCTTCAAGTATTATCTAATGCTTAGAGACTGATGACTGATGCTTCTCTGGTCTCTTGCTATCTTGGAGAGATGGGGGGGCTGTGTGCGCTATTAAGCTTTCAAAATATGACTTTTGAAACTTGAGAGCAGGGGATTTTCCCTCCTACATTTCCTACTAGAAATGTACCTATCTACTACTAAGGTAGCCTTCTATTAATAATTGTAGTACAATTCTTTGGAAATATCCTGTATCTGTCTTAAAGAGAAGGCACAATGCTATACGGCTTATTTGTGTGCCTAGTATCCAACTAACGCCAAGGGGATTCTCACAAGTGTATAATATGCAGCATATACCTAGAGCTTAGCTGCATTCAGGGTCTGTCTCTGAAGTCTTTGCATCCATCATGTGTTAGATTTTTCCGCACTTTGGAGTGGCAATATGTGCCTTGGAAGCATTTTGACTCGCAAGTCTTGCTCAAATCCTTGGGGCCTTGCCACGGAATTAGAGGCCTTGCTGGTTCCATGTCATTTGCAGAGACATCTCTTGTTGTGTATGTTCTGTTACACATAAATTGTGGTGCTGCCTGCGGATTAGACTAAATATTTCACCCTATGCTTCTTTAAACTTCTAAGCATTGCAGTTGTAGACTGCACACATAAATTATTTATGAAAGGCATTGTGTGTATTCTAAGCCCTAGCCTTTTGGCATCTGCCATTTCYTCAGAGTGTTACTTGTGTATTACAGGGCTGTGATAAATTAGGTATTTAGTGAGCTAGTATGGTAGATTTTTAAGAGAAAGCTGGAGTAGCTGTTACTCAAATGTGCAAAAATTTGCTGTGACTAGGAAAAAAAGAGCTAATTAGTATAATTACTGTCATTATAATTCTAATTTAACTGCATAGATGTCCACTGCAGTAACATCAGAACTGTCAGGTTTGTAAACTGCATAATTATGTGTATTGAGGTTGTATCCAATACATAAGATGGGCTTTTACCCTAAACTGCTCAGAAAAAGTAGTCAAAATGTCATTAAAGATCTGACTTAATTTCCTTGATTTTTTTGATTATTATGGTGAAACAAAATACTTTCCTAATAAATATTTTAAAATATAATTTGATAAGTATCTATTGATAGTGAGTCAAAGTAGCTTATAATTTCTGTGTGTATTTGCATGCAGGTATATTTATGTTTTGTCCATTTTTATAAATCCTGCTGTTTCCTACTTAGTTGTAGGACAACTCTGCCTCAGTGTTAGAGGTACTGTTTCACTAAAAGTTGCATAAGTGTATTTTAATGTTACTGTTAGGAAATATAACTGTGCTGATACTCTGTATCTCTGTATCTGTATCTCTCTCTTTCTGGAGACCATAGCTTATAGAATAATGTAGACTGTGAAATCCTGCATCGTTATAAACATCAGATATTGAAACATGGAGGCAGAACTCCTGGGTGTCTCTGAAATAATAATCAGGAAATCAAATGTGTTGATAACTTCTAAATACTGTGTTTTAGCATTGTTTTGATGGATTTTTTTCTTCTGCCTATATGAATTGAATATTGCCGATTWTTTTCAGTTTTGTAAAGCCTGAAATTTACTGTGATATCTGTGAGTCCCACTAATGGTGTAACTCCATGGGAGGGGAAAAAAAAACTTTTTTAAATGTAAACTGAGTAGTCAGAATTGTTAAAATTTCAAGATCTGGTAGTGCTGATGATACAAATGGTCACTTTTTAGTGTAGTAGTAGGTCTTAGTTGCATATCTAAATAATATATGCAATACTAAATGACCATTTAGGTAAAATGGGAGCTTCATAGAAAAATAGAAAYTCAGTTCCTCTACCTCTGTCCAGTCCAGAACAAGGTTAGTTTTTCTCAGGAAGCACTTTTTCTACTCAGTGCTACCCACACTTCAGAACTGATCTTGCACTTACCAGCTAAGTGTGGAAAAGTGAGACATTCACAGTGATCCTTTTCTGAGCTTCTCCAGTGCTCCCTACATAGTGCACTTAATTGCTAATAATGTATGTATTTGCCCCAGGATGTCAAATGAAAATCMTCCTGAGCTTTGAAACTGTAAACAAGCCTACCTGCAAGTTTACAGCTCTCATAAAGATGAACAAAAAATTTAGGGGAGCAAGTATAAGCTTTGACATGGCCCAGATCCAGTTATGATTCTGAATCTCTGACTCTGTTTAATTCTTTGAGACTGTGACAGTTTACACACCCTTTCTGAGCCCCAACCCTCTTCAGAGATAGAGTTACATCCTGTGAGACTTCTGTACTTAATATGTATTTATGCTTCTGGAGCAATCTTGACAGTTTGTTTTCTCCCCTTTTCTACATAAAAAATGAGTTGCCTTTGTACTGCTCTGTACTGTTATGAATATTAATTTAGGGGGGTTATTTTTGTTATTCTAAGTCTGCCTGTATTCTTTTAAGAAGAAAAATGGGATATAATTAATCTCTTTGTTAATCTTTTTTTATTTGCATAGAACAAGTGAAACAAGCCCTTCAAACCACTTGCTCCACACTGAAGAAGTATTTACTCTGCAGTTCAGAAGGAAACTTGAGGGCTTGCTTATTTATTAATTTTCATCCCCCAAGATTCAGTACACAGTGGGAGGCAAATTTCCTAATTCCCAGTGAGTTTTAACGGCTTCACAGTAGTGATTGGAAGAGACTTCTGAAGTATATACAGAGGAGGAAGTGGGAAGATGCCAAATTTAAAAAGACTTTTTAAGTGTATTTAGAGCATGTAGCGTAGCTTGGTGTATATAGTTTTATAGTGCTTGTTTAAACTTAAACCTGATGCTTAGAATCACTGATAATTTGTTGTGGTTAAGCTTGGTCCTGGGGTTAAGCCTGGTTCTGCCACAAACTCAGCAGGAGCCTAATTTTTCTGAATAGGATGCTCTGGAAGCAATAGAAAAGCACAGAAACCCAAGCTGTATTGCTTTATAAATTGTAAAAAGCTGTTTCCTCAGGACACAGATCCTGTTTCTGTAGAAATAAGAAGCATTGAAGTACAGTACCATAAACAGCTGTATTTTTATGTAGAAGGTCAAGGGTTGCATTAGATGAGTTCTGCAAAGAAGCTTCAAGTGTCGTGAAAATGTGAGCAATACAGAACACTTAAGCTATTTGTCAGTACAAAACAACTTGTGGCTCAGCATTCTGATACTTGTCACACACATTGAGCACATACCAGGTTTCCCAAGGCAAAAAAAATTTTGGGCGCTGTGTATTCTAGTTGCTATAATGGACATGGCAGAGCAGCACAAGCAACATCAGAGATGTTTATGAATTTTTAATAAGCATCGCAGTGCAAAGGAATTGAAGCTCATTTGATCTTGTTGCTGTTCTTAACAAAAGAGGAAGAAGTGCCAATTAAAAGAAGGGAGAGATCTCTGAGTCAGTAGGATTGGTAAAGCAATGGAAACATACAGGATTGCAAAGGGTAGGCTAGGGAGTTATACTTTTTTCTAGACCTGAAATAAAATGCATATTGTCTTTACAGAAGCTGGGAGGTAAATAGTTGCTTTCTCTTAGGTGATCCAATACCTCAGCCGGGGGTCTGATATGTTTTACATAAAATGAACTAGTACTTAATGGATGACTCCATGGTGCTGTGAGAGCTGAACGAAGCCTTCCTGGCCTCAAAACATAGAGGCTCCATGCAGTAAAGCTGCTATGTTAAAGTTGTTATGGATTCAGAAATCATTGATTTTTGCGATGCTGGAAGGTGACAGGTAACTGCTGCTTTTATGAACCTGGTCGGTTTAAGCAAGAGAGCTTCTTGTAGAAAGAAGCAGCAATTTTTAAAGAAAGAAGGTATTCAAATCTGTTCCCAGCCCATCTGTAGGCATTTTGTGAAGAACATAGCATGTGCCCATGTGGAACCTTTGCTATACCACTGATACTGAGCATGCTGATAAGTTGAATTCTTCTGTCTTAGAAAAACGTATGTTAGGGAAAGACAGCTTAGAGGTTGAAGTGCTTTCCTGTATCAGTCTCAAAAATTGCTTGGTGTGTCTAATCCTCAGTTCCTTCTCTTATTTTATATTGGAGACTCTCRATTTCAGCTTGGTGCTGGAATAGCACGCCCATCTCAAATGTTTCAGGGTAATGCTGAGTGACTTTGGGATTCCATATCCAGGGATTTTCATCTGATGTACAACTGTACTACTGCAATTCTTTTGTTTACAGGTAGCTAGAGTAAATTAAAATCTGAGCGTTTGAATTTCTCCTTGAGATGGAGTCTTCTGTATAGCACTATATGAAGGCCTAATAAGAGACACACCTTGTACAGAGATCATTTGGTGTCTAAATGAAGATCACTGTTTTGCTCACAAACACTGAGAGACAGGAAAAGCACAGGAGAAGCAATTTTTCCACTATTAGGCATTGGGAAAAGACTTAATTCTCCTCAAATTAAGCCTAATTAAACCTAACAGCTAAATGTTGTTAACCTTACAGCTGTGAATCATGCACGAGAATAAAAACACTTCTTGGAAGCTCCTTACACATCAACTCCTGATGTAGTCTTTTTATCCTCCCAGGTACTGCTTGCAAACACTCCTATCCTTTCTTCCTGCTGATGACAATAACACAGATCTGGGAATTGAGAGGCCTGGCTTTGCTGACACATTTCTCTTAATCTGTTCATGAGCTGCTGTCACATCCTCTGCAGATATAAGCTGGTGATGTCCCATAAAATTGCTGAAGCCATTTAAGTTCATATAAGTGAAGATGTGCACTTCTGTGGACCTTAACAGCAGCTATTTAACTTGAATGGAGTTCTTAGATTTATTCAATGAATATGTCAAAGGTGAAATTTAACTTGGAATAGACTTCTTGCACGTGTCTTGTAGGAAGATGTTTACAGATCTTTTAGATCTTCATTCCAGGTGCTACTGCCTTTAAGAGTCATGCAGCAATCTAGTTGAAATAATGGGTTAAGGTCTTTTGTGCTGAGTGAGCACCAGCTGGCAACTGTAGAACTATATTTTATGCTGCACAACTCAATACGATTAGTAGGTGCAGTGAAGGAAGCTATTGTTTTTTAAGATAACCCTTTATATTTAAAATCTTTTAGCCAAAGTCAGCAAGGCTTTTGAAGTCAGGTGAGTTACACCAGAGCTGAGGATGAACATTGCTCTTCATCTCTAAACTAAATTAGAGCGATATTGAAGCTTTGGAAATAGTAACCCTCCTTTGAAGGCTGCTGTTCTATGCAAGGTGCTTTGAAGGTATTCATTCACAGGGGAATGAATTCATGCTATTCATTCTGTCACTCACAGAATAAGATACAATAGCAGTCAGTCATGATTGCTGACATCTATCAACAGCTATTACATAGCAGTTGGATTGAGGGGAGCATTTGTGAGAAATATTTTTATACAGGTTGTTTTTTTTTTTCTTTTGCACATAGTAATATTTGGCCTATTTTCCCTACAGTTCTGGTGTTTTTAATTTTTTTTTTTTTTTAAAAGAAAGTTAAGTTATTGTTTTTTGCTAAACTTGTGGAAAATGGTGTTTCTCCAGGGAGTCACTTATCCAGATCTGAATATCCAGTTAAATGCAGGGTACTTCAAAGGCAGTTGAGAATTCTACCTGCATTGTTATAATCTTTACATTTTTATATTAATTTCAGGGTGTGTATATAGGATATGCTGCATATATAAGGGTGTATATCAAATTATGTTTCCTCCTAGTTCATCTGATTGCTCTTGTTCAATACATTAGCCCTGTTTCTTCAAAAGAGAAAGTATGAAAAGTATTTTTTTAGAGGTTATTGAAAAGGAATAATAGCATATAGTTAAAGCTAACTACAACCTGTAGATTAAAAACATACAAAATCAATATTAATAAAAAGATACACAAGCTGGAATGGACACAGCTGGGAGTATGGTTTCACCCAAATCTCTGAAATGTAATTGAGCTAATAACTAGGTAACTACTTGCTAATGTATAATTTTCTCATTTATACAACTAAATTGTAATTAACACATATGGCCTATGGATACATGCAGGGAAAAATAATCCAATTCTCTTTTCCCAAGTATGTCTAGAATAAAACGCTCTGTTTTGTGGGAATTGCATTTTAATGAACTCTAATATGCACAGATCCCTTTAAGAAAATGTCTTTATCAGCTCTTTTAATTATGAGGATCAGGTTAAAGCAAAAGGACTTAAAGCTCTGTGTTTAAAAAGCAAACCCTACAACTATATTCAGAAATAATCACCTTAATAACCTTAAAGTTTTTGACTATTTTGAGCTTGTGGCATCACTACATTTGTGAGTATCTTTTGACTGAAAACTTTTAAGAGCACTAGCTCATCAACATCATTGTGTGGCTTGGTGAGAGATACTTAGGAGGAGGAGAAGGAAAGGTAGTGATAGACCCCAGGTCAGTAGCTGCTGCTCTTTACCCAGCGATGTGGGTGCTGTCTCACATTCTTTCCTGTTTGTGTCTTGGTCTTCTTCCATAGCACTTTGCTCTTCATTTGGCCTGCCTAATGGAATCATGTTCTTGGTGCCTCTTTTCCCTGAGGTGGCAACAGTTACTCTTCTGCAGGTACATTCTTCCTGTTGACAAGAAGTTGAGTAGACCAGTGTATTTGTGATTCTCATTAATCCTCTTTACTYTGTCATGCCTGAGGCTCCAAAGCTGGAATCCACTAATGCGTGTTTTCAAGGATGTGTACCTCCTCTTCCAGAGTAATTTCTGAGCACTTCCTACAGAGGCAGAGTCTTGCAGCCATCTGTTCTGGAAATCACTGCTTCGGTTTGGTAGGTTGGCACCAAGCAAACATGGGCGGTGATACTGTTTGAGGTACTCTTCCTATGCCAATACTTCACAGCATGGAGCTGATACCAYTGCCTTGCAATGTTGCCTCTTTCCAGCAGGTGTCCCTTCAAGCTCACCAATATTCTGCATTTCTTGACAAAAAAAATGAAATGCTGGGTGAGACTCAGAAAGCATAGTGCGTGGTTCAGTGGGCTTACAGTATTTTATGTAAAAAGGTGAGGTCTATCACAGCGACTGTACTGGACCAAACKCCTCATGCATGAATACCCCACATCTTAGTAATGCCTTCCCACATAAAGGGAAGAGATGGTGAAGCAACTCAAATGCATCATGGGCTGTTGATTTGGASATAGCGAGATTTGTTTTTAAAAGTCAAGGCCAAACACCCCCAAGAAGTATGTTGTCTGAGTCTGTTTGCCAGTCTCAACAGGGGTTTTAGAAGTTATCTTTCTTTTCCAGGTGTAATTTGTGGAATTGATTGTGGTTTTGTCAGGGGCAAACTTTTTTCTCTTTTTTAAATAAAACAGCTATGCWATACTAGCTATAAAACTGCTAAAGCTGCTATACTAGCTTAAAAAAAAGTCACTCCACCCATTTTATCTGGGGGAAAAAAAAAGYTTTGACCAGCTCTAATTTTACTACAGACTCATGCACAGCATATGTACAAAACTTATTTTTGAAGGAGGAATAAAAATGTAAAAATTGCCTTCTGTGGCTTGGCAATTTTAAAAGCTACTGTTTCTGTAGCTGATACTTAACTAATGTCTGTGAATCAAATTCCCAAGTTTTATCACTTATGGTATGTGGGAGGTTGCTTTCCTGGGTTGGATATTTTTGTCTGTTATCACTAAGTMAGTCCTGCTACTATACTGGTCTCATAGCACTAGGAGGTTCAGCCGTGTGATGGATGGAGTGGTGTTTTGGCCCTCATTCTCTGGATGAGGGTCCCCTTGTCTATGTTAGAATGCTAGCTCTGATTTCTAGGAGACTGATGACTGAACAGAAACAAAGTTGTTTTTGAATTTGGTCTCTGAAAGGATATTTCTATATGCATTATCTTAAATGGAGCCTGCAGGAGGAATTTTTCCCATTCTGAATAGCCAGCTGATGGTCTACAGAGTGTTAGATAATCCCTCTGCTTCTAATTTTACACTGATTTGCCTCATCACTCTGTATGCCCTTTCAAGGTGATAATTGTTCATATTCTTCATCTATACTTAATGCTTATGTCAGCTGGAGCCCCTGGCATTTAGCAGGATACTGGAAAGTTGATCCCTAATTAACTGCAGATGTCTATCATCTTTGAGAAATATCATTAAACAAAATGCCCAATATGGCAAGAAGCAGTAAACTCTAGATTTCTCTAATTTTCTTCACCCTGCTACTTTGGGGTTGCATTCAAAATAGTAATGATAGTCATTTAGCATAAAGTTACAATGTGTGGTGGTTATGCATTTCTTAGATTAGTAAATAAGAGCCTTGTTGTCAAGGTGACAGGCATTTTATAATAGTCATTTGAAGAAATAAATAAGCTGGGAAATTAAGTTTTCCTGTCATGATCAGCTTTTGCACTCTCTTTATCTTAAAATGGAAGATACCTAAAAGCTGGTTTTGTTAGCTTGCCTAGGTGTGTATCTTAAAATCTCAGATGTGTATTTGTGCTTACAAGGGGTTCCAGGCTGCCCTCCATTACAAACAGTGAACTTACCCATATGATGCTGTCATTCTTAGACTTGTAATAAATTCCTGCCCAGATGGACTCTATTTCTTCTCTTCAGCCCCTAAATTGATAGAAACGTCCCTCACTTTTAACAGCATGATGTACAGAAAGAAAAAGTTGAAAGCATATGATAAATTGTTATCCTTGCAGACAACTYGTGACCCATTCTGTCACAAGAGCAATCTGGTCATCTATTCATGTTAATTTAACAGTTGGTGTTTTGATATCTAATTTGTGGTTATATTTAAATCTTGACTGCTGTTGAATGAAAAAAATGCGGCTATTTTAAACAATAGTTTGAAAGCTTAAAAGGTTGGAAGCTTTGTAATTTTAATAGACAATTCAATATGGCTATTAAATTGAAATGATTCAGAAAAACTACTTATATTTGTAACAAAAATGATTGAACTTGATTTTGGTTTTTAGATAATTTAACTGCTTCAGTGGAGGTTGTTTCTTCTTGCCTTCTCACATTGTTGGATATTACTGAAATAGACTGATAACAGTCTAAATAGCCAAGACCTGTGCAAAATGAGGCATCACTGCAAAGGGTGTTGTCCATGGCTTCATTACAGAACAGTGACAGACCTAAAATAGAATGTTTCTGCTTCAAGTGGACCATATTCCTTAAGCATCTAAAAGATTATCTTGTGTTTCAARTATTTTTAATGCTTTCTCATGATATTGCAGAGATGTGTGTTCTGTTCACTTTTACTTCTTATTCTAAACTATATTTAAATGTGCTTGGGAATAAAGGCTCATCTGCTCTATTTTTGTGCTGAGCCTAACATAGTAGCTTATGCACTGAAAAATCTTCCTTTTTGCACAGAAGTATGAACAATGTTTGGGCCTTGAAAGATTATTTTGGTATGTCCGTTTTGATCATCTTTTGTTACTCTAGATTCATATGCATACGCAAGCTAGGAGAATTGAGTGATATTTTTTTTTTCCTGCCTTTCCTCCCATCCCAAATCAACAAGCTCAATTATCCTGAGAGCCACGTGTTGCAGGGCTTAGCAGAGCACTGTAAAGGTCAGTGCTCTGCAGGTTTTGGTGACATTTGTGAATCTGGTGGGATATAGAGTCAGACAGTTCCCTGTGGAGTGACAGGGACTGTAAGTAGCGGCAGAGTCATTTTTAGAACAGCTTTTGTGCAAGTTTCAACTGATGTAGCTCAGCAGAAATAAACAATTTTGTTTGCTTGAAARGATAAAAAAAGAAATAGCAGATCAGTGCAGTGTGTGAAGAAAATCTGTGACATATTACAATATTGTGTAAATGAGTTTTTTCTTAATTTRAAATAATTGGTCTCTGCTGTATCATGCTAGGGCTGTTAGCACCTGAGTCTTGTATTTCAGTGACATTGCATAGTGGAACTTTTCACACCTGTTTAAGTTGATGTAAAAACCATATGGACAATGCTACATTAGTCTGAGTTGCTTATTTTATTTTACTTTAATCTCTAATAAACTTAATCTAAGTAGAAATTTACCTGTTCCAAGTTTGTTACTCATCATATAGCAGTTTAACTGTTGTGGTTTGATATTATTTAAATCAAATTGATACAAGGCCTCGATGTGCGGCAAGCTATAGCACAATCTCACGCTTATTTCTTTTTATGCAACTTTGAATCTTATGTCATTGTAATATGTAAAGACTTAGTAAGAATGTGCTTGAGATATAGGATAGAAAAAGGACTGATACCCTAATAGGTGTAGGGGTTGTTCAGAGCTTAGTGGTGTTTTGGGCTGCTCACAAATCTAAGTTATAAATGGATGACTCTTGAAGAGTTTCATGACAATTGCCATGTTTACACTCTTAGCAAAGGTGAGAAGGAAGAGCCTAATATAGACCCCTTTGTAAAAACAAACAAATAAAAAAACCCTAATGATAATTTGACAAAGTAAATTAGTAAAATGGGATTTTATCCTCTGGAGTGAGGGGAGAAAGTGCTAAATGGGGCAGACRCATTGCTCACAAGAAATAACATAACCAGCTCTAATAGACTATGGAAAATTAACTATTGCTTTCTAAATTCAGCCATGCTAATAGAATTTTGAATTAAATACACTTAATTTGTAGAAGGAAAAATGTGTAGTATGTAATTAAGTATCAGAGGGATGTTAAAAGTATTCTAGAAGAAACAGGAGCTAAAGAGGGCTGCTATCTTAACTGTGTTTATACAACATTACAGAAGTAGYAAATGTATAATTAGGGCAGAGAACTGTAGATCTGTGGGCTGTGGTGGTATAAAATGACAGTGTTGCAACAGGAATAATCCCAGGAAGCAGGCTGTCTGTTTTAGAGTTTTTKGTGTTATTTTTCCTATTCTTCTAGGAAGAATGTAGTGTAGCTGCTTCAAAATAATATGCTGTATGAAGAGTAAGTTTGGGTGTGGTGAAACATGGGCTTTGTATTAGCCTCACATGAATCAGTAGTAGTGTTGGATCTTCTGGAACCATAATGTTTTATTCCTTCCCTGGAAGGGGGCACAGCACCCCTAAGAAAAGATGTGTATGTTTTGRAGGACAGGAAAGGACCCTCATGCTTTCTTACATCTGTCCATGTTGATGCCTCCAATTCTGTGTTAACAACATATTCACACTTTTTGTGGCAGATAATCAGTCACTGCCTTTATATGCTCACAGGTTATATCTTTCCTGGTCTAACCTCTTTAAATTGCCTTTTTTTTTTTTTTTTTTTTTTTTTTTTTTTTATTTAGGACTTCAGTATTGACTCTGAGGTCCTTTAAGAAAGATGTGATGGAAGAGGGAATAGAAAAAAAGAGTAATTTTTGTTATCATCTTTGCTCATTAGTCTCCAAAAGCAAATACAAATTTGGAAGCAGCTCAGGCCCTGATCTCTCTTTTTCAAGATAGGTGCAGTATGCCAAGGGCAAAGACTGCATGTAACACTTCGTTGCAGACTGCTGTTGTGCAATGTTCCAAAGACATTTGCAGTGATAGCTAATAAAGTTCCACAAGCCCATGGCTTCATGGGAGGAGGGAAGGAAAAGAAATGGTGACTGAGCACATTTTACTCTCCATTAGTTCAAGCAATGTACTACATAAATACCCAGTTTTGGTTTCTTCTGCCCCATGTTATTAGCAATAGTCTGTTGAGGAGGATGGTGAGGCAAAGAAGATACAACAGCCTAAACAGATAGCAGGAGATGCATGAATTTCATTGCTAGGTGTTTGTTTGCTAAGGGATGTGTGGAATGAATGGTGCTAAGTYCAGTTACTTTATTAGCTAATTGGAAGCATGTGTGTGTTGCAAACTGCAGTAAGATGAAAGCTAGCCAGCAGTTCTATGGAATCATTCTGTTTGCTGATATAGAGCTCTCTGCTGTTGTGTTTTACTGAGTTGAACAACCAAGTGAAAGGTCAGGAAGGTGAGAGGTGGCAGAGAGTTGTGATGGCGACAAAAAGGCAGTTCAATTGCTGCTTTTGCCTTTAGAATCTTGCTTGGATTCCAGTACTTTAGCACATCAAGTTGTGGGTCTCTTACAAGTGTTTATACATCTTGTTTCTTCCATCTCTTTAGGTATCTTCCATTTTATTGCTTACCTACAAGTGCCATGTCTTCAAGTTGACCATAATTTTCTTTTTGCTTGTATATATTTATAAATCTGTCTGTTCTAGTTCTGTGGAAAAAAAGCTGGAGAGGAAAGTACTTAAGAAAATCAGCCTTACAGTGCTCAACAAACAGCATTTCCTGCTGTGGTGAAAATGAATAGTGTAGGCTTGTGGTTTAAAGTGGTAGAAATACCACTGAAGATTTTAGTCAGAAATGTAATTAGGATGTTCTTGAGCACAATTCCTTTGAAAACAAGTTATCAAATTCCTCCTTCTTCCCGAGGCATGTCAGCTGCAGCTATGACTAGCATCTTTGAAAGCTCTCAGTTAAGGTAATTCAGTAAAGTATTCCACAGTGCCTGTGATGAGACTGGGTTCAAAAGTTAGTACAGCCATCAGGTTATCCTCACTCCAGAACTACATTTTGAAAGGAAAAATGAGGAAAAAGGCAAGAAACAAAAGTAGAATTTATAGGGGCTGTTTAAACTATTTAATGCTGTGTTTTGCATGCATACTGACACRAACAACAAAAAGCTGGACTTGCACATCTGAGGCAGGATTTATTTATCTTAGTCTTCAGAATTCCCCTAACAAACAGCTTTCCTACTCTCTGTTCACTTTAATGGTTTTAACAACCCTGGAAGTATTCATGAATTCAGGCTTCCTCACTTCCCTAATCACCTTGTTGGCTTAAAATTCACATTTAATTAACCTTTTCACCTGAGGCATAAATCAATACTAAAACTCCAAATGCTAACCACACTGATAGTGATTTTCATTTGGAGAGAGCTTGCTGAAAATTAGGCATTAGGGTGCCTGCAGGAAAGGAACAAACTAGTTATGTGGAGTGAAGCACAACTAACTCATAAGCTGCAATAATGTAGGTCCTTGGATGGGATGAGAAATCCACTCCTTAAGGTAGAAGGGAAGAAAGTGAGAAGCAGGCAGAGCAAAGCACTATACTGCATTTTGGACAAAATTCACTTGGGTGGCAGAACATACATAAAATATTGCTATGTCTTAGGAGTACCTCTGAGATGATAATAGAATAAATAATACCCATCTGAAACTTAATGAGATGATGAGGTATATAGCCTGAGGTAGATGGAATATGTTTCATTACCTGCTGTAGTTATGTGTTTTGGGTTCTCCTCCCCCTAAAAAGAACTTAAATCTTTGCTAGGAATGCAAGCGCTTTTCTCCCTTGGTGAACCAGCTGTCTCTTGCAAATGAGCTTTCAGCCAGTCCTGCAGTCTTAAAGTGCTTATGCCATGGTTTATATCCCAGCTGTAAACAGGGAGGTGTGTATTGTCTTGTGTATATTTAAAACATGTTCTTAATCTTGATCAGTCTGTCTTGAGTAGTAGTGATGGATGATATATCAAGGCTAGTCTGCCTCTATAGAAGGCTGTTTCCTTTTTTTTTTTTTTTTTTTTTTTTTTTTTTCCCCCCTCCTGCCCTGGTACAGCAGAATATAGCTGTTAAATCAATTCTACCTAGTGAAATGAACCTTTGAATTTGAAGTTATCTCAAAACAAGGAACTTGTTTTTCCTTTGTCTGGTATTTATGGTAGTAGTGAAGTTCACTTCTACCAGGAAGGCATGGGATAACCTCATAGCAGCTGTCTTGCTTTTTGAATATAAAATCATGTGTTTTTGAGGAATAGCTCAACAAAGACCTCAGACTCTGGTCTGATTTGTGCATCTTGTTTACAAATGTTATTTCAGGTGGACCTCTGTTTTGCAGTAGATGCAAGTCTGTGTACTTGAACCTTTAAACTACTTGAATTACACACTTCATTTAACTGGAATCTAGTGGTTAGTATATCTTCAACAGAACTGTTAAATGAACTCTTAGCTCAGCAAAGTATTTAACCGTGTGATTAAAGTTGAACACACTGTAGGTCCCCTTGGTACTTGAGGACTTTCAGGCAAATTGTCTTCAGTTGTTTTACCTTTATAGTTGTTAGGGAGTTGCTCAAATGTAACTAAAAACAAAATGAGTCATCAGGACCATCCTGCATAGTTCTGTCTACTTGGCTTCTCATTGGAATCAGGAGTTAGGATACAAAACTTCAGGTGGAATACAGGGACTCAGATCTGGTTTCTCTGTATTCCTAATGTTCACGTTGGTTAGCAGACAATTAAACTTTGTAATGCAAATACATTTTTATTTTGAGGCTCTGGATCACTATTGGTCTTGTATTCTGGCAGACTTAGCTGTGAAATGTAACTAGCTATTCAGGCACACAGCAAGGATGAGATTTCATGACATAGTGCAGTGAAGGTAAAAATCACAAAGCTTTGCTATGAACTTGAACTAATTATGTAATAACAGGAGGGCATGGTGAATGTATTTACTTGTAAATATATGTATTCATGCCCAAGTTTAGCTGGTAAAACTGTCAGTAATTGAACATGTGTATTCCTAAGCTGTTACCACTGTAGTATGTAATCAGGTTCATTTAATGCAGTGAACAGTGTCAGGGCTGTGTCTATGGGCAGAGAACTGCTGAATTGCAGAGTTAGTTTGGGGTCAGTCAGAAGCAGTAGAGAGTAACCCCTTGTTCTGCATGGAAAAGGTATTTTAAGGTTTTATTGGATCTTCTGTGCTTGCAGCTGCARAGTTGTACAGAGCATTCACATATAGCTGTCACTTCAGGCTCCATTTCACCCTGTCACATCCTATTTATAAGGTGGGGTCTCTTAATAGGAAGACAAACAGTCACTGAAGAGAGGAAGGCCTTAGAAAATAAATTAAAAAACTGAGCAAGTTGGAGATGATTGAAGCTGACACCACTTCATGTGTTCATTAATTATGAATCCATTTAGAAGAGTTTTGTTAAAGTGCTGACAGGTGTTTGCGATTTCTGAAAGCTCTTGACTTGACTCCTGACCACCTGAGATTAGGAAATCCAGAAAGTGAAATTAAACCATGGGGTATTTAAATTCTGATTTAATGGTGAAATTCTGGGCAAGGTGGGTTTTCTATACCAACTATCCTCCAAGGTGCTTCTCACTTGTGAAAGAGAATCTCTTTTGTGTATGAAAGTAGCATTTGATTTTTGTAGGCCATGGCATCCATAGCTTCTCCATGGGATGTACTGGGGCTTTCTTGACAAATCCCAGCTAGCTCCTGGGATATTTTATGTAGACAACTGTAGATAAATAAATGTTCTGGTTGCCACCTGGGGCAAAAGCCTGGAGGAGATGTCTGTATTTATTATGTTCTTTATTGTGCTGTTCCTAAGGGAACACGTTGGTTAGCAGGTGACTGCACATCAGAGCGGATTTGAGATTTACTTTTGGTTCTGAAAATTGCAGTCTTAGTCATGTGTTTTCTCTGCCTTTTTTCCCTGTTAGGCATCTACAAAATCTTTAAAGAAAAACTTCAGCCTGAAATGAACCATATTCATCTCCTCTTTCTGCTGGAAGGAGGACACCAGGCATTCCAGAGACCACATGCAACAAAATGTGAGTAGAGAGGACAAACACTTACACAATCTGGCCTCACATAATGGGGTAAGTCTCAGCAGAGTATAAAGCTACCAGATGCCCTGCATGACAAATGATGATGCCTTTTTAACAGATGTCTCTTTGACCCTCAATAAAAGGGTCATAAGTAATAAGTCTGTAATTATGTTCCTTAAACAAAAGTAGAAGCACAAAAGGAACTGCACAAACTGGCAGATATGTAGTGCAGAATGTCATTGGTGAGGTTTAAGTTTTCTTGTGCTGTGTGGCTTAGGTATGTGCCAGCAAAGAGAAAAAAGGTGGCCCATGCAGGCAACCAGCTGTAAATCTTCTAGGTCTTGCAAAATGAGCAGTGATAATAAGCAATAATAGTTTCAGCATCTGTGCTGCTGGATGATGAATAAATGAGGTAGAACTTCAAGTTTTAAATTTTTAGCATGCTAGGAATGAGAGATCAGAATAAAACAGCCTGTCTTTGCAAAGGGGGTTGCTAGAACCAAGCACTCAGGAGAGAAGTCACTGTTTGCCTGCTGCTTTCCTCCCCCCAGAAAAGGTAACTGCCTTCCTTTAAGTTTACTCCTTTCCCTTAATGGAGAAAGAGGGGCAGCTTGGAGCACTGAGATGATCTCCACTCAGGTTTCTTTGAACTGCCAGGTGTTAAACTTCTTTGAAAAACAGATAACTGGACCTAAGGAATCATTTGTGTGAGGCATTGCCTAAGCTTGGTTAAAGACCATAACAATTACTTTGGAAATTGTTGTAACAGTGACTGAAGTTAACCTGCTGGCTGGAAGTACTCAGACAATTTTTGGGCAATAGCTGCACTGAGAAAATTGAAAATAAACTGTTGAGGGTGGTAGCTTCATAGCTCTGTAGAAAAACTGCCAAAGCTTATTTGCTTGCATACTAAGGCATGATTTAAGTCAGTTAATTACCCTGACAAGGTTATTAATGTTGTAACTTAATTGGGCCCAACTTAAGCTTTAGCTTCTAACTGCATTGGGGGTTGCTTAGCTTTAAACAGAACAGTTAATATGGAAGAAAGATATAGAGGAGAGGTTTCTTCTTTTCAAATMATTTTTATGAAATAACTCCTGTCTTTCGTACTGTAAATTAACTAAAACACAAAGTTGGGCCTGKGGACCAGTATTAAGAGCAAATGCATTTCCTTATCCTAAGTCCTCTAAGCCAGTTCTTCCTTTTCTTCATGCAGCGACAACTATGAGAATCCCTGAAGCTTATTCCAAATGCCAATCTAATATAAGCTAAAGCAGGGTAGACTATTTTGCTGCAGCTGCTGTCTGGCCATGGGGTGCTTAGTGACCTCTGCAATATGCCCAGTCTCCACAGGCATCAAGAAGGGAGTCTCTGGTTAGCTGCCGTATGGTCTGGTTTGCTGGCCTAGTGTGCAGCTTCCAGGCTACTGGGAGATCTAGGAATTCATTAAGATGCATGTGTCATAATGACTTAGGTCGTTCTTCTCACATGCTCATTTTTCCTTTCTCTGCATTGACTAAAATGCCAAGCTAAACATTTGATACCTTACAAGCAAAAAAGATTACTTCAATGCTGCTTTTTGCTCATCCTGCAGATCATTCTTACTGCTGCTATCTCAAAGTTAGTATCATTTCAATAAAACTCAAAGCAAATTCAAAAGAAGAAAACAAAATTGTCTTCATGTATTAACAGCTGATCATGCATGCAACTAATATAGCACCTTATAGCTGAGGAGCTTCAGAAGCTTTTAAAATACTAAGCCTTATAGTAAAAACATTATTAAGTAGGTAAAGTTGGTAATCTGCCTGTATGAAAAGAGCAATTAATGAGCCGAGCAGTTGGTCCAAAGTCAATAGCAAGTGACCGTTGAACTGCAATCCAAAGCCCAAGGGTGCTGATTATCCATTACCTGTGATATTTACCCATGATATTTACTATAGCTGCTACATCTCAATCTTTTCAGAGCAGGCAGTAGAATCCAGAAGTCCTGATACTGTCCTAATCCTAAATAGACAGGAGAATGCATGAAGGCTAATTATGTTCTTAATTGTCACACAGGTGGAGCCTATGCCAGCACAATGTCCTCTTAAAGCAAAGTTTTCCTTACAATAGCACAGGGTGCTGGATTTGTCATGATATGTGCTGTACTACAGTTTTGGGCCAGAATCTTAAGATACCAAGCAATTACTCAGCTAGAATTTTGAAGGTAGATTTGAGGTAGAAAAAGAAGGAAGAAAACTAAGGGGGAGGCTGATAATTGCTCTAAGTATTTAACGATTTCCACAAGGAGGTCACTGTAGTATATTAACTAGTGTGCATGGCTTAGTAAATGAATCTGGATTTTAGTTTCATATCCTGTCAATGTAACTGCATTTTAAGTGTTACAATTCAAATAAAATATTCCCCAGTTTGTCACTATATCTACCTATTCATGAGGTTTCAATAAAATAATGGACAGAGCATTATAGATCAAATTTAGAAATGTCTCTTTTAATCTTAACTTATATTTTCTTAGTTTTCAAAGGAAAAGGCAAGTATCATGTAGTAACTGCTGTATATTACCTTTCACATTCCTGAAAAATAGGAAGCTTAGTTCTTATTTGAGCTGAAGCTGCTTTTTACAGTTTTTGTACTGTAAGTGGATTTAAAGCATTTTGAAATCATAGATCTGTGATTTTATTAATCTAACAACTGACCTTTTTTTTTTTTCTTCACTAGTAAATTTAAATATATTATGGATGCAAATGCAAGCAGAGTAGACAAGAACCCACAGCAATATGTCCCCGAAGAGTCCTTGGTTGTCAAGCTAGTGTGGTCTATAGAAACTTGAAACCAGCCATTTGTCCAGGGTGAATTGAGGAGGTCTTTAAAAGATGATGGTCTGAACAGTGGAAGTGATGAAAGGAGGATTGCCCCAGGGCTGAACTTACTGAGACTTAGTGAGATATGAATTGTACAGTAGCATTTAATACTCCAGAAAAGGGACAGGAAAGATGAGCCTGAAAGCTAGAGCTGCTAAAAGCACATTTATTTCATTAAAATGCTTTGTTTGCCTTGAAGATCTGCAGAAGGCTTGAATAGGATTAAGGGAAAGGCATCAAGATGAACAGAGAACAGCCATATCAGCAAAGGGTTTTGCAGATGACATCTCATGAAAAGCCTTTTATACTTTAAAATTATGTTCAGACAGCTTAATATAACGTAATAAGAAATGTAGAGTCAGGTGAATATGTAGGAAACTAGTACAGCAGGTGAAGCTAAATGCTATTTTAAGGATTTTCTGGAAGGATTTTTGGGGTATTATACTCTGCTTTAGGGAAGTGTCCTTATTCTAACATTGCTAACTTGTGTGACATTTGGTATTTCCTCTTTTGCTCTGTAACCTAAGCATATTCCTTCAGTTTGCAGGGAATATCTGCTGGAATTCAAACTATTAAGCTATAATACAATAAAGAAGACTTCTTTATTCTATTCTGAAGTTCTTCTATCTATCTTAGATACTTAAGTATTAATATTCTCACCTAAATGGGCTATTTCTTCAGCATACACAACAGCAACTAACTACTGCTGGAAAGGGATGAGTAAGAACAGAGTGAAAAGCAGTTTCTGTATTGGGAAGCTTTCATATTTTAGTATTTCTCCTTCTGTCAAAGAAACATATGTATCTTTTATCACTTTCTAGTAAAGAGCAAACCAGAAGCAATACTCCTTGGAGATGTTAATGAATTGCCCTGTTTCAATGTGTGTTCCTATTTAAAAAGAAGAAAAAAAAAATCTGAGGAATAGCTCAGTTCAGGTCTTTGGCTGTAAGCTCTTCTGGGCAGAGAATCAAATTTCATTCTTCTGCTAAGATGAGTACCAACTGTTTAAAAGTGGGTAATATCATGATCCTGATGGTGATATCAGGCAGTAAGATGGAGATTTCTGACAAAGGTGGGCACACTAGATTTTTAATATGTAGAATGAACACAGTTATCAGTGTACAAACTATGGCATGGAGCAAGTTGTAGATCACTGCATCCACAACAATAAAACCCTCAAACTATGTTTCTGGACTATTTTACAGATCTTAATGTTCTGTATATAGCTGTCTTAAAATATTTACAGCCTTAGTGACACCCAAATTACTTTTTTGGCCTAGATAGTGGAATAGTTACTTTGCTTCCCCCTTCTTTGTGTCATTTAGTCACAAGATTCTTGAACACAGCTTGCAACCAAGCCGTATTTATGCTGTCTTTCCTAGCTGTATCCAATAACTGCTAATTAAGTCTTTTGTAGTCTGACTCTGAACTAATKAGGGTTAATTGAGCCTGCTTGTGCATTAGCTACTCTAGCAGTTGTCCTGATAATCAGGGGTTTTGAGTGCAYTGAATATCTTGCAACTAGATAACCTTAATTCATATTATCATGTTTTGGATTCTTAATGTCTGATTATGCTAGTAGTGTGAATACTTTTTTCTGATGCCTTATTTTGTGTGGAGGAAAGCTCCTGACCGCTACAGTTCAGTGATGACCACAAAGTGGTAAGTTCAGGGTTTCAGAGGTGTTCAGTTGCATCTTGAAAGTTGCTAACATGCCAGACTGTACTTTTTGAGATTAATTGGAAAAAAATCTTMTGTACAACATTGCACATGGCCACAGGTTGGCCTTCATTAACTCCCTCAGAAGGAAAAATAATGGCTTCTTAATTAGTAGTATCACTTGGTGCAGTGCTTTTTCTCTTGGATAAGCTGTGATTAACTTGGTGATGATGAGGAATAAAGCTGTTATATGCAGAAGTGAAAGAATGTGCACTGGGCACTTGTTTTTGCCACATATAGCTTCAACCTTCATTAAAAAGAGCTTAAGCAAGTAGATGGTAACATTTCAGAYGTGAAGTAGGAAGGAAACGCAATGAACTATTTAGAAAAATCAGTACCTAATACTGGTGTCCTGATCTCTGCTGTCTGCTAGGTACTTTCTGCCTTAAAGCCTGAAGATTTGGGGTGTTGATTCCTAATATTATGTCATGGTATGTTGCAGTTGTGCAGCCCTTTTAGCAAAGCTAGYATGAACTATGTAATGTTTTGTGCCCTGAACTGTATACATTGTTTGTAGGTTTTTTAACTGATTACACTTAGTGGAGCAGTATTTATGGACACAACTCAGACACGCAACTTTAGGGTTAAATTTGACTTCAGACAGAGATGTGATTGCCATATCTATAAAAAAAAATGTGATGCTTTCAGGTGCTTTTCTGTACTCGAAAATTGCTTGAGCCTCTTCCTCATTTTTTTGTACCTCTTTTGCTGCTATWTATTCTGTACAATGGAATTGTAAAATACTAACCTACTGTTTTTTGATATCAATTTAGTACCATTTTGTACTCACACCTGCATTTGTACAAGACTCACAGCGATGGAAAATCATTTCTGTTGAARTGGTTTGTGGGAGAGACTGACAGCTATCTAAAAAGCTGCTGTTTTCTGCTTAGACCAGCTGCAAAAGCATAAAGTTGAAGACAGACATTTCCAGTAGCCTTTCCTTCAAGGAAGAATATTGTTTTTCTGGAGGTTTTCTGTTTTTAATAATTTACATGCAATTTTCCCCTTTCTTGTGAATGAGAATTCCTAAMATCAGAAGCAGAAAATGAGGCAGAGGATACACAAGTAGACACTTGCCTTAAAGAAATGAATTCTATGACATTTTCAACTTGCATAGATTTCAATAGTATTATCTAAGCTTTTTCCCGAAATTCCCTGAATATAGAACTCCCTGGGCTCAGGCATGTCTTCCTTTCATGTACATTTTTATATCCCCTGCTGTAGGACGTTTTAACAAGGTATTCATATTTTTGTGCACAATCTTTCTGCTCAGTCCACCTGTTGTATCCATAAATTGAGTTGTATTTTTTGCTTAAGTCTAGAGAACTGAAAGCTATTTTAGTGCTTAAATCTGTGGTTACAAGAAGAGTTATGAATAAAAATATGGTAATAGTATACTGTATGTTAGACTTGGAAGGGAAAATCAATTTGAATGYGTGTCTCTGAAAGCACGACTAACAACAAATGAATAAGATGGACAAGTGGAAGAGTTAGAAGAAAGAAATGTTTAATTTGAGACAGAGAATCTCAAGTGCAACTAYGAGATACAACTGCCTTTTTATGTAGGAACAGGAGTGGGATATTCTGGGAATGAAAGACACCCTCACTCCCTTATTAGGCTGTAACATTAAGTACAGRACGTCTACCTAATTATTTGCCTTCCAAGAGAAGGTTTGCATAGATGTTGATTTTAAAAACAGTCACCACTTTGGAGAAATACAGTAGTAGAGAGCATTAGAGGAGGGGGGAAAAAGCTGGTGTCCAATTTTGACTTGGGACAGGTATAATGAAAGCATAGTATGAACATGCTTTCATTGTTTTGGATGATGTTTGGTCTTTCAAGCTAAGATTTTCTATCTAGCCCTCAAGCTGGAACAAGTAAATAATATAAAATGGATTGAGTTTTGGTTTTGTTGACAGAAAAGCCTAGAGGAACTTCACTGAGGTTAATGAGCAGTGCAAATGAGAGCAAAAAGTCTGATACTAAATTGAAAATCTCATGCAATTCTGTTCAAATGTTTGCAATCTAAATAAAGATGGAATATGTCCAAGAAATCCAAGTAGCAGTCTGGATGCAACCAATACTGTGCAGACAAAGTGAACTGCCCAAGCCAGATAGCAGCAGAGCTAGTACTAGAAAGCAGTCCWTAGGTGCTAGAGAAGAGGGCAGGAGAGCTGGATAATATTCCATATGTTTTATAAGAAAAAGTAAGGTTTGTATTGTGTATTTTACGCTTTTTTAAATGTAGGCTACTCACAATCATGAAATAAAGCTGTGGTCAAAATTACTAATTTTATTTTCCTTTGCATGTGTCTAGACTCAGGTGCTGTGTTCTTCCTCAGCTTTTGATTTTGTTCTGMTAAAGTAATTCCTTAAGCTGTGCAACAGATTCCTTTATTATAATATTATTCAAAAAGAGTTCAAATCCACATGTTCAGAGGTGTGTTGCTCCTGATCATTTCTGCTATGTCATAGCCATAGTGAAGCCAGTGCATTAATAATTTATCATGCAGTTATAGAAGCAAAATATAAAGCCATGCTTTGATTGAAAGCAGGTAAGAATACAAAAGTATGAAGTATTCTGCTCAGTCAATAATAAACCAGTGAAACGCTTAGCTTTGTAATGGGACCAAAAATGCATCAGAAGTYGTTTCAAGAATTCTGTGACAGGGATTTGCATCTTTATCATTTGCGAAGACAAAAACCTCAAGACAAAAGGCCAGATTTTAGGATTGCTACATTCTAAACTTGTTCAGTCCACATCCCTCTACCCATCTAGCTCTTTGTGGTTGTATACTGAATAATATTTAGACAGTCAACTTTGGGAGYAGCAGAACAATAGTAACCTGTTTTTATTTCTGTGTATGCCTGGCAACTGGTACAATGGAATCTAAGTTTGCTCCTCAGCAAATAAATTAAAGCAATCTTGCATTCTAATCCTGGCTGTGTAGTACACAGTGATCCTTTCAACTTGGCTTATTAGTCTTTGGAAAATGGCTAATAATGCTTAGCTGTCTTAACCAGCTGCTTTGTAGTTGACTGTGTACAAAGTTTCTTGAGAGCTCCTGGTGAAAACTGACATAAATGAAAAATGTTATTTTTAATAATAAGGAACTGGGGTAGAAGCACGCAATTGTGGAGATGGATTTGAAGCTCAAGTGAGAAGTGGTGCAGGAGGAATGCTTACAAAATGCTGAGCAGAGCTACTCGGAGTGAAAACTGCAATGCAAGTGCAATTCTAGGCTGCTTGCGAAGCAGGTAATGAGTAGAACTCAAAGTTTATAAATGTAGTTCATAAAAGGCTCCTAAGCTGCAGTTTATTAATGACTCTTTGCCAGAAGCAGGCAAGAAAGTTCTACTGCCAGTAAAAAAAGAAGCAAAAGGAAACATGATGCACTTTTTTTATAAAATAAACCTCTTATGCTCTTGCCTTTACTGGTGAAAATAAACTTTAATTATATTTGTGAAAAAAGTGAGTTTTCAAATTGAGGTATAAAAAAATGCATGTTTCCTAGGGTAACTCTACAAAGATTTTGATATGGAGAGCTGCATTCTGTGGCAGGAAGTCACACTTCAATCTGCATTAATTTTAAGGATTTCTAAAACTGCCCCTTCCGAAAGACCTAACCCTTTTTCTCTTTTAGCATATAATCATTGCCCGTCAGGTCTGAGCTAATCTGCTCCAAGCTTGAGCATAGCTCGACAGAGAAGATGCTGTAGAACTTACAGAGACATCTGTCTTATTGCAAAGTAAAGTATTAGGAGTTATTTTCTTCTGGTGGGGGATACGCTGTTGCCTCTGTACACTTTCTTAGAGTTAAAAAATGTTTAATGAGACTAGGGAGATTGATGGCTCAAGGACTAATGATCTGTAGTCCATAATTAGTCAATCAAGTCAAGCTGTATTAGCAAGCAGGACACAATTGTGTTACCGCAGAAATACAAAGGGCAGGAGCTCGATTCAGGCAGGAAACACAGCAGCTTGTGAGAGGAATAGGAAAGGCAGCCATTAATTCCTAAATGCTGGCAAACTGTAGAGGTAAAATTATTTTAAGGTGTATGTTGCTAACTTAGTCTCCTGATCAGCTGCACACTGGTATGTGGAAATACTAAAGCTAGAGGTGGTATAAACAGGTAAGAAGCAGAGGTGCATGCTTTGTGTGAACAGCTACATGTCAGGCATCTTTTTCCATCCCTGGTCGTACTTGTCGATTCTTTGCACTCCCTCCCACAGAAATGTAAATGTTTAGAATAAAAGGCAGTCACAAATTATATATTTTTCATTTTTAATATTTAATTCTGGACYCTATGTATGTATTGTGTGTATATTTAAAGATGTAAAGAAAAAGATATTTATGGGTGCATGCTGCCAAAGAGGAGGAAGCCACAGTATCTCTCACCTTCTTGCATTGGGAGAGGATTTGAGTTCCCTTCTGAATGTGGCAGTTTAGTAATAATACATAATTTAGAAATCGCAGGCAATATTTTTTAAATAAATGCTTAAATATTTAAAATATTCACCGTGCAGGTTTGGTACTCAGGAGAATTAATCAAACTGTCAGGCCTTAGACCGGCCGCTGCGGAGAACACACAGCGGTTGTCACGGTTACTTAGCAACTGTAGCTGAAGAGGTTGAGGTGGGAACCGCTGTCACTTTCTTACGMGAGATCCCCCCCAGCTCTGTGTACGTGACCTTGCCCCCTGCTCCCCCCAACAGATAAAGTCTTTTGTATGTTTTAATGATCCCGCGCTACAGCTTCCAAAAGAGCATACTATTTCTGGACACCAATTTGAATTAACTGAATACTGCTGAGCATTTGAATGTTGTTCATAACAAGAGCAGGAGGTGTTAACCTAGAATGTATGGGAAAGATTCCCACTGTTTGAATGGGAGGCTGTTAAATTTTACTGTATTTTTTTTTCCTCTTGGAGATTGAGGTCAGTAGGGTCAAATGCAGTGTTGTCTAAATCGGCATTGAACCAATGTTCTACCATGGTGGTGGCAGCTGAAGTGGGAACTGTGTTATATTTACAGATGAAACTATGTAGATATGTGGGCATCCATAAAGGTAAATACAGAAATGTAAGTCCCTTATTTTCTGTAAAGGGCTTTTTTTCAGACCTTTTTTTCTTAAGCACCTAACAATTAAATATACCTTGTACTCTTAACCAGAATTTTCCGGAAACTGTTGTGTTTCAGTCCAAGCATGTCTTGTAGCTGGTTATCCTTATACCTGATATTAAAAATGTTCTAGATCCTGTTCTCATCCTCCAGTCTTTCATTTGTTCATCATCTTCCTTCGATGCAACAAATGATGCAACAAATGTGTAAAAACAGACAATACTACCCCTACAGAACTTGGTTCTGTTGTAGCAGTGATCACACTTTGTAGTCACAGTGAAAAGTCAAAAATCCACTTCAGAAGTGAAGCCAGAGAAGCTTTTCCGAGTCTCTCCAGCTTGRAAAAGAAACATGCATTGGTGGTGGTGGTGGTATTTATTGCCCTGATAAGTAAATTAAGTTTGCTTACCAGGAGGAAATGGATGACATCTTGTAGCTGTATTCAGCTAGAAGATTGGCCTCTGGCAATGGGTTAAAAATAATAGCACTTCTGAAAATTTTATGAAAGCTTCAGGGTAAGYGTTACTTTAACATTGGCAACTGTAACATAAACAAGCCTTAAATCTTGCATCTTATGAAATGATAATGAGAAAAGGATCCAGAATTGCCATTGTGTTTGTGAAGGGAGTGTGTGTGACTGCARGCGTATGTATGTGTATATGTAATATGTATAGTCTTTATGGAGGGGGTAGAAAGGTTACCAGGAGCCAAATTTGGACATTGGGATTGTTCAGTATTATTAATCCTTAGCTTTCTAGTTCTGTATTAAATAGATATTTATTTCTCTAGTTCTTAGGAATCCTAAAAATTGAAACCCTCCTTTGCTACCCTCTTGATAGGGGATGGGGCCCATAGAGCTGCTGTGTTGTGCAGTGTCTGTCACATCGAGGAGCACTGACTGGGGGAGAAAAATAGACTCAAATGAGATTACCGTGGCTGTCTTCTAGCAACACAGTGGGCAGAAACCAAATGTTGCCTTAAGCCAAATCTGCAGCCCAACTGGAAGGAAGCACCAAGGAGACTGTGAACCCTCCCCACACTTTGCATGAGGGTACTGAGCTGTTAAAAAAGGAGGAAGTAAAAAAAAAAAGGATTGAAATAATTTGGTCGTATTGAGATCATTTTATCTGGCAAAAAAATATACTTAATTTTTCAGCAATGTCCTAGCAATTCACTTTTAAAACAAAAAATATTAACTTTATGAAAATGATAGAAGAATTAGACTAAGTTATGAGTTCTTATTTGAAAGCTGGTTAAAGATGTAAGATTCAAACATAGTGAAGTTGAAGTGTTCCATGATTCAAGATAAAGTCTCTTCCATGCCTTTTGATTCATTATTTACTAGGTCTCATTGTGGCTAGACCACAGATCAATCCCCSTCCACGTTTCCCTTCCCCGCCATGGTCAGATTTTATTCCTGCCTGTCATGACYTGTGGTTACAAGTGATATGGGAAAATACTGTATGTAAAAATGAGAAATGCCTCTCAGGGAATAAAATCCCTGCTAAGTGATCACTTGTGAAAGATGTGGCTGGRGCATTCTCACAACTTGGCATTGTGCTGTTAAAATCAAGTCAGAAAGAAGAGGGAAAATCCTTTGTAGCARGGCAAGTAGTTCCTAAAATATAGGTATGTTTATCTATAACAAGGAAACTAAGCAAACTGTTGTCATTTTTCAAAACTTGGTGCATAATCATCAAACTGTTCAGTTTTAAAGCCATATTTGGATAAATACTGTTGAACTTCCTGAATGACTTGGGTCTGGTTTTAGTTTGATTTTTACTGTTTTTAAGGGAGCAGCCTCATGCAATTTTCAGAAGTGCAACATGTGAAAGAGAAAATGAGCATTAAAACGATCTCCTGAGTTGAGTTTTAGGACGCCGTGTATGTTTAGAAGCCATGGTTTTTGGAAGAGGCAGCATTGGATTAACAGTGGGTTTTTTTTGTTGTTGTTAAAGTAGGAATGTGATTCCCACCATTTCAATAGTTGCTAGGGTTCCTTGGAATACTTACTSTAGTGGACTGACATATCCGCCTACCCCAAGTTGTGATGGTGCAGGTGATGGTGCGGTCATGACCTGGGCAAAACRTCATTTTTAAATACAGTCAGGAGCATGTGAAAGATGCAGCAGCCTGTAGTTCTGTAAAAGCACTATGAAACCTGAGTGACAGGCAATTAGTGTGTTTTACAACATATAGAGAAAGACTGACTTCGGTGAGATTTAAAATATGCTTTTAGCATTAGGCATGTGTTTTAAGCACTTCCTCCCATTGAGGTTTTGCCAGTTTATCTGGGACAGGGTCTGTCGCAGTTAGATATTCATATAACACTTAGCACAATGGCTCTCCCATCCTGGAATATAAATAATACATTAGAATCCCTCTGGGTGATCTCATGAAAACAATTAGTGCCATCATTGTAGATAGTATTGTCTAAATACCAGCCTGGTTTTACTTTTAAGAAATCTGAGCAGCTCTCAAAGTTTTGAACAAAATTGTACCGCAGATGTCATCTATTGTCAGCAACCATTAGGAAAGAATTTGCTCTGGTGGAGTAATGAAGGGGTTTAAGGACATCATGTTCTAAGCCTAAAAAAGAAAACGCATCCCATTGTGGGCCTATTTATTCTTTAAAAAGCAAAACAAAAAAATGTTTGCAGTTGGTTTACAAAAGATTATTATGGAATGTTTATATCCTCTGAAGACTCTCTGAATAGGGAAGGAAAAACACTGTTTAAGCATTTCCTGATTGTTAAATAGTTTTGAGGTGTTATTATTGATGTGTTTTTTATTGGAGCTCTTTTACCAAACAAGTTCTCAGCAGCAGTCCACTAGAGTGCAGTTAATTCATTAGAACAAGAAGAACTTCAGTTAAATGCATTATAGATGAATTGTTCATATGTAATAAGGTCAATTCATACTGGGCAAATACTCTCCTGGTTATTCAGCACTGTTACAGGATCTTAGCTGCTCATGCAGTTGTTTTATCTGAGCTTGAACGAGTTTCTTCACAACTTCTTTTGCTTAATATCCCCTTGTAGATCCTGTTTAAATCTGCAGATGATGCCATGCGTTTAAGGTTTTGCTGGGCAGGACTGGGATTGTAACTAGTTAGTGCAATACATTTACATTCTGGATGCTTAAACGCTATTTCTATAGTGCTATGGGAATGGCCATATGGCACCATCAAACCTAGTAGTACTTTAATTTAATAACCTCTTCAATAGTGGCTAGCACTAGTAATTATGTTGCAAAGTGGTTTTGTGCACTTTTTAATTAAGGTCTGCTAGCAGGAAAAATCCTAATCCATTAGAGGTCGATTTATGCCTTGAAGCAAGGTCAATTTTTTTCTTTCTTAAATGCTTGCAATGGTAGATTCTTCCTTTCTATGTGTAGATGTTAAGTAGCTTGTTTTTGTTTTAATCGTATTCAAATCTTGATATGAGATTAGTGTTTCTTGGCAAGAAGAACATAACATGGCAGAACATATCCTGGATGTTGCAAGTTTTCCTTCTTTCTGGTCTACTGATCTCATCTACTCTTGAATAAGGAAAAGATGGAGATGCAAGCATCTGATCTACCATTTTCTTATCGATTTTATTCCCGTCTCTTTCATGTATACACATGCAGTATTCCAAGTATTCTGGCAGCTAGTTATCATTCATATTCACAGTTCCTAACCTGATGATAGTATGTTCTCTAAAGTTTTGATTTCTTTTTCTGCTTTAGCTCTCCCAAGTTCAAGTCGCTCTTCTGGAACTTGCACTTAACCTTTAAGAAACAAGCTGAAGTYTCTGTCTGTGACCTTGAAGGACAGGGGCAGGGAGGGTGGGAAATATCACTGTGTCTCACTAAAGACATCTTTAGAAATATCTAACAAGGCATTTCATCTAGAAGGGGAGCAAAGGACACTTAATATAAGTGACAGGATCTGTAGAAGGTAAAAAAAAAAAAAAAAAAATCCTGCAACAGTGACTAAAAGCCACAGCCAGGACAAGTAATGACAGGCACATGAGCTGGAAAAGCAGTGGCTGTTTTATTGTGTGAGGTTCTTCCTGAAAGAATTGCCAAAGAAATGAATATACTGGCAAAGCAGTCATGGAGGAGAATAGAACCTAGTTCACTTGGCAAGGTGATTTTTTCATAGAAAATGCAAAGGTTATTGTCGGCCTCCTGGTGCWGAGGCCAGGGGGAAATGCCATTTTCCTTCTTGCTTCTTTTTTTCTTGCCTTTCAGTCATGTCCAGGTTAGAATCATAGGTTAATTTAAGACCTCTGGAGATCAGATGTGGCTAAGCAAAAATCCAGTGTGAATCTTATGACAGCAACTGCACGGGTTTTTGTTTTGGATTATTACCTACTCTTATTTCAGTTTCAGCACAAGAGTTACTTGCTTTTGTGTCATAAACACACTGTGCCTCTTTGTAGATCTATAATTGAGTTCGGCAGGTTACCATAGCTACCACTGTGATTAATTAAAGTACTTGGGCATGATAAGTTTTCAGATGTGGAGAATATTTTCGTGTATAAATAGTAGAGGCTGTTTATAGTATAAGAATTTGCCCCTTCCTTCTTTTTCTCTTCCAATCTCTAATGAGAAATTAGATTGTTTTCTTTTGGGGAGTTTTAGATGAGAAGCACAGCATATGACTTTCAATGAGAATAAACATTTACAGAGCTTTGAAAACTGTGCCGCACACTTTCTGTTGCCTTGTCCTGTGAGGTGGACATGCTGCTCATGCTTCTTTCATAATGGGTCTACAGTTCCACTCTGAGAAAATAGGTCACTAGATGGTCTTTTGTCAGCCCCTTCCTTGCTCTGCCACCCGCTAAACGTGTGATCTGCTGCTTCCAGACAGAGTGACCAGTCAGACATGGGGAACTACCAGTTTCAYGTGTGATAAGGAAACAACATTGAGGGGCCAGGAAAAATAAGGCTTCTTTCTGGAGCTTGTCAAATTGCTTTTCCTTGTTTGTCTTTTTCCATATTCTTGTTTCYAAGTCTATCAACAGTTTAGTGTTCTTTTGGATGATGTTCCTAAGAATTAATCTGCCCCTTCCCACCATAACAAAGACCTCCTCTTGCCACGGAGTTGTAGAGAGGCATCTCTTCTAATCAAGGATCAGCCTCTTTACTGACCAACAACTTACACCGATGGTGACAGCTATGCAGTTTTAGATGTAGGCCACTGCCTAATCGAAAGGGACTTGAATCTTTTATTTTTACTCTGTATTGCTATCAAAGATCTGAAAGGCATCAAGCGTCAGAGAACAGTCCCCTGATACTGAGCTTTTTATGTGAAGGGACATCTAAAGACAGTAGCACCGATAGTGGAAGTAGCATAAGCCCCTGACCTTGTCTGAGTAGATACTCTGCTTTTAGATATTTATGATGTACTCCATTTTCCAAAGGGAGAAAGTTACATACAGCAGAACAAGTTCATTCCCCCTGCAGCTTACACTTTGAAAGAGATGAAAATGAAACCTATGAGCCTTAGCACAATCTTTCGCCAACCACTACGATCAAACTTTGTTTATTTCACTTTCAATAACGATAAAGTTTCTCCTATTTTTACTCTAAAGGCAATGATGATTGCCTCTATTGGACTGAGAAGAAACTTCCCTGCTCATGTTGGACCCTGATGACTCAGATTTCTGAAGAGTTCCTTATACCCACATTCTTTGAAGTACTTGCAACCAGTAAGCAAGAGACAGCAAGGATTATGGATCAGGTGTAGTAAGGAATTTGCAAAATCAAAGGGACAAAGGCAAAAGTGCTGTTGAAAGACTGAGCTTTGCACGCTCAGCCCTGAAGCTAGGTACAGGCAGTGTCAGCTCCCATTTTCTCTCTGCTTCTGTGCGTTTGCTCATCAGAGTCATTATTAAAGCACAGAGCATACATAAACTGCTTAGTGAAGTAGTTGCTTTCAGAATCCAATATAGGAAGTTGTTTGCTATCACAAACATGTGTGTTTGTAAGCTGGAAGCTTCCGCAATGAGGATGAGAGGCAGTGGCAGCTACAAATGGAGGTGGAAGGGCATTAGGAATCCCAGACCATAGCGACCAGTGGATATTCAGGCAGATCGACATTGTTAACAGTGTGCAATCTCAAAGCCTGGTTCTGCAGGAACAGGTAAATAAAAATCAAGTTCAACTGCAGTTTTAGCCAATAATGAGTCATCAGCTTTCAGTACTGCTTCACAAAGAGGTAGAAACATGTGAACGTGCAATCCCCAAACTGTCTATTTCCATTACTTTTCTGCTAAGACATCTGTCTAAGGTATTGCAAAATACTATATGCAGAATCTGCAAGACATAGTGGAAGAGTGATAAATATCTCTTATACATGGGGCATTTTGTGGTTTATGATGTAGTAAAATCTTTCCTAGGCCTGACAAGCACAGACTAACAGGGACAGTTTTATCTATATCACATTAAAATATAAATACCACACTGGACAAGCATAATGGAAGACAAAGCAATCTCTAAGACTGAAAATCTCCAAGAGCAAGAGGAAAATAAAAGATAGATGTTACATAATGGAAGAGGTAGATTCCAGTTAGGCAAGCATCTAGGGGAGGGATGTTTGCAAATGTTTTTGTTCCTTCAGGTTGCCACTTCTCTCACATTGGAGCCTGCTGGCACATGCACGCCATGTCTGCAGTGTCATCTACATGTGTGTCTCTGTGTGTCTTTATATATTGGGAAAGCGGGGATTTTGTTTCACTATTTCCTTATTATATTTCATTTTATTTATCATGATGCAGTCAAATGCACTGGGGATTTCTAAATGGTGTGTAAAATGAACATCTGCCCGTTGGTAGGATGGGCATGGCACATCTGGATCCATTAATTTTTCATCAGTTTTTTGCCTTACAGGTCAGATGTTCACAATGTGGTAATGTATATAAGTTTTCATGAGTGGATTTAGTGYCTCTGAGGCAGATAATTCTGATTAGAAAAGTACTTTTTTTTAAAAAAAGGCAATATAAGAACTTGCTACAAAAATACTTAGCTATTTAGAGTCTCTGTGTGTAGTTTAACTGTACTGTTTCAGAGCAGAGATGTCTGAAACAGAAATCTGGTCCCCTGCAGCTGCTAATGTAGCAATTGACATTTAATGGCAAGTTTGGCCTTGTGTCAGAGAAATGAATTATTAGATTTTTCTTGGCAACTTAGTGCTTGATTCTTCTCCATTTCTTCCTTATCCCAACCTTTCTACCAGATGTCAGCCTAATGCAGGAATAACAACCCCTGACGGGGAGAGTCAAGGTGATAAATGTTTCTAAGAACAGAAATGGTGCATTCYTCTCTGTGCATAAAGAGCAGCATCGTTTCTTGGGCTCGGCTCCAGATATTTTCTTTTTTCTGTGCCAGTGACAGTAGTTAAAGAAGCAGCTCCCGCTTGCTGACCCACACTTCAGAGTAACACATGGCAGACAGACCAAAAGTAATGGGAATTCTTAATGGGAGCTGTAGGGAGCACAACTGAGGAAATGAGAGAGCAAACATGCAGGCATTTAAGCTTTTGTTCATGTAAAGACTTGGAAGCAACATCCACTTGGAAGAATGAGGAGGCAGCAATTGCTGTTAGTGTTCAGGTTTCAGTACATGAACAGCAGGGAAAAGTTTACTTATCACAAATGTTCAGTTCACACCAGACTCTTAGATTTCCCAGCAGAAATAAGATGAGGCAAAGTGAGGCAGCGTTTCCGCAGCGTAGCAACGTGATGAGCCTAAATGGCAAAACACTTGCGCTGTTGAATACGTAAATGGGTTTCAACTACTTGTTGCTTTGGAAGAAGAACAAAATTCCCTCAACATGTTCTGTGTGGTGTTTTTCTCATGGCTGTGAAGCAGACTAATCAGTGGGCGACACACAGGAAATCTGAGCGGAAAGAGGATTTGGTCCCGGGCTCTTTGTAGGATTATTTTGCCCATTAGTCACCAGCTCAAATCTAGTCTAATTGCTCATGTATAACCTGTTTTGTCACAGATGATTGGTGACTTGTAGTAAATTAGTTTGTGGGAAGCAGGTCTCAGAACAGATTTCTTGGATCAGATCTGTCCGGTTCATTGGTAGTCCCTGCAGCAAAGCTGGGAACAGAATGAGCTTCAGGGCTTGAAATGGCTTCTTGTTCATCAGTCCCCTGGACCTTAGCTGCRGAAATCTGATGCTCTCACTGCTTAATGTGGTTCCTCTGTGTGGAGCTAGGACTATATCCTACCTGTCTGCTGTGAATCTTATTTGCAGAATCACACTCATATTTGTAGAATTGTCAGAAGCCTAAATGTGCATCTGAAAACCTATTTAGCACATCTGGTATATTTCAGTGGCCAAGRTCCTTGCAAACACAGACCCAAAGTGCGAGGAGTGGAGAAAGTAGATTTAAACAATAATCTGCTGCCAGAGTATTGGCACCTAATAACTCTAATAGCGCCTACGCTGAGGAACTTTGAAGGCCTCATTTAAAGTATATAKTTTATTTATTTATTTAATAGAATCTCACTTGTAATGGCTAATAGTGGTGGTTACAGAGCTAATGAAAGGCCATGTAGCTTGATTAACGTTTAATAAGACAATTATAAGACAAGAAGGAGCAAAGATATAAAAATAGATTATCCAAATTTGAGGCTGAGGCTTTAACCATTGGATACTCTATCTGGCATTCCTACGTTCTAGGTCAGCAGGGTTCAATGAACTGATATTTGTGACATGTCTAGGATAGGGGGTAATAAAAGTGCAAAAATAGAAAGTGCACATTATTACATACACTAGCAGCTGGTGAGCAATGTGCAGCCCTGTGCTAATAAACTGCCTAGAATTCACCAAAAGCGCCTCTAGTATTTTAATATGCTTAGTGAATGGGCACAGAGTGTTTCAAGTCGGTCTTAATCGAAGGAAAAAAAAGGTGAGAAAAGGCCCTAGCGCAATTAACACTGTTAACATATTGTAAGCTTCTTATTTATTTATTTTAATGCTTGTCTGAAATGTTTTCCCTTGGTGTCTGGTGCTTAGGTTCAATATTCAGAGTGCTGGCTTCCTGGCCCTGACAGGCCTGACAACTTGGAGTGCAGCTCAGAGATTTACCTTCATAGCACAGTCTTTTCCCCTGCAATGAGATACCTGCTAAATAATGTAGGACTGTGCAATTTATTTATATTCTCTCAGTGAAATCAGAACTGTACCATAATCAGGACTTTCAAGTGTCAATTCACTTCTCATTGTAGAAGTTCAGGGCTTCACAGCTTCTTTGCAAATGAAATTTTATGCATGAGTAATTAGGAGGTGGAAAGTGTCCCTTTTTATTTGTGCACCCAAAAGGAAAWGTTCTTGTCCAGGTTGCAAAGTTACAATATATAATTTAAAATGGAAAGGAAAAAAAAAATCATTGGATCTGTTTGCATTCATCTGTGTTTCACAATGTCAAAGCTGATGGGTTGGGAACAATACCTAGCTTAACCCTCTCCTGAAACCTGAGGGCTTCTATTGATAAAATCAGAACACAGCAATCAATTTGGTGAATATAGATTGATTTCTTGCACAAAATTCAATACAAGGCCTGCAAGTAAAGCTGGAGTACTGTAGGCCCCATGTTTCATCAGCATCCTTGGCTAATTGCTGAGAGTGGGATTTTTTTTCTAAGTTGATTGAACCCTTAAAATTACACATGCAGGAATATGGCCAGCTGTAGATTYTGAATGTTAATGATATTTTGGCTACTGGGGAAATCTGAGTATCATCAGGAGATAATGTTGTCCTGAGGGCAAATTTTTCAATGCTTCAGGCTTCTGCAGATAGCTTAAGAGCTGCTAAAAGCAGAAGACTAAAAGTTGACTTCTTTCCTGTCCCTAATAAGTAATGTTTTGCATATYTTTAAGCCTGCAAAACTTTTCCAATGAAAGTTGTTTCCTTTCCCCCCATACCCTTACCTCAAAGACAAGAGGGCAAAAATGGGCAAGAAGTAAGAGCTCAGGAAACAGTTGTTCATTCTAGACCTCTTTCTGGAAGAGATTTGTTTAATCTTAGCAAAAATACTTTATGTCTTCATAAGTCTTATTTCCCTTTTCTCTAAATGAGTACCTATCCTTTCTGGATACAGTTATTGTAGCCCCAGAAATGAAACAGGGGAGCGTAGCAGCATATGTTGAGATCGGGCCTCCTTCTCTCCCACAACATAGGAAGGCAGCACTCAGTTTTTGTGGAGCTTGTTGCAAAATAAGGACTCTGCTTTCAGGTACTTTGGAAAAGAACAATCCGTCATACACAGAAGCCTTTAGGTACCAATAAATATTGTTCTTTCAAAGGACCAGTTATGCAAAATGAAATGAGATTCAGCTGCTCTTTAAAAGAGAAAAAGGTGGAGAGCAAGATGAGAAAAGGCAGCTATAAAAATAGTGTGAAGGGATTCTGGTTTTTGAGCCGTGGGGTAGATTGGAATTAGAGCAGAGTTGGAAAAAGACTTGGCCACTGTTCTCCATTTGCTTTATTAATTTTTCCACTTGCTGACAGAGAGGCACTCTTAATCCTGGTGCAAAGCACCTGGAAGAACCTATTTTTTTGGCTTCTGAAATGGGATGCTTGCTATTTAATTCTTTCCAAGGGTGAAACTGGGTAGAAAAATGTTACCCCTGCTGTGTGTGTAGTTACTGTGGCGTRCAAAGTCTCCCAAATGGTGCCTCCCATTGGCAATATCTTTAATAGATAAGACTACATATGAAGACAGCTCTGGGCTCTTGTAAAATCTGCATGCATTTTTCTAGCAGTGTGGTGGACTAATCTATCCTAGATAGGCAACAGAGGGGACAGCAGCTGGTGACTYAGCCCTACCTGTTGGGTACCTAAACATCTAACTAGTTGATAACTCAGGCTTTGACAAGAGACCTCCAAGGAACTCAACTGGCTGTTTTTTATTTAAGGACCATTAAAAACCTCAGTTTGCTTTTGAATGTGAAAATGTGATTAGTTCCTACAGTGATGTATCACTTTAAGCTCATAGTGTAGCTTCTCTTTTCCTTGAGGACTCTGTGTTTCAGTAGCCTAGAATAGTAACAATTAATGCTCAGATTTCTAGAATGTGCTTGCTCTAATTTTAATAAAAGGCCTCAGAGGAGGGGTCAGTGAACTGTAGGAAATCAATCTTTCATAAGTAGTCTTTGGTTCTCATTGAAACATTTATGAATGATAAAGCTATCTTGACAAGGCAGAGTTCAGCACAGAGGCCACTTGCGACAACATGACAAGGTTTCATAACAGACAATGTGTATAATTAAAGCCAGAATGTAGGATGAAGGAGAAGGAGATGTGTCCATTTTGTTACATAAGTCTTCAAGGAGCAGTGATATGACCACCAAAAGCAATACGAATTGCTTTTGTGAAGTTAAGTCTAGTAAGGAATTTCATAAAATCATTATGATTGGAAAAGACCTTTAAGATAGAGTCTACCAGTAAACCCATCACCACTATCCTGCTAAACTRCATCTCTAGGCACCTCATCCACACGTTTCTTGAATGCTGCCAGGGAGGGTGACTCCACCACTTCCCTGGGCAGCCTGTTGAAGGCTTCACCACTCCTTCCATGCAGAAATTCTTCCTAATGTCTGACCTGAACCTCCCCTGGCCCAACTTGAGGCCATTTCCTCTTGCCCTGTTATTCTGGAGAAGAGATGCCTCACTGCAGCCTCCTTTCAGGTTGTTAGAGCACAAAAGTCTCCCCGGAACGTTCTCCTCTCCTCACTAAATAACCCAGSTCTCTCAACTGCTCCTCACGTGGTCTGTGCTCCAGCACCTGCACCAGCTTTGTTGCCCTCCTTCAGACACGCTCCAGCACCTCCATGTCCTTCTTGTTGTGAGGGGCCCAAAGCTGCACACAGGATTTGAGGTGTGGCCTCGTCAGTGGAGAGTACAGAGCAGAAATGTTCTTAAGTAGTCAGTGTATTAAACTTAATTTAAACTTTGTGTGGAAGGGGGAATATATAGATATTCTTTTACCTATATTTGGCATAAGGTGAAATAGCTGCCGTGTCTAGTTGAACTTCTGCGTTAACAGAGAAATGTTCTCTCTTTTAGAAGAAAGTTGCTCAAGTCACTTATTCTGTGGCTGAACTGGGATTAGAAGCAGCGTTTTCTTAGGCTCRGCTCTTGTAAATTTTCTTCATATGCTTTTTACAGACTTGTCCAGCTGTGTAAATGTATATAATGAGACAGGGCAAGAGTTCTTCCTGTTCCAGCCTGCAATCACTTATGCCCTGAAGCATAACATTAAATGCTTTTTGTCTTGTAAAAGAAAGAAAAATACAGTTAATAGGTTGTAAATTCCTTTCTCTTTAAAAATTTTATTCATCTCCTGGCTTCCATGCACTAAATACAAACTGATTAAGGTGTTCAGCTTAAATGTTGGAAAATACTTCCTCGGCAAGAAACAGCCAACTACACTGAACTACTTACTGGGAAACCARCACTGCTCTATGATTACTGTACGTAGAGCTTCTGGAAAATCCTTTTTCTTGTATGACATTTTGCACAAGATTCTTTTCCTGTGAAAGTCAGTTCAGTTTAATTCAAGGTGATGGATTCTCAGCTCAAAAATTTCCCCATCTGGTGCCAGATCTGGGTGTCAAACTGGGAGGCCAGAGGAAAAAGAGAATTTTAGGAAAGATCTAATTCATATCTTAATATTTAGAGTTGTTCTCATTGTGATCCTCAGAGTCATTATCAGCAGATAAACGGCCAGAGTGTTTGCATTGCCCATAGCAACTGTTTTGGTGCATTAACTTTTATTTGTAAGGAGATTTTGCATCTGATTTAGCTTTTGATTTATTGGTAGAATTCTGGGAAAGTGCATGTCATTTAGAACAAGCCATCTCATGCCTTTGGCTGCTTGTGCTCTAGATGGTGTGGCTTGTTAGCCACTCAAAGACTGGTTGGTGCAGAAGGACAAGCTCCAAAATCATATTTTCTCCCTAGGCTCACATCTGTTCCACAAAGCTCGTTGTCCTGTACGTGGTGCATCTCCCTGCTCCTGCTCTGCACTGTGCTCAGGCAAGTGGGTTCTTCCTTTTTCATAGGCGTTGTGTGGAGCTTGGCTTTGATCCAGGGTTAAACTGCAGTATTATTGATTAGAGGAATTGTATTAGCAACTAAAAAGCCTCACTTAAGTGGGCTTGGTTATCATGTAATGTTTTTATTCCAATGTTTCAGACTGATATGTTGATCATGAATTAATGAGATAGGTGCTGCTGTTTCACTTTATTTCAGCACTGAATTTATATCAAAACAGTATTATAAAACCAGCATTTCCAGAGCAGCTTTCTTGATCTCTGGTGGACAGAAATGTTGTTCGCACTCTTTGCCAGTCTAAATTTTGATTGATGCTAGCAAGATTTTATTACTAGCTTGACAGTCATGGTTTTCCCTTGTGCCAAACACCAGACAGCCAGTGTTTGCAGCTACTTCACTTTGGTAGAAAACCTAGCAAGGTTTTAGATGTGGACAGCTGAACCCTGTAGTTAGACTTTGGCATTCTGGTTGCTAATGAGAGGAGAAGACCTAATGATAAATTTTGGTCAGGAGGGAGAAGTGCGTATCTTCAATTGCAAGTTTTTACCATTTATTGCTCAATTGAATGACATTATCCACAAAGGCTGTTGAAATCAATGCACAAAGGAGGGAAGGAGAAAGCTAGTTAAATTGCATTATAAAACACCATCTAYATCACAACAGGAATACATTAATTCAGAGGAAAATTAGCAACCTTCTACTAACAGAATAATGAATAGTTGTAAAGGTTTATCATATTAAAAAAATAGGAGAAGCCCTGATTGTGTTCATTAATTCACAACCTTACCCCTATTGTAAGAAAAATACAAATGTGAACAAAGCAATAATCTGCCCTGTATTCTTGGAAATGAGTGAAAATTCTGGTTATTCATTGCCATTATTTCGATGCATTCCATCTTGATTACAGCGAGAAGCACAAAGAATAAAAGAGCCATTTTCAGTGTAGACAAAACTATTGTATCATTAAGCTTCTTAAACTTGTTCTTTTGGGTGACTATTTTTTCTTCTTTTTTCTTTCTTCTCCTCTTCATGTGTGGATGAATAAAGTGCTAGGAATGCCCAGTACTCAGTCAGTCAGCAGTGCCTTGAGTTTGACCTAACATTGCAGGGTTATAATCTTATAAAAAGGTTTCTCTGAGTCTAAGTGGCATTTAGTCTAAACTCATGGTACTTTATAGCATATTTTGGTTTTGGTCATAATATGGAGTTGTGAAGCAGAGTTGATCTATAAAGTATTTATCTCTTTTTTTATTAAAGTGTTACTGTTTTCTGAGGAGTTCTAGTCAATAGATACCTCCAAATGCCCATCTAGATTTCAGTCCTTATTCTATTATTCAGTGCAATGACCCATTAGAGGACACCCAGTAATGATATTTTCTTTGTCTTTTGATGATCACAAAAGGTTAATTCACAATTAGATCTAGTGATCTGCAGATAGTGCAGTGTGTTCCTATCCAAGGAACCATATTCTTTCTTATCCAGAYACTCCCATGAGCCTCCTGTCAGCAGGCTGCATGCCAGTAAATTCTTCAAGTGCTCCCGACTTGGGTGCTCGTCACCCTCGTAATGCGATGGTCACTGGGCCAGAAACACTTCAGAATTGTTGCTGCTTAAGGGCGCCATTCAGGGAAAATACAGACACAAATCACCCCCCAAAATAAAAAGGTCAACTGCTATTGAATTAGTTCATTTACAAAACTCAGTGGAATTAGCAATCTAATCTTAAATTACTTCTTGATTGAGGGCTTTTGCCTCATTAATCCTAAACAACTTGTGAAGAATTTAAGTCTAATGGAGTAAGGAGTGGGGCTTTGGCAAGCAGGCAGAAGGCAGCAGCTACTTGGTGATTCTAAAGCGAACCCGCAGCAAGGGAGCAGCAAGCACTTCAGTGGCCATTGTGAAGATGTTTGCCCTGCTCTTGCCGTGAGAATGATTCACAGTTGAGGAATGATCCTCAAATAGTCACAGCYCGGACTTTTGTGGCTATAATAATTACAGTTCATGGTAGAAATAGAGCAAATGACTGCAGGCAAAGCTCAACTCTGAGAGCAGTCTGAGCAGTGCAGGGAAGGGATTCCTATTCCCATGGATTTCTTCCAGAAGAAAACTGCTAGGATGCAGTAGACCTTCTCCATTTGAATCCCTTCTTCTCACATTAGTTCAGTAGTTTCCTCATCTAGTTTTATTCTGGCATCTTCCATTTGATCCAGGGGTTGAATCCCTAGTTGTATTCCAGTACCCTAACGTTCTCAGAGTTGTTTATTGTCTTTACTTTGTTTCTCATTCTTCTTTCCCTCCTTTTGAGGAAAAAAAGCTATTTCGGTTTTGCTAGTTTTTAGCAAAAGTCTTTGCTGATCCCTGTGCACTGTCTCATCCCACATTTCTGGTGCTATTATGAATAATAATGAGGATAATGAGACAATTTCCCCTTTTAATAACAAAAAAGATGCTGAAAGTATTGGGAAGGAAGCAGGGGAGTTAGTGGCTGCCTTTTGCAGCTTGGCCACAGTCACAAGAGCATCCGCTTGGCTTGTCAAGCACTTAAGGAAGGGCACTGTCTCATTCCTTTTTTTTTTTTTTTTTCCTTCCCATCTGCCACATTTCCTCGGCATCAACACAACTGAGAGGGCTCCCTCTCTCCATGGCTTAACAGGTAACACCCACCCCCCTCATTTTGTTTTATTTTATTATTTTATTTTTTCCAATGAAAATATTGAAAGACMATTTCAGCCCTGCAGGGGATAGACAGTGTTACTGTCTGGTCTCATGCTGAGTTATTAATTTAACCAAAAATTTCAATTTCAGATAGCCCGAGGTTAGTCTTTCTCATTGGCAGCCCTCTCATCATTCCGAAAGTGGCCCTAGTAATAACCTTTACCTGTCTCATTACTTTTTTACATGCATAATAGCACCGTGTGCTGGAGAATTAAAATAAGGATACATAAAAATAGTGCACAGTTGTCTAGGATATTTTATAATGCTTCCTTCAGCTGTTCAAAGAAATGAACAGCGGTTTGTTCAGCATGCTATGTATTCCTCAAGTGGTATTGGGAAAAAAAGAAAACACTTTTTTTCAGGACTAATATTCATTTCTATACATATCTGTAGTCTCTATCAAATATTGCATTGCAGGATTTTTAATGAGGCTGTTGTTGGCAAGGATCTTCTTCCAAGAGTATGAGATGGCAGAGGAAAAATCACAGCAACTTTTGTCAGTAAAAATTTAATTGAGTATATATGCAGCAAAACTGTTCTGTACTCTTTACAACAGTTGGTTTCTGGGAAGGTTTGTAAATCAGGCCTAAGTTTAATGTATTTTTCTTCCCTTGAATTTTGGGTTTGAGTTTTCCTAAAACCAGGGTCTCTGGCGCTTATTACCTGCTCTCTCCTCATTCCCTGCATCTGACTTCTTTAGATGGCTGTGTCAGGCAGGTTACACCAACGAGTAGCAATGAGTTGTGAGAGGCAGACAGAGTCCCAAGAAACAAAAACAAATATGTCCAGGTAAGGCAGAAATCTGCCTCACGCTCTCCAGTTAGGAGAAACCTTGTTGTCTTTGGTTCTCTCCAGCTGCCTCCCAGGTTCAGGCATTCAGTAAGAGCAGCTCTCAAAGGACATATGGGAGGAAAACACTTTGTTTATTTGTGAAACCTTTTKGGAATGAAGTGCCACATGTCTAAAAGAGATTCTAATGCTGCACTCGGGTGTGTGCTGTTTTCCATTGCTGCCCACTAGGGAACCTCAGCTAGGAAGAAAAACGGTACTCAGGTTTGACAGGACATTGGGAAGATGTTCATTCAGTCTGGAAAAAAAAAAAAAAAAAAAGGATCTCTGGGATGAGCTAGATTTCTGTTTTTATCTTTTCTGATAAAAAGGAACTGAAAAAGAAAACTCCAGTATTGGGAAGAAATGTGGAAAAGTAGGAGAAAAAAGCAAATGTGGTTTCTGAGGGGAACTCTGGCTGCACTTTCCAAAAAACTCGGACAACGTAGGTAGTCTGTGAACTTTCTTCTATACGAGATATACAGGATACGAGCATCAGGCACCTCTGCTAGCTGTGCAGAGCAGGATTTCCTCTGTGCACCTTGCTCTCAGCACCAGTTTGGGTTGGAAACTTGCCCCAACCCCATGTCTGTAGCCAGTACTTCTTGCTTGGATGACATTACGCATCACAGTTTATAGAAACTCTTGTCTTCTCTGAGCATTTTCAAGGAAAGATTTTCTGACATTTCAATACTTGGGGAATTAGCTCTGTTTGTGTATACGTCTTCAGTATTTTTAGCCATTCAGTAGTCACTCCTTCATTAGCTCCTCCTTGGTTTTACCTTAGGACATCGGACTGGGTAGTGGGTAGCATACATCCTATTCAGTAAAACAGGATTTSTCCAAGCCTGGGAGAAAAACATTACTATTCCCACCCTTAAAATCACATTGCAGTCCTCACTGACACTGTAATTACACTTAGCGCTTTTACAGCCTTCACAATCTCTTATTAATCATTGCATTGCACCGGTGAGGTAGCAAGTTATTAACCACAAGCTCAAGGTCACTCATTCAGTCAATAATGAAACCAGAACAAGCAATCAGCAATCCTGACATCAAAGAAGGGTTTTAGTGGGTTTAATGGCCCAGGTACTAGTCCTGTTTCTTCTCCTCAGCTCAATCTTTGACCTGCTGGGTGCCCTCAGCAGAGCTGCTGCCTGTGCAGCCCCTTCCCAAGGCCAGGCCCTTTTAAAAACAGATACAGTGGGGACCAGGCAGTACTGTTTCCCCCATGCCTTCCCTGAACTCCTGAAGTCCAGGCCATGTTACACAGTGTTCTCGTTCTGGTGGTGTTTTGATCAGAAAACAAAGGAAAAACACAGCCTTCAGACCCCTGTAAGAAAGTAAGGAAATCGATGGCCATTTGAAGCTGGGCCTTGCCCTTCCAAAGCTTCCAGGCTTCTTGCTGTGCAGAGCGAGGAACACTGATAGCTCTGGGACAAGAGCTTGAATCCCTGTCTCATTCCCCCAGCACCATGTCTTGACCCATTCTGTCCTTCACCAGCTGCACTCTTCCTCTAGTGTGTGGTAAATTATTTGGATTTGTATTTCCTCATTTGCTAGGTGCTGTCTCTTTGGTTTTAGGCTGCAGTCTAGGATTAAATGCTATTTTTGTGATAGGGAAGTGGTGTGTTTCCAGGATTGCTAAGGACTGTGCTAGATGCTGTCTTTGGGTTGTTTCCTTCCCATTCCTTCCTTCCCTTTAACAGTTCTCATGGCTGAGGGCCACATGGTCTACTTGAATGCAGGGGTTCCTATCTATAAAACAGGGTTTAAATGATATCATAGTCCCAGGTTTGATCTGCGTAAAGTATTATTTTTTTTCAAAATCCCAAAGCAGTTGGACTCTGATACAATTCCAAGTAGTTGAAGCCAACCAAGGCAGCTTGGTGACATAGTAATGGTTGTGACACCGCCCAGCGTGTTTGTTCTTGTCGCTCTGGTGGTAGAGGTGCAGACTGCGCTGCTGCTTTCCCCAGTCTTCTAGAAAATTTTCAGTAATCAAATGGGCCATTTCTGTTCAATTGCTATGATTTATTGTCCCACCAAATCCTGTTTTTCTGAATGTTAATGAAAAAAAATACTTAGCATACCAGTTCATGTCATTCTATTTTATGGCCTTATTAAACCTTCTACTTTCCTAGCATGGGGTGACARTTACTGAAGCCTAGGACAGAATCCTGCCCTGCATCAACCCTGACATGTAAACTCTGCTGTCAGCTGCACAGGCTGAATGATTGAGGCCAAATGAGTAGGCCTGAGAGATATTTTTATACCCCTGACAGGATTATATAACAAGAGAAAGGCCATTAACAAATAAAAAGCAGTAAGCAGAGGGAAAAAACAGGTGAGGAATGTGAGAACAAATCTTTAGATCTGTCACTTCATAATAAAATATCTCCATGTTAAGATTTAATGAGCTGGTTAGCGCACTAAAGGAGGAGGAAAATCCTGTCGTCCTGCATTTSCCTGCAGGGATCTGGGGCACAATACGTGTCCACTCGCCAAGGCAAGACTAGGGCTGCCCACCCGCACACGGAGCAGTCCCTCACGCTCCTGTGGTGCTGCTGCATCTAAGCCGACCTCGTACCGACGTGGTGGTGTCTGCAGGCAGAGCAAGACTTGTGCTAAAAGACCTCAGGAAATAAGTGTTTTGTTTTTAATACACTCCCAGAAAGCTAAKGCTGCTTTTTTTCTATCTGGAGACTTTCTTAGCTGTTGCATTCATTTCAGTACTAGAGCTCCCCTTCTCATTAATTCCCTGCAAAAATTATCCTCGTAGCAGCATGCATAATTAAGAAGCAAGACTTGCCCTCATTCACAGGGAAGTTTGCTTTAATACTAGATTATTCAAAGTACTTTAATATTTCTGCTGTAAGGAGCTGAACTTTTTAAAGGACTGGCGTTAAAACTTATTTTGAACTCTGCATTTGTCAAAAAGCTTTTCTGTGCTTAGTAAATTTTGAATTCTTGATTTGCTAATGTTTTATTCATAAGTTAAAAAAGTTTATAATGTATTTGCCTATAAATACAAGCCACACTGTTGAGGCAGCTGCCATGTGGTCATAGCCTATTATAACAACCAGAACATGCTGTTTCAGACATTTTTTTCCTGCCTTTTCAGCTTCTTCTGTAAGTAAAATATGGTTTATTACTTTATGGTGTGGATGGTAAAGCTTTATTGGTGAAGGTGTGTAGTGTAGATGGAGCAGAAAATGAACTTTTAAATATAAGACCCCATTAAACTTCAGCAGCGAGCGGGGACTCGAGAATTACAATTCCAGTTCCAAGCCTCGTCTCACTAGGCACCGTGTGAGAGGTGGCCCTTTCTCTAACAGGTTGAAATGGCAACACACACCCACRCACACCCTGACTTACTACTGAATTTTTGGAGGGCAGGCGAGATGGAAGCATTGCTGTACTCGCCGTATTCAGCTGCGGCACAAAAATACCAAATAATGAATGTCACACAGCAAACATGGCTTAGAATTATGTCTGGCTGTCCGAGTTCCAGCGTGTCAGCACTGCTCTTATTCTCTCTTTTCCAGTAAGTTTTATGTCCTTGAGCCCAGATATCCCCTTCTTTGGCTAGCCCGATAATGCCTTTTTGCCCAGGAATTATTGGTGGCTGCAAATCCTGTAAAATGTTGTACTCAGCAAAGAGAAATTCTGTAAAGTACTGTATTCTGTAAGGATCTCAGTAATATTTTCCTTTCTTTCCCTGGAGAGGAAGAACATAGCATTACAAATGCTTCAACTATGGGGGTTGCCAGGTTGTTAAACATAGTTAATCTGTGCAAAATCCAACCCAAACTCACCAGCTGGGTTTGGTTTCTTTGCTAACAAAGCTTCCTCTAGCACTCAGGGTTGGCCATTTCTTCAGGTTTCAATCTGAGTAGTGGCTGCTGTATGTTAAACAAAGCTGAATAAACAAATACAAGTCAAGGCTAATGACTTTGAAACTGAGGGAGATTTAAAGGGAATATTAACTATTTTAAATCGTATCAGGATCTTTCAGCTAAACCAAGGAGGAAAAAAAAGCACAAACCTTTTTTACGGAGCACAGATTGGGATTTATTCAGTTTAGTTTAATCTAGTCTGTGGTGTCTGTAACCAGTAGTTCTCCCCAGCGCTGCCTCCTGTCACAGCAGAAGGGTTGGAGGATTTGAGTAAGCACCAAATGGCCTTAAAGGAAAACAGAAAACAAACATGCGCCGAGACAGAGGGAATCTCTTTCTCTCCTTATCTTTTTCCATCCACCAACCATATCGGCCCCTCCTACCACAAATCCTGTGTTTGTTTGCTCCATTGGCAGCAGTTGGGAACACAGCGTAACCAGCTCCGTGCAGCYGGGACATGGGGTGCCACAATGTCACTGCTGGCCGCTGCTCCCTGCGGGATCCGCTTCCTCCTTCCCAAGCCTGGGAGGTAGGGACTGGAGCCGGGAAAACGTACGGAATGAATACCACTTTGGCTGCCTGTACACGAGTTCCTCTTCATTTTAGGAGCATATGCTCATTTTCCTAGACACTTGCTTTTGAGCCAGCCTGAAGTCTGTAGGARGAGAGGGAAAAATCATTATAAGCTAGAGGAAATTATATATTTTTACAATGACATTAAACTTAATAATACTACAAAAATGCAATTTCTGATGAACCTAGAAAAAATAATTTTGAACACAGAAAAGTAATTTGAGGCAAAAGATTTATAACCCTTAACAAAATATTCAGTAGGAATTTAAAAAAAAAAAAGGTTTTTTTGTGACTGAGCAGCTACTCTCTTCATTTCATCTTGTTTAAATACTGTCAACTTTTCAGTTTCGCTGGTGTGTTCAGGGAAAAGAGGAAAAGCCTTTTAAAGCGAGTCTTGGTTAAATGCAGTCTTTTGGAATTGTGTGCAGAATTGTTTGAAAATTGAAGCCATGTCACCTAATAATTTCCAATATGCCAGGCGATAGGTGATTTTTGGTCTTTCCCTTGTGTTGAAAGGGAATTCTAATTTTAATTGCATCCGCAGAGCTTGCCTCCTGASGGGAAGCTGCTGATCCCAGTATTGGCATATCTGGCAGGGGGTGCTGTGAGCAGGGACCGGGGCGTGGAAACGGTGCCAGGGTCCCGGGGCCCTCCGTGTGCAGAGTCTGACAGCAGCCTCTGCTCGCAGCAGCACTTCCAAGGAGCTGTCTGCTGAACTGCGTTAAAGGCTTACAATATCATGTATCATTCCTCTGCAAACAACTAATGATGACTAATTCGGTAATTAATTCCAAGGGCAGTTGTGATGGTCCTTTCTTTATCCGACAAATGACAGCACTGTTGATCGTAATTTAAATATTTGCAATAAAACACTGGAAGGACCTTAAGTTTTTACAGGTTTTTGCAGTACCCTCTGCTATGTGTATGTTGATGGTGGATTTTAACGTTGTATTTGAGATAAGTGTTGTGAGTTAAGAGGAAACTTTTAAGTTTGGGGTCTATTCCTGCAGATTTGGCAGTTTTTCTAGAAAAAGGTGCCCAGGACACAGGTTCTAGTAGCGAAAATCCCTGTACAAGGCTCACTTCAAAGCAGTCACGTAGAGGCATCTTGTTTGATCACGTAAATTTATGTGCCACTCATAATCTAAGATGTCAGTAAAAGACTCTTTATTCATAAATAACTGATATGCAGTAATTTATGTCTGTACATTTATCTTCAAAAGGCTATAGCCATACAATTTTTGCAAACTCTACATAAAACATCCAAACTGTCCATTATTATTTTTCAATACAATATAGCACAGTTGTTTGGCATTACCAAATATATATGTATATATATTTATATATGTACATGTGCTGAAAAAAGAAGCCAGTGCAGCCTTTTCCAAGGAGTCTTTCCCAAGTATATTCTACTGTACAACATTCAGAATTTACATTGATAGAACAAGGCACAGAAAGTGTGGTATGAAGCCAAGGCCATGCTTTTTATTTAACCTTCTTCAGTTTTTCTTCCTTGCTCCTGCAACTTCATACTAATGAATTCATTCCTCTCGAGGAAGCCTCCTCAAAGGAGCCTTCAGACCTCTGCTCTTCTGTCAGTTCTCAACACCCGGAACCCATGGGGAGAGGCGGGGAGAGCAGAATGTTTAGGCCACGGAGCAAGAACCAGAATTCCAAAATACCTTCATTGTGAAAATAAAGGAGTAGAAAAATTTTAGACACAGACCTCAGTAGAGGAATACTTTTATAGCACTGCTGTGTATAGACTATACAGACTTTTTTTTGGTGTTGTTTTCTTAATTGGCATTTCTATGAGCAAAGATTTGCTTGGGTTAAATTGCCCCTCTGCTCTTTTCAGCTGAAAGCTTTGAAAGTTGAAAATGTAGTGGAAAAATTTTGGGTAGATTGACTCATGCCTAGCGTGGATTTAGGGCTCAACAGACTGACCCAGCACCACATTCTACCTCTTGCAAATTATCAAGAGTTTTATACTTAACATTTTTGTAGCCTGTTATGAAATGACAAAGTTAGAATGGGAATGAATTTGATTAAGACTGGGAAGAGGCATTTGCATCTCCTAAGTGTCAAATCCTGTGATGTCCAAGTTTGCTCCTCCCAAATAAATGCTAGCAGGGTTATTTTTGCCACTTCCCCGAGGAGGCAGCTCTGTCCTGCTTACTGATGCAGCAGGGAACTTGACAGGTTTCAGTATCGGTGTCTCTTTTTTTCCAGTTGCAAAGCGGGAAGAATACAGAATGCTACAGTTTAATGTGAGTATTCCTTTCCATCCACCCTTCCCTGTACCGGCGGAAAATTGAAGGAATTTTGAAAAGGTTTCATGACCATGAACCTGTTGTTCCCAATTTCATTATAGGAATACCAGGTCTTCAAGTTTTTACAAGCTTCAACCAGTTCCAGGTGAGGATTTGTTAGGCAACAGTCTTGCTCTCTGCACGAAACACTCCTGCGGCTACATCTACATCTTCCCCATCCCTCCRTATCAGCAAAACACTCAGCCCAGGCTCGGTGCAGAGCCCCCTAACTTCTCTGTGTGCTGCAGCTTCCTCGGGGAGCAGCCAGGAGGGGATGTTTGTGTGTCCAGAGCCCAGGCACAGCCAGGCTGGCATCCTCTTCCRCCTGTGGAAGGACATTCTTAACCAGGGTCATCACACCAGGGCGCAGACGAACGAAGCAGCTGCTGACAAAACCACAGTTCTACAGAAGGTGAGTGGCTAATCTCATTAGGTCACAGTACACCACGTTACAGATCAGCTTTGGGTCATCTAATCCCCCTATCCCTAAACTACATCTTCACGAGTGACGTCAGCTCTAGTGTCCCTGCGACAGCAGGGCAAGGAGGCTACTGACTGAATCCTGGCTCAGCTGGATTCCCTTGTAAAGCACAGACCAGTTATTCAAAACAACAGCTAATTTAAAAGCAGCTTCTGCAATAGCTTTAAAATTACAATACAACCCTACCCACCCCAGCCCCAGACAAGAAACACTATTAGAACCTGTACTATTCACCTCCAATACAAAAAATATAGTGGAAATCCCTAGACATATATTGTATTTCTGGACAGAACAGTGAACATGGATACTGACAGCTTCTTTATTTTTTTTGCCCCATGTGGCAATGAGCTGAACATCAGTTTTGTTTTCTGCATTACAGACACTGTTACTATTAAATGATTCTCTAAGGGCCTCTTTAATCTTAGAGTGATTTATTTGTTTTTGTTCATGTTGGAAAGGAGATTTTTGAGACCATTAATATTAGTACAGGTAGTGCGAAGAGCTAGACTGCTCATTTACTAGGAAATGATTCATGACCTTTTGGCAATGGATGGAGTTTGATTTGTCACTGCAAGTATTAAGTGTGCTATCATCTACCTTGGGATTTAGCTTACTGTATTTGCCCAGGAATCCCTTAAAGTTTTAACTAATTTCAACCAATTTTAATCATTATTTACATGTGCCATTTGACAGGCTGCAGCAGAAAAACTGAGCAGGAAGATTCCTAGAGCAGGAATAAGGGCAGGCTAAAAGCAAACGAGTGACCAATCTACAAAAAACTCTCTTCAGCAGCTCTAGCTTAAAAAAGTTTCTCAACAAGTCATGTGATCACCTCTATTACTGTACAAAAAGTATAAATTAGGAAAAATAAAAGCTAGAAAAACAAGTTTTCAGATAATTCACAGCTGCTGAGGACTTGGCAATAACTCCCTTTTTCACTCAGTAACTATCCAAGATGTAATGCAGTTCTTTGCTTAAAAGTCTGTTTTGTAGACAGAAAAAGGCTGAAAACTCTCAAATCACCCAAAAAATTCTGTTTCTCATTTTAGCTGCACAGCTACAAAAAGCCCAATAAAATATTTGTGGGAATCTATCTTGGCTTTAAGGGACTTGCATGGGTAAATGAAGTTTGCATTTAAATCCAAGCAGCAGGCATCTTCTATGTGGGGCTTAAAGGATTTTAATGTAAGCTACTAAGATTGCAAAAGCAATGTTGTAAAAACTGTAGATTATCTTTATGATGCTGCAGTCTTAAATGACTCACGGTGCCAAAATATCCCCCAAAATGCTTAGGAAGATGAAAATATATTCAAACAGATTCTCAGGGGCTATAAAATCAACATGGCTGTTTCACTGTATCAGACCCAGTGCAGCCAGATAGAATCTTCATGTACAATGTAGGACTCCCCCACCTCTTTGTTTGCAAAGGTTTTCTTCATTATTTTTCAAAAGCCATAATTTATACAATAGAGGAAGGGAATCAGTTTGAATTTCTGGTGTCTAATCCTGGTTCAGATGCCAACATCTGTGTTTCAGATCAAATCATGTGCGTCCAGATTTAAAAAAAAAATTACAGAGCATAGATGTTGAGAATGTGCTTCTGGAATTTTAAGACTGCTCATCATTTTCCAAATATATATTTATACAGTATTTGCATAAAACTGTGAATTGCCATTCTGAGAGAGTATTACATTGCAAAGCATCCTTACCACAGCCTTTGTGGAAGAAAGCTGTCAAAAATCAGCTGCTTCCTACTGTGGAAAAGAGGAGGAATGATTTAACCTCCTTACTTAAATTATATGGCTCTCTGTTAATGGTAGCAAAAACCATTTGCGGCTGCTGCATTTACAGGAAACACCTCCCAAAACCTCTTTCTAATTTCTCCAGCTCTAAAACTGGGACAGTAGAGAAAAGGGGAGGAGAATTGGCATTAGTGTCTATGAGCATAATTTTTTTAAGTATTACCATGCCAGGATGCTAACGTATAACAGAAAGAGCACTAGCAAACAAGCCCTATCTCTACCAGATAATCAACAGATACAAATTTCCCAGGAGGGGAAAAGTAGCTTCTTTTCCACTCAAAAATCTCCCTGAAGTTCCAGTCTACAAGGGCATCAAAACAGAAACAAGTTAGAAAAAGTCCTAAGTAACTATGTTCTTGATTCAGATGCACAGAACAAGCTGCCTTGGCAACACTGAGCAAGACAGGAAACAAAACCTAACGGGAGAACTTGTAAGGCTCCCTTGAGCACTGGAGCACAAACATCATACCTGGGGCCCAGCACGGAACGGATCCTTTCCGACAGGAAGAACAGGTCACTGTAAAGCAACTCCCCCTGCCCGCCCTGTCTCTGCAGCACCCTGGGGTCTGACATGGGCTGGGCTTCCAGGCCAGCTCCTTCCAGGCATGCAGCAGAGCGGGGCRGCCCAGACAGCTTCTGGTGTTCTCTTGGTCTGCAGGGCTGGGTGTCACCGGACACAGAGGCTTCCCAAAGCCACCAGGGGCGGAAAAGTGAACACTGCATTTCCTGAGAAAAAGCTTTAAGGTGAGAACTCCACAGAGCAGCTGTTTTCAACCCCTATGCTGTGTTTAGCTCAAGAATATTTGGAAAACAAGACGAGACAACACGTAGAGAGGGTCGCAATGACTTGAACCTGCTACACCACCTGCATGGCTGTATTTAGGTAACTAACCTCAGCTAGTTCGAGAAAGCAACAACCAAATTAAAACTGCATCCGAGATGTGCTGGGACTGGAGCAGGTTTCCCAGACAACAGCAGCTCACTACAATTACACAGTGCTCTGCTGCGGATGCCACTGCCCATTTTCATTTTTTAATTCATGATACTTTGTCCAATGCAGAACAGGTTTTAGAGGGGGAGGGAATGGAAGTCACTAGAAATAAAAGCCAAAGCGAGCCATGTATTGCTGACAAAAGCGGCAGCTTGCTGCTGAATATGGTGGTATTTTTGTCTTGGTCTTAAATATGCTCGCAGCCATTCTGATCTCCCGYCACAAACAGGAAATCTCCTGTCAGGTGGTACGAAATACTAACATGCAAAAAAATGTTTGGGGTGGTTAAATATTTAAAGTATGTCTAAGAATCTATTCCAGGYGGCTGAGCTGGGAAAGGAAGGGGAGCTGCAATTTCAGATCAGCGAAAACAAGCGAAGTCTGGCATCCAGAGCAGGTAACTGTACTTTTGGAACTGGCACCTTGGGTAGAAAGAATAGTTTCAGGTGATTATGGATGTGCACACTGAGTAGGTACCCACTGGATTGTCATCTTCCTCTCAGCCAAGTCTGAGAGGGTAGAAAGAATTAATTCTGCTGTTCAGTTTCTTGCATTTCCATAAAGCTCCTAAAATCCTGTTCTGGCTGCTGCTTTACACTGCTTGTGTTCACATAACCAAGGCTGATAGCCAAGGGCCAGAGCTAACGAACACCTTGGCTAATTTAAAGAATGTATGAGTCAAAATACTGGTTAAATCTGGCTTAGTACCAGTTTCTCTAGGACATTCACTCACAGTGACAGATTCTTTTTTTTTTTGGTTCAGTTGAAGTAATAAATTATTCTTGCATGAAATGGATAAAAAATAAGGAGAATTCTCTAGCTAAATTCTGGTTTAGGAGGTAAATGCAAAATTTCTGTAGTTAAACCAAATGCCACAAAGCTAGCTTTGTTATATTGTTGAATCTGTGAAAATTCTGCTAAATTGGTAAATTCTAGAACGAACTTTAACCAATTTGGGAGCTTTAACCATGTGGAGTTTGGTGTTTTCATCTGCAACCAAATGCTGACTGAATTCACCTTTACTTTTTGATCCCTAGAGATGGAGTAATAGAAAGAAAGTGCAACTTGCTAAAATTGGGCTGGCAATTTCCTGTTTCATTTGGTTCCATAAACCCCCTTCTCTCCCGCTCACCCTCATTCATTAACGTTTGACAAGTCTGCAAACTTGAGGACTCAGCAGGGGAAGATTCTGTTGTGTTACTTAGTTAACAGAATATCCAGGAAAACTGCCGTAAAGGTACATTCATTAAGTGAGCGAATTTTGGAAGTGAATTATTTGGATGACAAGTAGCATGAGGCTGTTTTTCAACAGCCCTGTTGCTAAACTAGAGCAAATACAAAGTGACTCTGTGATACCATCAAAGGGCACCTTAAACCCACTCTTGAAACGTGGTGAATTAGAGAGGTGCAGGACAAAAGGGACGCAAGGCCTCATCACAACAAACCTCCGAACTAGAAGCCACCTCTCAACACTATATTCGCTGATTACCACTAGGCCTTTTTTCCTAAATACAGTATAACAGCTGTGTGCACCTCACCCCATCCTGCCCCTGCGAATGGCAGGTGTGCAGGTTAGTTTCTAACACTAAAACATATTTCAAAACTTAGAACGAAGGAGAGCTCTGGGACAGGGAGAAGCCTAAATTTTCCTTATTACTGAGATGATTGGTAATGGTGCTTCTTCTGCTCCTCCAAAGGAAAACAGCATTGTCGAAATTAATGTCTGTTCCTTATACACATTGTGCCCGGATCCTTATTCCCTCCCTGCCAAAGAGATTTTCTAGTGTAAAGTCAAAGCTGGCCGTTGATTCTTGAATGGAGAGGAGATGACTAAAGTCCGTTTTGCCTGCTGTAGCTGAAGTCGGGCTCCTCCATCTCAGTTTCTGTTATGTTTGAGATTTTGGAGTGTGTCCTTCCTATTTCTTCCAGAGCACATGCTAGGGAGTCAAGGTCACCATCGTGCTGATGTCGGGCTTCCCAGAGATCCAAAATGACAGCAGATGGACTGCTCTGTGTAGCAAAATATGAGAGATTCCTAAAAGGAGGAGAGAAAAAAGGTGACGTAAAAGGATTTGAAAAACATAGACACTGTGACTACCATGAACTTGGGGAATTAAAATGTTTTTCTTAAACACACGATACCTTAAATCACCTTTTCCAGTTGCTTTGGACATAATCATCCAAATAAATCTACTGTCTTCATGTACATAAACCTAATGTTATATATAGCATTTACTTAGTTAATCCTGAGATGCCAAATCCTGATTTGATCTTCCCAAGATCATGACCCCGTTATCATCCACAGACAAAGGAATGAGTTGCCAAGCACTTGATGTGTATAAAAGAGTAAAAGAGAGAAATGTCGCCCATGGCTACATGGAGCTCTTCTGCTACCTGGTTCTCTTCTGCTGCCTGGTTTTCCAGGTATGTTTAGGGTCACATAAGCTGCTTAATCACCTTCTATTATGAAAATGAATGATGCAAAGACCCTACAAGGCCCTGCACAGCATCCCAAGTTGCAGGGATCTTGGTCTTGGCCATAGCACTCCGCTTAGCACACTGCCTCTGAGATTCCTCTGAAAGGGGGAATTTTCCTCTCGCTTACTTTACACATGAGGAATGGAAGCAAAAAGAGATTTAAGTGCCTAACAACAGCTAGTAAAAGCCAGTGACTGAACCAAAATTTTATGACTTCCTCTCTGCTGCCTACAAATCACTCTCTTTTTTGTAGTTCAGATTTGGCTTATTGAGATTCCCATGGAAAGCAGCAAGCTGAGCATGTTTTCCTTGACTTAGTGTTTTCCTCTACCCCACTGGGAATGTGCTGGAGTTCACGAGAAGCACCAAGTATTTCTGTAAGCAGACGGCTATCGCACCCAGTTTAGCCAGGTGGAAAAAGCAAAATGAGCAAATTAACTTCTAAAGTGTCATTTTTAATAACAGTAATATTACTGTTAACAGTATAGTAAGACTTTCTTTGAATATGCCTTTGACTTTAACAAAAACACAAAATGCATAATTCTTTTTGAAGTAGAAAACATGAGGGTAAAAGCCATGAAAAAAGCCATATTCTAACCTGCAACAATCTGATTTTCTGAGAGAACATGAACCTTAGAAGTCCTTTAATTCACTGATTCCATAATGCACAATAGCACCCAAACCCTTCTGTAGCCACCTGCTTTCCCACAACCCCAGTCTTGGAGGGGTGCAAGGAAAAGGGCCAAGCTCTAACAACCTGAATTCACCAGGTAAAATTGGACAAGGGCTCGTTGGGAGGGAAAAGCCGTTCCTGCTTCCTGCAGTCAGTCACACACAAAAGAATGTATGAACTGCAGTTTACCCCTGGGAGTAAGAATGATAATTACTATTCACACGTCTTTAATACCAGCAAACAAAAAAATACCATAATAGCAGCAAATTATTCCCACTGCATATGTAAATGTTCACCTTTCAAAACTGCCTCCTGTTACCTGTTGATGCTGTTTTTCTGTGCTAACATCTGCCAGTCTTTGCCCTTGGCGCTGGGYGTGTCGAACGTTGCGCATATTCTCTGTCTGATGGAGTAGGGGATTTTGAAGGCTTTGGGGCCCATCTGTGCAGGGAAGTTGCTGTCATCATGCGCAAAGAAAGTGATGGTTTCCCTTTCATTCTGTGCAGAAAACAGAACAAAACCCAGCTGTTAGCAGGAGGGCGTCAGCCTTTCTGCCTGCCCAGGGTGTTGGAGGTGTGACTGAGCTCCACGCTCCCGTGAGGGAAGGGACAGGCACCAACCCCTTCCAGGGCAAGGGAAACGAGACAAGGAAACGAGATGCCAGCTAGAGCTTGTGGGACAGTGACAGGGAAGAAACACCTAGGAAGTTTTTTAATTCTGAATTGTTAGAACATCATGAGCATCTATAAATAAAGACACTTTTCTTTCCACTGGTTTCCCATATTCTTTCTTGGGAGGTTACAAATGAGGTCCAATAGAGCAGTGATTGGTAGAGTAAATCATGAAAGGAAGGAGCTTTAATTGCTTTAGCCTAAACATGGACACTTAAGCCCCCCATTCATCTCTTTAAAAAGCACCTAGATTCTGCAAAGCACCTCAGTTCTGCCATTCCTAAAATCCCCTTCGAATCCAACGCCTTTCTGCAGTTCTGGTCCCTTCTCTTCCTATGAAACTGTGCTAGTCTTGTGACACAGAGTCCCACATTCCCATGTATTATTCGTTTCAGTGCAGAGCAGCATAAATATTAAATAACAATGATGCTATAGCCTTTTCATATAACATTTATGACACATCCCAAAAGTCATCCATGCAAAGTAATAGCAACGTTGTAGATAGATCACATTGTCTGACTGTTCAAATTAAATATGCAGAACAATAGGAGATTTTCATACCCTGCACATGAGAGATAAGCTACTGCTATCAGGTTAGTTCAGGGAATTATAAAGTAATGAGTAGTTCAGGTTATTTATTTATTTTACAGTCAAATTATCCTCACCCTTCCATCACTTTCTGAGATAGGGATGAGAAAGTCTTCCATATTAGCAGATCTGTTTGAAGACAGAATTACAGCATGCTCTGRGGACTTGTGGACAGATAGATCCCTTTACACAGAGTAAAGATAAAATAAAAAAGCAGCAATACTGTACTTAGATACAGAGAACGGCAGAAGCTTTTAATGAAATTACAACAAAGAGATGAAAAAAACCAYGGCCATATTCAGAGCAAGGGATAGTCTTCATTAAGCTGCCCTGTCCCCTGCACTCAGCTGTGGATCGTGGCAAATGGGTGAATATCTTTAATCCAGAAGTATTTGGATATTTATGAAACCCTATTAAGGGAAGAGGCCGAATTTAAGAAAAAAAAAGGCTCAAAAGTACTCTGAGAAGGGAATAGCTGGTACCCAGACAGTCTCTGTTCTCAACCCTCAGCTCCTTGCAAGTTGTTCAAAAGCTTTTTGCAAGAAAACTAGTACAACTGCCTTGTTTTTATGTGTTGTGGAATCCCTTTAAATACAGACTTCGATTCCTACAGGAAATGGAATCTGCAACCGCCTGCAGACTTGCTACAGATTTGGAGGAGCCCTAAGAAACCAACAGGGGCAGAGATGGAAATGGGGCGGCTCGTGTCCTGCCTAACAACAACCCAGCAGCGCAAAGCAGAGGAGGTACCTCCAGGATGGACGTCTGGATCTGCAGGATTTGCTCGTGCCCCTTGACTTGCCGCACGCAGATCTTGCAGGAGAGCTGCGTGGTGGCCGGCGTGTAGCGCTCCAGGGAGAAGGCACAGTGCAGAGGCGCCTGGTTGCTGCACCACACGCGCGAGAACGGCACCTCCTGGCAGGGAAAGGCGGCCCGCGSGGCCCGCAAGCAGGACAAAGAGCAGAGGTGACAAACAAGCACGAGCCGTTGCAGAATACAAGTAAAACACATATTTAACTCCTACAAGAAATGCACATGGGGAAGTCTAGTGAGAGGTCAAGCCTTTACCCCACAGAAAACAGGCCCTTCTCCATTCTTGCCTTCTTCTAAGCTATTTTTTTTGTTTACTGCATGCAAAGTAGGAAGTAGCAAACTTGCTACAAGATCAGTTTATGTCCTGGCAGAAACTCCCTGCTTTTTCAGAGCACACACTGCTCTCCCATTAGCTAAGGATTCTTCTGTGGTTATGGCTCCCTCATCACACTTTTTATTTTTGTTGTTATCTCGTGGCAATAAATTTAATGGCTATTTTGGACTGTGCCACTTGCATTCGATTCAGCAAAGTGAGGTCCTTACAACACGTAAAGATTAATAYGGAGAAATTTGCATGGCTTTCAGGACGTGTTTTAACAGTACCCTGCAGTTCAATTTCAACTGGAAACTCTAGACCATTACTTGCCAACAGAGAAYAAAAATACCTGAGTTTAATATGCCATAAACAAAATATTTATTCATGGAAGTGTACCTAGCATTAGGGAAAGTGCTGAACTGCACACAAATATTTGGGGGCCTCTGAGGCACACTGAGCGCTTTGCATGCACCAGGGACTCGCATCCAGCAAAGCAGACAATGCCCCAAAGAACTCCKAGCTCTGCAGAAACAAGGAGGCAGAAATAGCCCTCCCCAAATTCCTGCCTCCAAAGAAACAAGATCTGAAAACAGCAACTCTTACTCGGGTTATCAGCTGGTTTGCAGGCAGCACACACATACTGTTCCTGCAAGCTGTTTTCTAATTTAACACAGTGTTATTCAGGCTCTTCGGTTCTATTTCTTCTTACATAATCACAGGCCTTTTTTGCCATAGTCTTTGCAAACAACATGAACTTCAGGCATTTCTGAACACGGCCACCTCTCCCAACAGCGGCATATTCTATTACTAGAGTCATTTAAAAGAGTTTCTTTGCTGCAAGGAAGGACTGGGGATGTTCAGCAGTGTAACATCTTGCTTCTGCAGCAGTCASCATGGCGAGGGAAATTCAATTAAACTTCAGAGATTTCCTTCCTCACATATATTGGCTCTTTAACCAATAAACTCTGTTGAGGATGGGCCAGTGGCAGGTGGTTTGTCTGCCTTTGAGAGCCGCCCGCGGGACCTGCACAAGGTGCTGCTCAATGCACTGAATTCACAGGTACTGAATGTTCACTAGAAAGCAGTTACCAGAAAACAAAGTCTAAAGGTGCTTTGAAGTTGAATTTGTCACTCAGTTCTATTGCTAGAATTGGACAATCAAGAGATTATTAATTAAGCAAAGTAATGAGGTTTTTTTAATAATTTGGGGTAAGTAACACCTAGTTTGTTTTGAGAAAATCTGCATGATTTTTATCACTGCTCAGGAATCTGTCAGTTTAAAATGTGTTTGATATAATAGAAGGGCATCCTGATATTGATTGGTTTATCTTTTAAGCTATAAAATATATAAGCTTGAGCACGATGCTTTTTATTTCTTTCCTTCGTTAACTGGGGGCATAAATTACCTGATAGATTCATGTTTAGATTACAGTTTACAACTTTCAAACCCCATTATACTAATCTTTTGGAAAATAAAGCTATACATTCAAACCTGCTTTTCTGCCATATGCCATGACACACAATTGTCTCAACTACCAACCTGCTTCTGCAAAAAGCAGGATTATTGCCTAATTAAGTCTGTGTGTTGAAGGACCAGCCATTTTCCACTCCAATTCTGAGTGTATATAGGTCACAATTTAAACTCAGGATATTTGCATGTTTACATATATCCTCAAATTTACAGATACACATTACAGTTGTATGAAATTCAGAATGACAAAAACGTTCAAGTTATTTCTCTGCCTTTTCACTAAAATAATCTTATCCTAGTGGAAATTCTTCCTGTTTCTTAACTAAAATGTAAACAAAATTACCAAGTACCTGACATGCAGTAAATGGTTTAATTCTCCAGAGGAAAGGAGGGATATCAAGGACAGATATCTGAAGACTGAAGGTATTCCCTCGGAAATGCAGAAGTTTTGGTTCCTCCAGCAATTGTCCTCCTTGGAGCTTTTCATTTGACACCACTTCCTGCAATGGCAGAGGAGAAAAACATTCTTGAATTACTAGGAAAAACACCAGATTTAATGAACGCTCAGGTTTCCGAGAGGCGCCAGGTCCTTGCAAGCAGCAGAGGCGGCAGCAGGGGCAGGCGGTGGGCCCTGCAGTTCCCGCTTTGYGGCTGCAGGTCAGGCTGGCCGCAGGCCCTGAGCGCCGGCCCCCACGCGGTACCTGCCACACCTCTGGTTTGGGCTGCCTCACTATGGCTGAGATACTGGTCACAGCAGCGGTTACACAGGGAAACTTTTCTAAGGGCTCTGCAACTGGACAGCGCCTGTCCAGGCAGCGCCGGAGGGAACAAACAGCAGCAGCTTGCGGTGTCAAAGCGAAACCTGCGGGCCCAGTTATGACACCGTTTCCCAAAGACTGCGTGTTCCATGGTCACTACTCAATAAAAACATCTACAGCAGCACTGAATTGAAGCAACATATTTATGAAGAAAGGAGAATTTCATAAACATCCAGTTGTCTCATTGTGTATAAAGCTCCTGTTGTAATTTTTGCAAGTGGCAACGATGACTGGTAATTATTCTTTACACAATTTTCTACAGAAAGAAAACAAGCAGCTTTGAGATCTTATTTTAACTCACATTAAGGAAAAATTATCTGGCCTCCTCCATAGTTTTGCTGAATGTCACAGTAGTCTGAGAAACAAGATGGTACAATTACATTAGGCTGCACTGGGTGAAGGTATTTATGTATTTTTCTTAACATAGTGAGGGTAAAATTCAGTACGAATGAATCATTGAAAGAGACTGCACCATGCTGTAAGAAGCAGTATGAAAAAAATAAATGGTTGCTGTGAATAAAATGAATCTCATTTCCCTGTTGTGAGCATCTTTCACAGCTACTTGAAGAATGGAGTCTTCAGGGTTTTTTTTCTCCATATTTAAATGTTCCTAGGACTGCTGTACAGGACGTATAAAACAGCTGCACAGGACTGCACGAAAGCACACTTTTTTTATTAGCTTTTATTAGAAGCACATGGCTATTTGTGTACTTCATTAAGATTCACGTTTCTGTTCTGCAAGATCGGAAAAGGCAACAAAATTCACCTGTCACAACTGCCTTCATCTCAGTTCCCAAAAGAAAAGCATTTCATTGAAGCTTCTGGTTTACCGAGGCTGCAAAAGCCAGTGAATTTTCTTGTTTTGTCTTGATGTACCATGTAGGAAGTCATGCTAATTTTGATCAATTGCCACTTGAGGTTTGTATTGTTTTGTTAAACAGTAAAGAAATGCATAATTATAATTTAATTCTTGCAGAAAGAGATGAGAGACTCTTTCTTCTTCCTCAGATTATACAAAGCAAAGAAAACCCCGAACTGCCTAATGACAGTGTATGGGTAATGACCGTGATAAACACATACATCAACCGGTAACGACTTTAACATTTTCCGCCTCTGTCGGGAGCGGCGCTGGGYTGCAGGGGCAGGCGCTGCTTGTGCAGCCAACACCCCCAGCCCGCTCTAACATCTTCTGCATCTCTTGTGTGACTAACCCTGCTACGTGATGTCAATCTAGAACGGGAGCAGAGTGGATTTGCATCTGCCTGGCAAAAGGGGAGTACACAGTTTGGCTACTCTGAAGCTCTTACACTGCAAATCCACAAGAGAAATGAAATGATCTGCATGAAGTCACGCAGCCCAAGGACCATCCCCAAGAGAAAGGCACGTCAGTATTTTGTGGAGTAAGAGCTAAAAACAAATAGCCAAGAGAAACCATTTACCTGAAAAGCACAAGGCGTGTTATCCATACAATACACTCTCAGATTGTAATCCAGAGAATTGCAAGACATGCATCCAAAAACCGCTACTTTCAGCTGTCGGACGGCACAGTCAGAGATGGGCTCTCCAATAAGAGCATAAGTCCCAAAGCTGTTTAAGAGAATGTGACAGGCATAAGGATCCAACAGGCAGTAGCARGAAGTAGTTTCCTCTTCCACAGACATCACTTCCTGCAAAACGAAACTCGGGTTAAAAAAATAACCATAGATACTTTGAGAATAGGAGTCATGACATTATTATTACTTGTTTTTTCATTCAGGTGGAATATCAAGTACATGTGAGTGCCAGTCTGCACCTCCTTTGCTTGCGCTGACCTCAGGGAAGGGGGGTGCTCTGTTTGGGTACATATTCTCTGGTTTGCCCCGAGACAGCAGGAGGGCTCATGACAGTATATTGTGCAGAATTCAAGGTGTGCAGCATATGACAAAAGTAATGATGTTAAAAAAGTATTTTTTGAGTGTTCTTGACTTTCTAGCTACTTTTTTCCCAATATCAAGTCAAGAAAGATGAACGTCAATACGAAAGCCTTGAGCAACAGTAGGTACTTGACATGCCTTCACAACAACCATTACAATTATGTTTACCCTCATCAAGAAAACACCTACCCCACTGTTTTGTCTTTCATGCTCAGCTCTGCATTCTAACATCATTAGATGAAGTATTTGAGCAGTCTGCAGTCTGATGTTACACTCCTCCTCATTAGTCCCAGGGTGTCTGTAACCAACACTGATGGAGCTGACTACTGAGGGCATCTAAGGTAGGAGAACTAAGCTGAATCGGAAATGGGTTAAAGGAGGGCGACGAACAACAGAGCGGCTTAGAGGAGGAAAAGGAGAGAGTTACGATAACCAGGAATGTCTTAACTATGTTCCCTCACAGTGCAAGGAGTGTGGACTCTGTGCTTCCTATAATGTGTAAAAAAAGATTTTTTTTGTAAATAGAAAACCTCTCTGTTGAATAAAGGCTCATCTCATGCACTAACCCTCTCCTTAGGACTGTTAATTGTATTAACAGGATCTGTCCCTCGAAAATGCAAGAAGTTGGACACGTTTGAGGCTGCTACCTGCATGCTAAATTTGGCCAGTGGGCTTAAAATGCATGGAAGAGGGCAAGGTGTAGAGACAAAAGCACTCAAGGGTACCATGGCTGCATTATTAATGCTAGCTGATAAAACGAGCACCTTCTCATGTAACAGGGGCTAGGTCATCGAAAAGCGTCYTTTTGCACACTTTAGTAGAGCACTTCAAGACAGTTTAACTGCTGCTTGACAAAGCAGAGTTCGCTTTTTTAAGGAAAACGAGCACTCCTGGTTCTATCCCTTGCATCATCTTTGACCAGCTCCTGGGTAAATAATGATGCTTCCACTGCTTAGCACAGCACTCTGAGGGTGAGCAGGAATTCAAGCTTACCTCCCATTTTCCTTGTTGTGTCCTCCTTTTCAAGTGAATATTCCAGTGCTCCGGGTTCAGCTCTGCGCAGTGTGGAATAGTCAAGGCAAAGGGGGTGCTCACAGACACATCCGGGGGACCACAGCTCACTTCTGGGCCTAGAAGCACATCTGGGCCATCTGGCTGTAGGCTTTGTGGGAAAAGGAGATAAAAACCTTTCAGGATTTTCCCCTAATATGGAGCGCAAATGTGCTTACACTGCCTTCACTACACGAATATTAAAAATATTTTTGTCACACCAATTCTTAAGCATTTCATTAATCTGCTGCAGGAAAAACATGCAACCTAACCTCTGAGCTAATATGGGAACAGTGGCTAGAGATGAAACAGGCCTATTAGGCTGCATTTACTCAAATCCTTGGCTGCTACGTTTAGGCTTTTGATCTTTAAAATCAGGCCTGCAAATACCTGCATCTAGCTGACATCACGTAGAAGCAGCATTCACAGTATAACTAGAGTTACGTGCTCTAAAAATGGAATGAAAAATACTGTTTCTCCCCAAGACTTGAAAAGTTCTAATGACTTCAGTGACACAACTCACACAAATAACTAAACACATGTACGAGCAGGAGAGGAAGATCAGAGTGGAAAAAAGAGATTCAACATATTGACAAAAAAGGCCAGTTCTGCCTCTTCTTTTTCAAGTGTCATAACGGAAACTCTTCCCAAGTCTCGCTGTTCGTAAGCGTTTATAGGACTTTTAGGTTTAAAAAAAATAAAATCAAAGCACAAAAGCACAATTTACTAGAGCTGCCACTTCTCTCGTTGCGCAGGGAGCGCAAAAGCCTAAGAGGGGGAGGGAAGAGGAAGGCGCCGTGTTCCTGCTCAGCCAGTCCTGCAGGAAGCTCTAAGCCCGTCACCCTGGCGGACACCGGACACTGATGCACAGGCCYAGGGCGTCGTTTTGTTTGCTGGAAATTCTCATTCTGACACCAGCTCAATGAAACGTACATTTTTTCACAAATCATCCTCTGCTAGGAATCTCTTTTTGCACAAGATAACATCGCTTAACATCAACCAACCTTCTGCAAATTAGATTTCATTCCTTTAAAAACAAAACCTTCCACTTTTGCTAAATTGTTTCTCTTTCTAGTTAATGTAAGAAACCATCCTGAGTTTCTTACAAAGGAAAAATGAGAATGGTTAGAAACCCTCAAGCCAACGCAAGCCAACCTGCTAGCCAGCAGGTTATTGAGCCTGTTCGATTCCTCGCTGCTGGTGCACTCCACTCCCTTWTCTCTGTTGATGCGGCTGCAGGAAGGGCCAACAAAAGCCTCCCTGCAGAGCGCGGGGCTGGCAGGAGTCGCTCAACCTGGTGGATGCAGCTCAACGCTCGCGCTCGCCGCACACCCAGTTTCACCGGGCGGCTGCTGCTGCCGCCGCCGCGCGCACAGGGAGGGGCGGCTGGCGCAGGACCTTCCCAAAGYTACCTCTAGCACATAGAAATACACCTCTAGCACTCTAGATTTCCCCAGGGACAGACAGATGGCAGTTCTGGGAATTATTTAATGGCAAACGAACTGCAATCAGCCAATTAGGTAAACTCTCACACATGTTACAAGTAGCAAGGGGATTTGTATCATAACTGACATGATATTAAGGATCTGATGCAGTTTGGAGCCATTTATTAGGCAAGGCAGGAAAGGGAGGCATTACAGGATGCAAGTACTTAACACGCCCACAATCACAAGGTAAACATATCTAATCCCCTCAAATCCATCAAAATCAAGAGATTTCCAGGCGTCTCTAAGATTTCCAGTAAATGAAAAACAAAGAATCACTACCATTGAGCAAAAACTGAAATGTTTTGTTCTAAAAATAATGCTTACTGTTTCTTACATGATTCTGGGATGGCATTACCGTGTGGTTTTTATGTGCTCTTTACCTGGACTCCCTCTGAGTGATGGCAAGATAGATTTCCCATGAACTCTCCTCAGGAATAGCTCCATGGGGTATCAACAAGCTGACTCCTACAAAAGAGCAAAGGCAGAGCTTATCTTCTGGAAAAATACTGGAGATAAAGAAGAATCTTACAATTGGCCTCTGCTTTACAGCAGCTTGAAGGGCTATCCAGGAGAGAARGATGCTTATCTAAAGTAATGGTTCCAAAAAATAAACATTAATATGATTTACATAGTTATTAATATTTAATTGTCTTCCAAAGATATAGATGAAAACAAGGTCCTTCTGCAGCCAGACACTGTAAACTCAAATGACTAGAAACTTCTTGCACCAACAAAGCTTTTAAAGAATGGCCTCCTACCATTCTGTGCCCCTGAATGCCACTCCATTCCTGGTCTAGACGTGACTGAGGGTCTCTCCTCCCTGGATACAGGCAAACCCTTCATCTAATGCACCGCTTCGACAAAGGGAATAATTTTGGGAAACAAGAGTGACCTTCAGTCTTTAGCTCTTTCAGCGAGGCTGCCAGCAAGAAGGGTTTATAAACACAGTTGTTTGGATTGTCTCAACCCATATAATAGAGGTACTTGGTGGCCTAAAACAACCATCTCATTTCATCCACTGCTGAGCTAAACCTGCACGCAGCCCCGGCCTCGCAGGATTGAAGAAGTCTTTGTTCTCTAAACAGTCCTCAGAGTCATCTTGCCCCTGTGGGGAATATTCCGTGTCATTGATGTTTGGGCTTACGAGCAAGTTTTTGGCAGCCAGAGAATAGAGCAATTAAGTTTCAAGGATGAACACACCATTGCCAAACTCTGGGTGGCCTTTTGCAAGGTGCGTGGAGCGATGCCGCAGAAACCCATCCCTGCAGTTCCCTCGGAGCTCTCGCTCCTCCGGAACGAGCGCTTTGAAGTAAATCCTTCACATTAGCTACCGGATAAGAGACCACGGAGTTCAGTTCTGCTCTTTAATGTAGCTTTTTGTTTATGATAAAAACCGAACTGGGTATATTGGGAATGGAGAAAACCTTTTTACCCTCCTTTCATCAGAAGCAGCAGTGCTGAAGTATGAAAACATTCAATTAGCTATTTATAATTTTAGTGGAAATAAGGCTTCCTTTCATGGCACTGGTGCTGCAGCCTGGGAGCCCCTTTTCCAGCTCGGGCTACGCTGTGCACTTGTACCGGCCGCGACTCCGTTCTAGTCCAGGCAGCGCTGCCAATATCGGGACTGTTTGGAGCAGCAACGCGGTAACTGTCAGTCCTTTCATYAGTGCCCAGGACAAGGCTCCTGCTCTCTGCCTCCTCAACGTCTCATCAACCACAACCTCCCTGTGCACGTTGGAGAGACTCGGCGGCCGTTACACTCGTTTGGAGCCGTGTTTCTAAAAACCCCTGACGTGCTGCTCCTTCCAGTGCTACCAGAGACGAACATTTTCATAGCGGAAGTAGGAATGAGGACAACCGTTTGCCACCATATGAACAGGCGCAAGGCCGGTTCTCCTGTGCTTTGATAAACCCAACAACGTTGGCATTTTAGCTGGATCTTTTTCAGATCCTCAAGCATAAAGCACAGGTAGACGCTACCATTGCTTTCAAACAACAATACTTCCAATACRTCACCCTTGCAGAACCTGAGCTAAGTAGTCCCATGATGGAACGTCATGTAAGTTAAAACTGACTAGAAAATCCAATCTTACATAAATGGAGAAAAAGAGAAATATATAAACAGCATGCAGACCAAATAAGCATTTAAATCATGTGATAGATGGGGCTAGCCTTATTTAAAGTAGCTAAATATACAGTATGAGGAACTTCTTCATTTATGGCCATTAAACTGACTTAGTRCATCTGCCTCTGTAATGCTCGTTCCTGAACAAAAAAATCCTGTTAAGAAATGAATACATTCTATATATTATGCATGATTGTCCACTAAATATTTTAGCTCTTGGTTATATACCATTATCAATCTTTTCTAAATACACACTTTTTTTTATGATTTTAAAAGCCTCATTTTATGGAGCATGAAGGACAAGGCTGTGCTGCAGCTTTAAGGCATTCAGTGCAGTCAGACAGTATGAAACAAGCTTGGAAACATGAACAAACTGCCAGCGAGCCGAGTTGAAAGGMGACTTTGAATGAGAGCACGCAGGAGCCCAAAAGACACCCTGTCAGGCGGCAGCAGCAGCATCAAGCTAGTTCTGTTATATCTGCCATTCTGAACAAGAAAACATTCAACATAAGGAATTTTATTCAGAGTGACACAAACATGCTACAGTGCAGCATGCTGCAGAGAATGACCTCATTAACATTCCTTATTTGCTTCTAATTTGGTTGTCATACACTTTTGGCAAATTTAACCAACTCAATTACCTAAGTCCAGAACCCCATGTTGCTTCACAAAGCTTTGAAGTCACAAAACAAACTTTTCTTCTTAAGCAATGCAAATGCAGCACTCCTACTGCAAGGTGTCAGTGCAAAGCCATTTGAAATGCCAGGTGACTTTGAAGTGCCCTACTGTGGAAATCTGTCAAACAAGAACTAAGCTAAAGAGAATGAGAAAGCCAGCAGCAAAGGGTAAAGAAACCACAGTAGAGTTCTCCTTGAGGGTGGGAGCTGCYCTCCAGAGGCACTCGCGTGCTGCATGCCACCGGCTTTCCTTTAATGACATAATGAACTTGGACAATGTGAACGCAGTCAGAGGCTACAGTTCAGAGGAGCAGAACACACACTTACTACTCACTCCAAACTCGGCTTCGACCATAATCATCTCTGTAGGAACAAGCACTACTTTACTAACATTATGCTAAGTGAATCTCTCCTTTTCTTCCTCTTCATAAAACAGTACACCAGGTGAAATCTATTTTGTAGGTCTTTAGTGAAAAGAAAGAAAAGAAAGAAAAAAAAACGGATCAAGGATCTACCCACCTGTGTTTGGAATCACTAAACGGCCACCCAGGTGTCCAAAAATGGCAGTTGTCTTCAGCTCACTTTTTGTTGAAATCGGAGAAAGGTTCTGGATGTACGTAGCCTTGCTCCTGGCGTGTATCGTGCCAAAGCCCCTGTTGTTCCCATGAGGAAAAGTTCCAGAATGAGCTTTGCTGTGATACTCAGCCCTCTCCGTCACCCCTAGGGAAACCATGAAGGAACTCTGAACTTTGACTTTGATGTCRGACAGCGGGTTGAACAGCGAAGACTCTGTCATTAGCTCCTTGTCCATGGGATCCTGCAGGCAGATGGGTCCGCTGTACGTCCTGCTCACCGTCAAGTCCGGCTGCATGGATGAGTTCAACAGCAGGGAGTTACCTGATGGAATGAAGTGCAACAGGGAGTTAGTTACTGTTTTATATCACTACATTGTATAAAGCATCTGCATAGCAGGCAGATGGAGAAACAGTATGGACAGGGAATGTTGCATCCAATTTATGGAGACTCCAGAGCAGAAGAGCAGGAATTAGAAATCCTGAACTGGTTTCCTGGTCATGCACAGGTCTAGTTTGCAATCTTTAAATGCATAATCTTCCCTTGACTCTATGTTCTGAAATCTCATGAGCTACAGCTGCACTGAGAATGAAAAAACAACATGCATGTGGGCTTAAGCATGCGGCTCATGTCCCAGACGTGAGTCATGATTACTGTATTTTATAAAAATGGTGAATTTGGGGTAACTCTTAGTAGACTATATAACGCCATGTCTGCCTTTGTGTCCCATCTGTCCAGATTCAGCTGCAGCCTCTACTGTGGTACTAAACACGCTATGAGCTACTGCCTTCTCAGYAAGACCTGGAACTTGAATCACTCTGTGTCTGCAAATAAAAAAATCTGTGTGGGAAAAAAGGAGATTAGACCTGTATTTAACTGTCAGTTTTAGGAAAAACATTATATGCATAKGTAAATCCTGTGCAGCATCCAGCTGCACTTTGATTTTCCCCATCTATAAACAGCAGCTAGACAGGTTATACTCAAAAGATCAGCTGCATCCGACACTCAGGACACACTGCAGTCATTTCACAACTCATTTAGTTGATAAAGAGTCTCCCTGTTCTCTCATTTTGTGTAAGTCAGCTCCAGAATTCCTCCTGCACTTCTGTCCTGCAATTCCTCTACTTCTGGCCTGTTTGGACTGTATAAAAGCTGAAGTTTAAACACAGCCAGCGCACAGACCGGCACTCTGCTACCGTCCCGCTTTGTGAAAACACTCTGTGACACAAAGCGCCATCCTTGTTAGCTGGGTAATTCCTAGTCAAGTCCGCAGGAATCCTTCACCCTGGCATTACCTTTCTGACCTCTGCACCATTTCATGTTTGACTTGCTCTTCCTTCCTGATACTCTCAGAACACACAACCACATAGGGTGATGTTCAGAAACAGATGAAAGGATGCAGTAGATCTAAGGGGCACTTGATCACTGTTTTCTACACTGCAGGCAGTTCCAAGGAACATGAATCCAGAAAAGAACTTCAGTTTTGATTTTTTTTCTGTGTATTCCTTTTTTTACTTCCTGGAATGTTTTATTTTAGCTCAGGAAACACTCTGAGAAAGAAAGAGGAGGAATGGATCCTTTTAGGGCCTGTAATCCTTAGATCTCATGTGCGAGAGCTGAAGCTCTATCATGCATCTCAGCCAACTGAACAGGTAACTGGCCTCTTTATGGCAGCTGAATTTTTTAGTTAACAAATACTCATATTGAAAATCCATGCAGAAGGCACCCAAAGTAGCTGAAACTAGAGCAACCTCCTGGCTAAGAAGAACTGCCTGTCTTGGCATTAAATCAAAGAAATTTCCCAGCCCCCAAACAAGATTTTCATGGCAGGCGGAACTATTTGAGCCAGTCACTGAGAATTATGTGACACTAATTTAAGGCTTCACTATTTAAACGAATGAGTAAACATCCTTCAAACCTTCTAGTCTTACGCTTCATGAGGAATGGCTCTCAGAAAATAGTCCTAAAAMCAAAAATCAACTCTGCAACACGTTTCACTCCCATAAAGAGAGTGGAAACCCAGAGATATTTTCACACCCCACCAAGACACCACCCACCCCAACAAGGCAGGCAGCTGCGCTAGAACACCAGTACCAAAATAAACAGGTATGCTCTTTGGGAGCTTTCTGTTTATAGGAAGTATTATTTCAGAAAACATCTGAGTGTCACTTTTACTAAAAGGCTCTTCTTTTAAACTGTATTTTATTGTATTGGGGACCTTATAAAGCCTTTAAAAAGCAAAAAGAGACTCAATACGAGTTTATACATTTATCTTGTTCTGTTCCAGTGACCTCCAAATATGGATGCTCTGCATGCCAAGAACATCTTACAAAATACAGAAAAATAGATTGGTCAAAACAACATTACAATAGAAATCTGATTGCTTAATGAAGGGAATAGATGTGTAACTGAGCAGGAAGGCTCTACAGATGGATGCTTTCTGTATCTTTTAAGTCACAAATGCCACATCACAATCTAGTGACAGGACTTCTGCAGTGCTCAAGGGAGGAAGCGCAGTCAGCAAAGGTTATTTATTACTCCCCCGACAAGCCAGTGGCAGAGACAGCAGAAGACGTCRCAGCTCCTGCTCCCTGTGCTGAAGCTGCTCTCACCTGGCTCTGGACCAGCCTGCTGAGCATTAAGCTGGGATATCCCCCAGCCGCCAGTCATTGCCTGTGAGCTTAGTATCTCTTTGCAGTGGGAGCTCTGGAGAAAAGAAAATGAAATCACAACACTAACCTTGTCTGACTGTTTTAAAATTAAATGTCTGGAAGCCTCCTGTGAGTGCAGACGAATCAATCACATCCACGCCGTACTCACTCTGACTCCGTCTGTAAAGGGTAACCGCCACCACCAGCACGGCCACAGCAATGACCGCGGCTCCCAGGCCCGAGTACAAGGCAATGTCACTGGCGTTCTCCATGTCTGAAAGGACAGAAGGCAGGAGCTGAAGGCTGGCAGCAAAGGGATCACGAGAGGCCCTGGGCCTGTGGCCAGGGAGGTGCAGCTGTGGGCAGCAGCGCGGAGCAGATCCCAGCAGGACCGCGGTGCACRAACACACCCAGCAGAGCAAGCACTTGGAAGCATGAGGAAATCCTCCCTTCATCTCCCCTCCAGCCCAGCGGAGATCATTAGGAGATGGTAACACAGCCCTTAAATGAGGCAATGTGGCAGTGCAGCTACAGAGGCTGTTAAAAAACGCAGCATGACTCTCATGTACTGCAGGCTTCCAGAGAAAATTTTAGGTTTGGGCTCTGGAGCTAATGCAGGAGCTCATGAATCTCCTGGMATAAGGAATTCTGCATCAGTCTTGGGGAAGATTTCCCTCCCTGCCCCAAGCCCTTCTGCACTCTCTGTTCTCTGCACGAGTCCTGTTCTGAAGAGCAGCAGCCGCTCCTTGCGAAGCCAGAGGAGGTTCAAGAAATCCCACACATCAGCCTGGATTCCTGCAAGGGTCCTCAGCCTCCGAACTGGGAAGTGAACCCTTCCAGGATCACATCCATTACTAAACTTACCACCAACTTTTCCAAGATTTCAGTCTTATAAAGCAAAGCCGAGGAATGTGTTTCTTTGAAAGAATGAATCCAAGTCAATCCCGCTGTATTATGTAATTTAATTATCCAATTGCACTTTTCTAGGTCCTCTGGGATTTAGGACCACGTACCGTGAAATTGAATTACTCAGCAAGTACACGTAGTGGGTCCTTGGATAGCTCCCTTAATGCCGAACTCCAGTGTGGAGGAGCAGATAATCCCGTATTCGCAGTGGGTATCAGCTGCTGTCCCACTATGTGGCACTTCTGCTAGCAAGTTGGAAGCACCAAGTAACTGGATAGGAACATAGGAATCCGGAGTAATTCACGTGTGACAGGTCTGTTCCTTAGGCAGCAGAATCCGCAACTCCAAAGTGTAAAATACTTAGAATTCAGGGAAAATGCAGATTTTGAAATCCMTTGGCATTGTAAAATGACAGGGTAATCCCTACTGATCCCAAGGAACAGACCTGCTGCAGAAAGGTGACCTCCATTTCTATTTAGRACACTGTTATCACTTCTTTGGAAACATCCTATAGTTTTAAAGTAACTTCAATCTCTTCTCGTTTCCATCTTCGTGCAGAGTTCCTCTCCTTTGGAGACCAGAAGTTGGCAACTAAGGGATGGGGTAATTTTTATATTTTTACTTTTTCTGAGGAGGGAACCAAGTAAAAAACAAACAAAAAAGGCAAACATTTACAGTCAAGCAATTACTATCTAATGAGCTGCATCCTCCCAATCCAGAAGAGGGATAACTCTCATAAAGCACTGAAGTTTTTTTCCCTCCACTTTTCAGTTACAGGGTACATGTTTGTCATAATTGTAGCCTATATTTCACTCCACCTCCTGACACTGTTACACAACATTTATTGAAAGCACATTTGATGGTAATGAAGTTTCTATTAACTATGATTAAGTTTCATAAAGCACCTGAAGATAATTTAAGATGTGCAGGAGCAGAAAATGAAACATTTGGTTTAGTACATTAAGAAATGTAATTGATTAAATTATCTCATTTGCAGTAAGTGCTTTCCAGGAGCTACGCAGGGCATACATTTCCCCCCGTTTCCCATCAGTTTGCTACGAGATAGGGAAGATCTTCCCTGCTTGTCCTCCTCCCCAGTTTCCACCTCTCCCATGGCCCCGCTCAGCAAACCCTGAAGTCCACCCCTCACGTGGCCATTCCCACGGGACACGGCCCGGCACAGGGAACACAAATCCTAGCGGACACGACACGCAACCCTAAGCCAGAGAGTCACGATAAGGCTGTTCAGTAGAACAGGTTGTTCCTCTATTATCTCCATAATTGACGTTGATTTTGTATCCATGATGATTCAGGTAGTCTTAAACTAAGCTCCTGTTTCACTGAACAGCAACAAGCTGTATTATATATTTCTAACTTCACAGTTCAAAGAAACCCTTTACTTTTCCTAGGAACCTTGCATGTGAAGATCAATTCCAGCAAAATTTCCTTTCTTTTAAGGAATCAGAAATTAAAGCAAGTTGACTAATGCTCTTTCAAGGTCCTGGAATTATTAATTATGTTTCTGATGACTGAAGTCTGCTGCAGATAACACAGACCTGAACCTGAAGGAGTCCTTTAAAACTCCCGCTTTATCCAACAGGAGAATCCTGTGGTATCTCCCAGCCAGGCAGGCGGCCCCCAAGCTCCCAGGATCGTCTGCTCCTCCGGCACTGCTCTCTGCTGCGTGGCACCCCACACACCCCCGCGGAGGGAGGTCAGGCGCTCTAAAGGTTTTCTAAGAATTCAGCGCCCAAGTTGCATAAGATTTCAAATAACCTGAGCACCTTGTGCCCTTTATCTTGGAGGAAATAAGGGAACTTTAAGTGAAATAGCTTCTAATAAATAATAGAGAATCTGTCTCAAAGAAGATGAAAGCAATTGCATCCATTATGTCTCACAAGAGAGGCAGATTCTTGTCCTAACTCCTTCAAAGGAGTGTCACTAACAATACATTTATTAGTCAAAATTCAAAGAAAAAAATATTGAAAATTAAGCAGTCAAAAATGCTCAGAACTTTGTGCAGGGTTTAATGAAGGAAAAAGCAATGTCTTAGCTTTAAAACAGACAATCTCATGGAAACTGTGAATTTGATAAAAGGTAAAGTGTGCCAAGTCTTTCACGTCTGTTTCTCTAAGTGCAAAATCAGTCAATTTACTCCAGATGTTTTATATAAAACTAAAATTCCCCTGAAATCAATGGAAGACTGAAAAATAAAAAGACTGCATGATAGAACCCCCTAAAGCAGTATATAAATGTTATACAGGCTAAAGCACATTAGCCAGGCAATAAGTCTGCAGCAAACTGACCAAGATCAGACACAGAACCAGGTTTAACCCAAGGCAGCCAAATTCCTCCATTCTTGTTTTTAATCCCAGACCTTAGCAATACTCAAGACGAGCGTTCCAGCAGAATGAGCGCCCCGGCAGATGCAGCTTAGGAAGAATGACCACTTCTTATTTTTAGACTAAAACCTAAGATCTCGAAGTCACTAAGTAGATGCTGTCAGTATATTCAAAAATCTTTCATATAACCTTCAGTTTTATTTAGCTTATAAACAAATAAAATGGAATTACWGAGAAGATGAGAAAGGTTATATTTACAAGAGAAAAAAATAACTTACTTTGGGATTTTATTTCATGAAGAGTTTTTTTATCTAAAAAAAGAAGGGAGGGAGAGGGAGAGACAAAATTGCACTTAATAAATTTACATGGACCGTATCTATTTCCTATATTGCTCCTGTCTAGTGCTATAAATGAAACATTTTCTCCTTGCTCGCTGACAATATAAATATTTCATGCTGTCCRAATTTTTCCCTTCCTTTCTTTTTTGTTAATCTCTTTTTGGATATCTCTTTACTGTCATTTCTCACTTGGTTAGTTCAAGTATCTGTTAACTTTTTTGCTGCTTTTATTCATAATACATATCTTGGCAATGAGAAAGTTCAATACTTTGAAGTGCATCTCTTTGCAAACAAAGTTAAGGATGAATTAATTCTATGTTTGAAACAAGGAAGTTGAATGACAGACACTTATTTATCAACTACTCATATGTATAATATGGACATATTTACTTGTCTAAATATATATAAATAACATCTATGTATATATAAAAAGACTAATAAATGCTCTACTCATACATATGCAATACATTAAAATATTAAATACAGGTTTTAGCCATGAGTGCATGTCTTAAAAATGAGTTTTTCTCTCCCTTCCCCCTGACAAGCATCTGAGTTACCTTTTGCAAGTTCTACTCGATAAAGAAACATGCAGGTGGCTGCAGACCAGGCCTGCTCAACGTCTGCAGGAGAGGAGGCCAGTGGCAGCAACCCCCTCCTGGCCATGCCAGGACCTTGACGTTTCCGAGGCTGCTGCTTATAAATTCATAACCTGCACGGAGCAATTGCCAGCACTGCCTGGGGGCTCTGCACACCCCCAGCTCCAGCACCAGTTCTGCCATCCCTCCATTCCTTGGGCAGACTGGCCAGCTCAAGCAACTGCTCCAATAACTCTTGTTGAGAGGCTGCTTGAAGGAAAACCAAAGCCCCTCAACATACAACTAAGCTGTACTGCTTACTGTTACAAAATCACGTCTGGGGGCACATCTCTTTGTTCAGATGTTTTTTTTAAACTTTATTTTATTACAAGGTTATTCAGACAATCATTTCTTTCTCACCTACCACCCTACGAGATTGTGACATGCTCGTTCCAGCTGAAATCCTAGCCCCTTTCTGGTGACTTGCACACAAACTTGCAGCTAAAGCTAYAGGCCACACAGGTTTAGATCCTCAACTCGGAGCACAGCGCTGGGGGTGTGGGCTGGGATTCCCAGTTTTCATTAGGAAGAGTGCCCTGCCAAGCACATTCTCAGCTCAGGCACAAAACAGTGCATGGACATTCCTAGGCGTGCATAGCTCGTGCCTGAGGATTTTACAAGGCAGTTTTTGTATTTCTTATTAGGAAAAAATAGCCATATTCTAAGTGTACTTTCAATCAGTGTTGTTAAGCTTGAGGGAACAAGGACACATCTAAAAATAAAACACTGTCCTAGCAGCGCGTTTACAGACAGAACTCCAAACACCCAGTTCCTTTCCCTCTCTCTGCAGCAATGTGGATAAAGAGATGTTAGCAGTCCAGTATCTGCAGCCTTTGTTCATATGGAAGGGTTCAGAGGGCTCTACCCGAGAACAGTTCTTGAGAATTCACTCCTGGAATCACAATTAAGCATCAAACACGGGGCTCGTGACAGAGCTGTGCGGCACCRCGCTACCCTTGGGCACTGCTCTGACACCCGAGACAGACTGACAACGGTCTCATAGCGACAACACACCGTGAACAGGGAGCGACGGGGGGTGTTTTCAAGCCTGCCTATTAAAAGCACCCAGATGAACCCCTTSGAAACAGGGTGCCGAGGAAGGAGTTGAGGGGACGGCTGGGAAAGCAGCAGCAGGGCCTGYGAGCTGCCGCACGCTGTTCTCCCGGGAGCCCCGCTCACAGCTCCCGCCTGCGCTACAACAAGCACCCGGGGATGTTCGGAGATTGCCCCCATGCAACGAAGCTATTGCCAGCAGGTGAAATGACTTTCTCCAAAATGTCTATCATCAATCTCAGTACTTAATAAAAACAGCTTTTTCCCAGGCCACAAGCTGCTTTCAGATTACCAAGATAAACCTAGGAATCTTTGTTCTTCTGCTCTAAGCCACAAGCACAGCTGGAGGGTGACACACAGGGCGGACATCAGCCACCCAGTCGAAGWCGTCCCCAGAATAGGACAGGGAGTCTCTACCACCCTGCAGCGTCGCCAGGTCTCTTCCTGGAAGCAGTGACCTGAACAGGGCCACCTTTTATTAACTCTGATGAAACTCATGGCTGTCACAAACAGTGATGAGCACAGAGATCTCAGCTGCATCTTTTCAYGCCCCTTTCAATGCATCTTTCTGAGAGTTTTCCAATGGATATGCTAATCTGCACCCATGAAAGGACTAAGCCATTCTACAAGCCATCTGCAGACAAGGGTATTCATTTAATGTATAGGAAGGAGAAAGACCTCAGAAAGCATCTTGCTATCACTGTCTTAGTCCTCAAAGGCTGAATGAATTACCATGTTCACAAATTTTCACTAGTTTTTTTTAAAACTAAAGAAAAGGAAAAAAAAGCTTAAATGTTTTCATGTCCTCTCCATGATACAGCTTGACTGTGTAATGCCTGGGAGGTGGAGAGCTGTTCTGTAATCCTGGAAACTTCAAGGAGTTGGAGATACGCAGCAAAACTGAAGATGATCCTCAAAAACCAAATAAAATCTTATTTTTAAAGTCTCAGCTGAGACATGCATATTTATGAAGCTTATATAATTATACAGGATGYTAGCTCCCATTAAGAAAATTACAATCTTTGGGAAAAAAAAGGGAGTTCATTCTGCTTAGAAAATTCTTTTCCTCTTTTCACCATACGTATTTCATGCAATCACCTGGTAATGAAGAGGTAAAGCAGGCGCGACACAATTGTGACGACACAGGAACCACCGTGGATTTCAAACTGCACCAATGCAAGTCCCTAAAACCACGATCCCGTTTCTCATAGTGATGCTTCAACCACAGCAGTTCTGCTGCCGTGGATGTGAGGCGCTACCAACACTGCAGCTCCAGTTCTAGGCGACACCTGCCACATCCCTTCATGCAACCGTTACCCACCTTGAATGCAAAGCCCCTCGGTGCAGTTCTCCGACTCCTGACTCAAGCCCTCGCAGTACTTGCCCCCATTTCTCGGAGGGGGAGCAACGCATTCCCGAACTCTCAGGTGCTCGCACTCCGGGCTGCAGACAGACCATTCGCTCCATACCTCCCAGTTCCCATCCACTGCACGGGGAGAGAAGACAAAAATCATCACTGCAAGTCAAACTGCTTTGTTTGGTGATCCTAGTAAAACATACAGTGCAAGTCACAAGGAAACAGATAAAGTCTCTCGAGGTGGAAAATTAATACTCAGCATTAGGATGCTACACCTCACGTGTGGAATACAGAAGCCTTAAGAAGCACCAGTATACAGCACTGCAAATAAATATAGTTTTAAAATCTAAGCTCAGGATCAACTTCCAATTCATTCTATCTGAAAAGTTGTAATGGCTATTGGAGAGACTCCAAGAGATTCAGTGTGGCCCTGAGAAACCTGGATGAGCAGGCAAGGATGCGCGTGACTGCTGCTCTTAGACGAAGAATACAAAAGGCACAAGGCTCTGCAGTTGAAGCAGGCATGCAATAGCCTCCGATTTCTGTTTTAACCCAAATGGCCTCTGCAAAGTATCGCAGTCTACCAAGCGTTCCAGGTAGGGAGAGCTCTCCATGTGACAGGCAAAGCTAATCCTGAAGAAGGCACGAACATCTCACCAGGGCAAAGCGAAGTGCAGGTGATTTTCTGCACGGACATTCCCTCGCAGAAGGCTCCTCCGTTGAGCGGCGCGGGGTTCGTACAGGTTCGTGATCGCTTCTGCCAGCCTCGACCACACCGCGCGTTGCAGCTCGACCACTCGGTCCACGAAGACCAGCCTCCGTTTACTGCAAAACACACACGGCCCTGTGATGGCTGCAGACGCGTGAAGAGATGTTACACAAAAAATCACTCCAAGGCAGGATTTTGCTTTTCACATTCTGCAGRAAAAGCTGAAGTAGGAGCATTGCCACCCACAAAGCACCAGAACAATAGRGACATGGTGTCAAAAAACACAAGCGTTTGTTTTGAAAGAGTAATATGATAAAAGGTGCAATCACTGATGGGAAGACTGAGGAGGAGGTAAAAGCAGACATCTCAGTTTTTTATAACAAGCTTTGCTTAAATGCAAAACACTTTTCACCGACCATAGACCACGACTGTGGCAGAGAGGCTCCTCCTCCTGGCGACGATGTTAGCGGCCATGCAGGTGTAGTTCCCAGAGTCGGAGAGACGCGCCTGGCGGATGATGAGGTTGTGGTCCGCTCTGGTGTCAATGTTCTCGTCCAGGTTGGAGTCAATGGGCTCCTCGTTCTTGAGCCATTCCACCTGCAGGGAGATGCACGACAGAAAATTACGAAATAGGAGAAGAGAGAAGTAGGAAGTCTGCACAATCATTCCAACATTTCAAGCAATTCACTAACAGATTTCATTTTGATTTTTATTACAATCACTAAGATAAAAACAAATCTAGAATATGGTTTCCAACAAGGCGGATATTCACAGGCTCAGAAAAGAAAGTATTCTTATCCTGAATGCCCTGGAGCTTATTACAAAGTGGGGGGGGTAGTCACTCCTCATTCAGAGTTGCAAATAATGTAGATTATAGGTAAAGTTATATTTGTTCTACTAGGGGGAAGGTAAGAATGAAGGAAATGGACAGGATTAACATTTAATCCTATGAATCAACAAGCTAAGATAAAAACATCATTTACCCCTGGTTCTTTTCACCACAAATAGTAAAGCAGTAGCAAAGCTTGAACATGAAGTMATTTTCTTAAACATCTGCATCACTTGCCCCACACCACACACAGCAGAAGAGTGAAGTCTTCATAACAGATTCCCAGTTTGAATAAACCTTCTCAAACCAGGAAGCCATTAGTACTTGTTGGCAAGGAACATTAATGCTGTACATAATATATCCCTATACACCTCCTCCAGTTCCCCAACCAGCTTTTCTCTGAGTAGACTCAGGAACTATCTGCAAGGCATTTCTCTACCCGAAACATTTAAACAAAATACTTAAGGCAAACTGCTGTTGTAGAACTGAAAAATTAAAAATAGAAGCAGAAAAAAACAGATCCTATTAAAAGACTGAACAAACGTGACTCACTTTAATAGCTTTTCCAGACCTGAAGGAAGCGTGGTTGCACCCTCAAGACAAATACCTCTCTCATCTCAGTACAGATGAATAACCTCATTTGGGAACTTGGGGAAGGACTTGTAACTTTGAGGTAATGAGCTTATGGATTTGCTAGCTACAGGCATTCATTAGCACACTGCTCCGCGCAGATGGTCTGCAATTTGTACATTTTCCAGTTTATAAACAAATCTGCAAACGCTGACCATCAAAGCCAATTAGATTTCATGCCAGACAGCAGGTTCCTCTTCCAGTGGCATCAGTCACTTAGCTTGGCTGGGACAGAAGGTGTGTGACTGTCATATCCACAGCTCCTCACACCCCTGTGTCACTGCATGGTCAGCAGGGAGCTGGGTTTGGATYTGAGTTTATGGCCCTGTTTTCTTACACGGTGACTCTGGGAGTAAATAAACAGATTGTTCTACAGGTCTGATAAAAGGAGGATTAGCCAAGTATGAAACACTATGCACTTAATGCACAAAATAGTCAAAAAAATTAGTCCAATATACTCATCTCCCTGACTCAATATACTCATTTCCCTGACTGATATTGCTAGCCAACAATGATGATAACAAATGAAATCAATCTTACCAAATCCCATAAACCTGAGCTCTCTCTAATATTCTATTTGAATGCATTCATCCAGTCCCTATTACACTGCCCTTTGGCCTGAGTAAAGCAAGAACAATCAAGTAATTCATCTACTATTAGGTTTCCCTCACGGAGTTARCTTTAATACTAGTTATTGAAGAAGGTTTCAATAAAGAAACTAGGATTGCAATTTAAATCATGGAACAACAGCATGAGGGTAAAGCAAGTGACAGAAATTCAATGGTCACAGTCAGAAATAAACTCACTTTATGTGTGGTGCAATGACAAACCCAGATAGTAAACCCAGAGAGTAGCTCCTTGTTGAAGGCTCTGGTTTCTGCTGCACCAGCACTCTGGGACCTGAGGCTACTTTTCCTCCAGGCAGCTCAGTATTTTCCGGGAATGAGCACACAGATCCATTGTTTACTGAGCACAGGACCGCAAGGCAGGGTGGTGAAAAATGCCTGCGTTAATGCAAAGCATTTGAAAGAATGATGATCAGGGTGAAGGGAGAGYATTACGCAGACTGCACACGAACGTGAAAGCGTTGAGATGTGCAATCAAAACATGATTTAGAAATGAAAATGTAAATTTTGCTTCTCATCTGCAGGCTTGATGACACTGGAAATACTCATCCCTAATTCCAGCCTCTCTCTTCAAGGCTGCTTCCAGCTCTCTCCCTGCCTTTACCTCACCAGACTAACACTTTCAGAGAGCTAAGGACTGATAAAAGCTGAACTGATAAATTTAAGGAAGTCTCAATGACAAAACATTGTTGTTACCTGAAGTGACAGAAACACATGCACCCATATTAACCAAACGAAATAAGAGCAACGAAGAACCCAGCCATGTCTTCATATGAGCAGGAGGTCTGCATTCCGAATTTCCAGCCTGGAGTATGTCGGAGGAGTGGACCCAGAACTCACGAGCATTAAACTTCCCCTGTTTTACTATCAGCAGAGGTAGGACAATTACTTGCAATACACTGTCTGTTTAAAGATTTTTAACGTCTCTATCTTGAAGTAAACTTAAAAATGACTGCAATATTCTGTAAGTTTATGCATGGAAATTCAAGAGTTTTTYCCAAGAAATTAAACCCGCTCAGAATTAAAATACTGGCATCAACTTCTCACAGAGGCTAATCACGTAATGATCTAGAGAAGTAATGCAGGGGCAGGTATGGATTAACTCAGCTGCAMTGTATTGGGTGGTAGGAGGTGAATTAGCATAATCATAAATTTGTTCCAATTACAGAAAGCAATTATCAAAGAGCAGCTTACAGCATTATCAAATGAAATCAGTTAAGTACATCGCATGGCAGGTAGATTATGACAGGGGTTAGAGAGCTCTTCTTTAAAAATAAGGCTTATCTAAGCCCAGTCCTATTTCTCTCTGCTGCAGACAATGTAAGAGAATCTGTTGCCTTCAATCATAGGAGCACAACAGCCACTGGAGTTATTGTGGGTGATGAAGTCTCATCACGAGCACAGCCAGTTACAGAAAATGCRTGTGACCGAATTTAAGGTTTAATTTTAGTTATGTACGGATCCATACTGATATGGTGACCACACATCTTCCAACTGTCATATAAGAAATCCACACGCTTTGGAGGCATGCAAATACTGTGAGAATATTGTTGGGGACAAAACCTGAGCCGTCACAATCACATTTKCTATTCTTTCTGGTACTTTGTTTGAGAATATAAAGAGATAATGCCCAACAGGAACAATACAACCCAGAAATCCTTTGGGCACACACAATAATTTTGTAGGTCAGAAGACAAAAGACCTTGGGACCTTTGCTTTTAGATTATACTATTCTGCCCTTTAAATACAACATCCGACTTTCTTACGTGGTCAATAACCAGAGTACACATATATCAGACATAATAGACTGAGAATGTCAGCTCTTCTTGAAGAGAGAATCAATTGCTTTCTGGATGCGAGATAAACGCTTTGTGGTTTTAAGATGGGAAAGGTCAACTCCTGACTTACGGTAGGACAAATAACTCTTACAGCAGAGTCAATTCACACATTTAAAATATTCTCCCTCTTAAATGGACAACACAGTAAATACACCCTTAACCTTCTTTGAACTTACTACTTCCATTCACTAATTCTGAGAGAAAAAGGCAATATTTGTGTCCTTCGGGTAGCATTGCTTAAGAGTCCTGGATCCACTTCATATTCCAGATGTAAGCAGAGCACACAAACGTTACGCTATTTAGAAATGCTATCTTTGGTCAATATTCTTTCCCATACTAACCAGCTCAGGTCCTTGCCTAGAATGAGGCTTTTCTACTTGAACACTGATTTACATCTCATATTCACAAACCTTTAAAAAAAACTTTATGAAAAATAGGTTTTGCGGTGTCCTGTAATGTTTAGAGAGGGAGCAAGATCCATTCCCTTCAGGATCCCACTCTTCTCTCTAAGAACTCAGGTGTGTGAAAGCTGGAGGATCCTCCCCGTGCTAAGCAAGAAGGGATGAGCCAGGGCAAACGGCAGGGCAGGAGCTCCAGCTGCAGAGATGCATTAAGATGGCGACACTTCTTTGCTGCAGTTCSGTTTTACTCTCTCTCCTACAACTTGAACAAATACACAGGAGGAGCTTCCCAAGAGCATAAATCATCATGGGAGATTAACCAAAAACAACAGCCAGCTTTGCCAGCTACAAGCAATTCATATCTACCTTTATTATCACATAGTTATTTTATCAACACGATCAAAAACATTAATCTTCCTTGCAGGAGCCGTTCACCAGCAGCACACAGGAAGCAGGTCAGCGGTACCTGCTGCATTTTTTAAATTAATCCACTGAGGGAATACTGTTACAGAACCGTTTAATCACGGCACTGTCATACTGTTCTGGTAAGCATATTTTTCCTTCATTAGATTGAATATTTAATCTCATTACATAAATCTGACACACTGACTAACTCATAAATCAGCCTGGGCTTTTGTTGGTGCACGGTGAAAAGCAGCACAGGAATCTTTGCTTTGAAAAGATGCACTCGGTTGCTCCAGGAGCAATCCTCCACACACTCGAGAGCTATACGCTGCTAATGCACRTTGTCCTTCTTATTGTTTCACACAGCTAACGTAGTTATGACTTAAACCTCGAACAGTAAGGGAAGCCAGGAGAGGTCATCTTCTCCTATGCAGAGTATATACCAATGTTGCATTTTCTTCTGTAATTCAGAGTCRGAGCTATGTCCAATTTGCAGTGAAACAAACAGCGTGGGCTTTGAAATCACTACTCAAAATTGATTTGCTCAATAATCCAGAGGAGGGAAAGAAGGCTAACACAGCAGGGATGAGCCCCAAGGAAATCCATATACGCTCTGCACTACGTACAGCGACACCCGTCACAGAGTGTACGCTCACTGCTCCACTGCAGCAGCGAGGATACGGGTGTGCGCTGGGGCCGCTCAGCCCGGCTACCTTCAGACTTTGTTATAAAGACACATTGCTAAATATACTGCTAATTGTACACTGATTGCTAAAGATACAATCAGATCCCCCAGAACACAAAGAAAAGGGATGTTTTGAAGCAATTAGCTTCTTACTGATTCCAGTCTGAATGATAACTTGTAACCAATGTGAATGTCAGACTGGCCCCATTTGAATCAGTTTTCCTTGAAAACGTGCACTTATTTTAGACACAGTGGTCTTTTGAACTTAGGAGTTTACAAGCCTTGATCTCATAAGTAACTTGCTGCAGCCAGGTGCTAAAAAGGAAAGCTCATTAACAATAATACATGTTCTAGGCATTGATTTACCACAATCCACGACTTAGAAACAAGCGTGTGGACTAGTACATTCTGAGCACCAAGATCTATGTTYTAAGGCTGTAAGGAATAAATCACCCCCCTTTGGTTGGCTGTGTTGTCTCCTAGTCCTGATTACCACAGCAACTTCTGGACTCCTGTGCTGCACATTATGGAGCACAAGCCTGTGCAATTATCCTGTTCCCAAGAGTTATGGACAACCATTAACACACAGCACTGCCCTCCTGCGTACACAGCGGTCTGCAAATAGGAGAACTGCAAGACAGGAACGGTGAGGTGCTCCTGAAGTGAAACATCTTGGGGATCTATTAATGAATCATTCTTCTCTACTTTATGTACTTCTTACTGGAGTAATTACTGAAACACTATGGCTGCATTTGAAGAAATACAGTTATCAGTTAAGAGATGTGTTACAGGGGGCTGTGTTATTGGGTGCAGACTAAATGCAGCTGAGCACCACATCGGAAACTTCAATAACTCCCTCCTGAGCTCTTAGCATTTCAGGGTTGCCAGTGTCCCAAAAACCAAAAAAAAAAAACCCGAACAACATTAAATAGTTTAGCAGGCAAATCTATCTTAAAACATGCAACTTTAACACAGCAAACAGAAAAAAAAAGACCATTAGCTTCAGCTGCACAACTGGGATTCTCTATTTTCTCCATCTACATAATTGGCCATGTTGCTCTGAAACATATACTGCTATTCAGCTAACAAAATATCCTAAWATATTTGCAATATTTTATAAAGACCACCTAAGCAAAGGCTCAACCTTTTTACAGGCAATTCCCAATTATATAGGATCACAGTGAAATCTAAGGCTTTTGCCTTTATCATATTGAGCAATGGCATTAAAAYGGTTTTTACAAGCACTGATAATCACAAGCCTTTTACTTTGAAATCTGCTCTTTGTTTGAACCTCTACAAAATATTACTGCAGGCTCTGTGCATTACAGCTGCTCTTGTAATAGCTAACCCAGGATCCAGGCTGAGGAAAAACGCGCTCAGGGTATTAAAGATGAAGTACTTCAGGAAAGACAGACAGGAAGATAACACTGAAGTACCATCTCTTTCAACAGAGAGAGGTGATGAAGGGCAAGGGTTTTACCTTGTCATTCTTCCAGGAATCCCAGGCACAGGCACAAACAAAAGGCTTTAACCCCGCCAATGTTTTACAGAACCGAGGCAGCCTACAGAGCATTAAATGATCATCCTGCCCTGAACCCAATCAGCCCAGAGCAGCCTGTAATGAGTTATCCAAAACAACTGCACATTCCATCGTCACTGTTAACGACAGGTACGAAAACTGAAAATGATGAAGCYGCTCCTTAAAGTGCCTAAAAGCCTGAACTGAGCAGCCTACATTTGTGTTTGTCTGTGTGCAAGAGAGAGAAATGGCAGCAGTTTAAAATGCAGAACAAAGAAAACGGCAGTAGAAATTACTAGAAGAATGAGGCTGCATGGTTACAAGTAAGCTGCTGCTTAYGGTAAAACACACCCGACATTTCCACGTTGCCCCATTCCAGTCAGTGGGGTGTGTTGAGAGCTGATACACAGAGACAAGGGAAGGTAATTTGATCCTTCAGAAATATGAAGACTCTGTCATAGAACTTTATGTTCTGAATGGTTTCAAAACTGCCTTGCCCACATAAGCAGCCATTTAGTTTTATTAGGCTTTAATCTGTGGCCTTTTTCCTTCTCTGTACAATGTGTTGCATAGGACCTATTAAAAAAAAATCCTAAACCATAACTAATTCTGAAGTGTAATTTGTGAGCAGCAATGCCACCGAGTGCACATACCAGAACTAAAGGGATAACTAAGATCTTGTGTTTGTCAGCTGGCTCTGCACCCAAATGAGCTGCAGGCTACAGATGTCCTATGCTAAGCATAGGGTCTCCAAATTAATCATTTTAATACCTTTTTTAAATATCTTTTTAAATACCTTTATTATGCCTTACAGGTCTGATCTGCTCACCATCATAATATAGCATGGACTGCTTCAAGGTGAGCGTGTCTCTTCAATGAAATTAGTGATTATAATTAAACCTGAGTTTATAATATGATCAAATACACTTTGTTAGTGGTTAYAGAAGATCTAAAATGTGAGACACACACAGGGGCTGACATCTGTATGGACAGACGCACCTATGAACCCACTTCTCGGAATATTAGTAAGAATTCCCTTAATTCCTTCACAGCGAAACAGCAGACTTCGCCATTCCTGCTACAATGTGACCTCATCTTGCAGGCTGACTATTAGAGTTTTTACAACCTCCATTCATTAACAATTTTTTTAAGTAGTCACTGTTGGCTGCAGCCATTGCTTAAGGAAAACCAGTCCTGGGAAGAGCCTACATTTAGATAAATAATCATTGAGACATACTGCACATACTGAGATGTCTTTGGTGAMAAATGAAACACACTTATTGTATTTGTAACTAATGTACCTTAAAAGTAAAGCAAATATTGATATTCCAGACACAAGAGGCAAGATCTATAACTAACTGCATAAAATGCATGCTGTTTGCATTTAGTAATCATACTGTTTTCTATAACGAGAAACAAGATTCATTGAAGACTATAATTCACTAGCCTTTTTTGCTAGTGTTTTATTACAATACAGTTACCCTGCTATATTACATTTTACAGTATGTSTACCAGTCCCATAAATATACAAGCCTATGTAAATAGGCAGCAATGACTCTCACTGCTTTTGGAACACTCACAGCTTTGGAATTTTATGTGAGTTTCACATTTTGTTGATGTATTTGCAATGGAATATGTACTGCCCAGAAGAGAAATTATTTTACATTTCCATTAAAACCCATAGCGGTAAATAAACCATCAGAACTCATGCAGATATTCACTGGAACATCTACAGCAGTCCATTAAAATGCCAAAATCTCTGTTAAACATTTGAAGAAGTAGCACCAGACACAGCACATTTAAAACTTTAAAAAATACATTAAATGATAAAGATATTTGAGAGCATTCTCCAAACCCCAGCAGAGCACTCGGATCAACACATGCTTCCACTCACCAGCAGCACAGTTAGCACAACAGCTGCCCTTTGTAGTAAAAACAAGAGTTGCAGGAAAATCTGCAAGTTGCTGCTAATGCTCATAAATATCACAGGCTCTCCCCAAGTCTGGTGTCAGAGAGTACTCGTTTGCAGCAAGAGAGGTTTACAGTAAATTTGAAGGTYAGTTTCTCAGGTTTGCCCCATGCACTGCAACAGGCTTCACAGGCGCTTCCCGCGAGGCATTTCAAGCTGGGAATCCCACCAGGAATCCACAGGACTCACCCTGGGCAGGGCGATCGCTGCAGGGCGATCGCTGCAGCGCTCTTCCAGCAACGGCAGCAGAGTTTAGAAAGACTTTTAGTTTATTTACTGAAAATTGGAGGATTACAAACACTCATCTCAAACACCATGGTTCACATGCAGCTTAAGCAGGAGGGGCTTGGCTTTCTATTAAAGGAATGGTACAAATCAACAGTAACTATTGAAGATGAGAGAATTTACTAAATTCACCACAAACTCATGGCATTTATTTCAATGACAGTTATAGGAATTGCTCCATGTTTGCAGGAGCACCATCATTCTTCAAATTAAGACACATTAAGTTCAYATTAATTCCAGATCTGAGGAGGTCACACAGACTGCTTCTGATGGTTAATTTGAATGTGGAATATGCCGTGTCCAATTAAGAGGGCCTTTAAAACCAGGTTATCACATCAAGCCTATGGAATTAAAGAGGAACAACCTGTGACGCTTCAGGAATTTCAAAGAGTGCTGGGGAGCACATTTCCCATCTGCCCCCAACATACACCAACCGCTGCCCCAAACAGTGAAAGGAACTCAAACAACTTGTTCAAGCAGATGACTAACTACAAAASTAAGCACTTATTTTTGCTCCTATACATCCAAGAAGTAATATTTTACTCTCTGAAGCAGTAATAAAGTGAACCATACAGAACACATCATCCCAAACTTAATTAAATGGGTATTGACGGAACACTTACCAGGCAATGCTTCAAGATTGGCTTGACAACATCACCAAGTACAACCTCATGGCTATCACGGATCACGCAGCAAGAAGGAATTACCAGCAATGAGCTAGAAAGGATGTTATAATTTATTCTGTTTGCTGACTCCATCCCAAAGCACCAGGATCTATTAATCATATTGATTCCAGATGCTACATGTGAGCTGGTACGGAGCTGCACAAACGACAGAGGCAGGTTGGCAGCATCCTTCATTGTTTTACTTAGAAAGTAATTGAGTTTGTCACCAGGAGAGAGCAACTCCAGCACTTAGGATGTCCTTAAAATTAACAGAAAAGAAAATACTCTTTGGCAAGAGTACCAGAAAACACCACAGTATGATTAGAATGACCAACCTGCCAGGACATAAAGTCTTACCAAAGTTGCTTTACAGAGTAAAGATAATACACAGGAACAGCACTGTATCTTGTTAATGGCACAATACATTGAACAAAAATAAATTATTTCAACTGGGAAGGGGGAAGSATAAGAGATTATTAAACAACGGAGAAGAGACAGAGAATGCTGATACTCGAAACACCCATGGGGAGCAGGAGGCTTATCAAATGCAGCAAAAGGTAGGAGCTGTTTTTATAGCTGTCCCCACCAAACAAGAGACACTTCAGGAAACTGAGAGCAGGCTGGGGAGCAAGCAGCTAGAGAAGACAAACGAAAGCAGCAGCCAGGTTGGCCTTGTGAAGAAGTGCAGGCGATCAGCAACAGCAGGGATAAAGACAGAGCTCTGGCACACTCAGCTCTGCTTTCTCAGAGCAAACTTAGCCCCGTTTCCCACACGTTCATCCTGCCAACGTAAACCAGGAATTGCTCCACTTGTGTCCTTGGAGACAAACAGTCTCTGTAAGAGAAGATTCAGAGCCCGAGGTACCCACCTGGCAGCCTCACAACAGCCACCAGCAGACACAGATTCAGCAGGGACTAGCTGGTTCCTGTGCTACAGCACAACTGCCTCTGTGCATACGCTCCACTAAATGAGGCCCCTATTGCACACAATTAATAAACATCTCTATGGGGAAAATCTGTTGTGGGGTTTGAAAGCCAGAACTGTCTCTTCCCTAGGCCAACTCTGCATCAACAGTGAAAGAAATGGCTCTGGTCCCACCAAGCCTTTGCCAGCAGAGACTCTGTTATATTTAAATCAACATTTGCCGCAGCAGGGGATTATCAGATGCTCAGCTTAAATGCTGGATTTTCTTTTTTGTTGTGATGTTGCTCATAAAAACTGGATTTATTTGGGTTGGTGCTGATGCCTATAAGCACAGCTGCTCACCAACTCTGTTTTGCTTGCCGTGCCAAGGCCCAAGAATTTCAAACGTCTTTGGAACCTGCCAAGTGTCGCGATTTGCGTTTTCTTACTCTTACTGCAGTGGCAACGCACCCAAAATGCCCCAATCCCACTGCAACCTCCTGCACCGGAGACGTGCAGCATTTCCTCGTATTTCTTCCTTCAGAGAGACTRACCACACAGCGCCCATCTAAATGATATTGAAGAGTAAAAGGAAAAGGCAGTAGAGTTTGTTGTACAACAGCTAAGAGCGGTCACAGAAACTGCTGTCGCCGCCTGCGGATGTATCAGCGGTATCATCAGACACGTTTAGCAGCATTTCATGTACAAGAGATGGGCTCTGGTTCCATGAAGACTCTAATCCAATTCTCAGAAAGGGATCGCCGATTCRGAGAGATGCTGCCCAAGTAACAGAGAGTATCTGTTACTTAAGAGCTAGCTGACACAAGCAGCTGAACTTTGCTGCTGAATGAATCACGCCAGTCGAGGGCATTTTAGAGGAACATTAAAATCAGCGCTTGCCTCAGCAGCACTTGGCGCTTTTCAGTCTTGCCCRTACAACATTAAAGCTGAATTAGAATAGTGCAGTTCTTTATTTGAGGTCCTCCTTGATTGTTTGCTTTTACTAATGTATTATTCAGCTTAAAAACTATTTACTAACATTGTGTGAGCACACAGACCATCGACAATGTCACATTAGCTTCCATTATTTGAAAATTAATTTAGACAAGCAGAGCTTCAAACCATATAAAATTTGGACACATTTAAATCAACAATACAATCCTTTAATCTGTATTCCCCTAACTTCTTTTAATATGTATGTTGTGCATGAAAATTAATATATAAAGAAACTTAATTCAGGTATTTTCAACACCACTTAAATCAGTATCATGGAATACTGAAGCCTTACTCAGCCAAAACATGCTGCAGGAAAAGAGGTAGAGGAACGCTGAGAATTAGCAGAGGTTAAAATCACTTATGTGAGAATATTTAAAAAGTAGCTAGAAATGTGGACAGAAATACTGGAAAATAAAGGCATTCACTCCTGATATTTCAAAAAAACCTTTCTTTCCATTTCTTTAAAGACTAATCACCTCAGAGCTTTAGAATTAAGTGCTGATTTAGGTCACTTACACGAAGAACATTTATTTTTAATGCTTCTATCCYTAGATTTAACAAACCTTGGGCACTTTCAAGGTGCAGAAAAACAATTCCAGAGACAAAGATTTATACTGTTGTTAATGGGGGCAGGCTCACATAAATAATTGAGCTCAACTTAAATTTCATTCCTGTTGTAGAGTGTCTGCCTCTTATTGAACCGTACTGCATTATTAGAGCCTTGACTCTATCAGTCAGTCATAGCCATTGTCAGAAATAAATCACTAGATTAGCTTGTGACTCCGGCAAGCACAGGAAATGTGAGCTCTTCGGGGAAATAATGCTCCTGAACTTGATGGAATAGAATGATCACAATCTTTTCCGAGGTATTCGCACAGATATTGCCTTGATGACAGGAAAGGCAAATAAGCCTCCTCTCTAGCCCGTTTTCTGTTTGCATTTCTAGGGCCATGCAGAGTATGGACAAAACAAAACCCAGTGATGCCACATTGAACATTTAGGAACAGAAGGAAAGCTTCCACAGTTACTTCAAGTCTTATGTTTTATACAAATTCTAACAAAATCAGTCCTCAGATCAGTCTTGCAGACACGTGGGGTTTGGAACCTTCGCTTCTCGGTACCCACATGCACTCCACACAACTGTTGCTGATACAGAGCAAGACCCACTGCCTGTCCCCCTTATCTCCCATCCAAGTGTTGACAGGGCTGGTCTTGCTTAACTTGGAAAATCACAAAAGCTTCGAGCCTATCTAGAACTGCCAGGGCGCAGAGCCACGATCCTGACACCCCGTTTCTAAAGACATCGAGTTATTCCGAGKAGACTGCTTTGCTTAATAAGCACAGGAGTAGTCCTGCATGCAGAGGCTTTATGTGAGATTTCATTGTCCAAAGCAGTATRACCTGTTCAGATTTACAGGCTTTATTAGCAGCAATAACAATTTTATAATCAACATCAGTAAATCAGGGTTTATTGAGAACTCTACAACTTTAATCTGTAGAAAACAATTAAAATGTCAGGTTTTCATTGAATATAATTCCTAGCCTTCATAAAAGAGTGATATTTGGTTTAATTGTTGTGTGTAAAGCAGTAAGGTTTAGAAAGATGAATTTCTCTGAAAACACATTGGTTTTCTGCTAAACAATGAGAACGCAGCAGTGGAATCATCATCTTCAATTAGAGCCACACATAAATAAAAGGTTAAGGAAAAATGGGCACATATAATATAGAGAGCATAGTATAAATTCTGGTTTTGTGCATTGGTTCCACATGATCTCTGAACTGTAGAACTGCCAACTCTCCCAACTTTGACTCAAGTCTCACATTTTGAAGCCTCTCCATTAGTTCTTGTTTAGATTCAGCTAACATATTTAGAACATATTTAAAAATAAATGGAAAAAAAATCCATATTGGCAGTAGATTTTCCTTCTCCAGCAACCATCAGATTTTTTTTTTACCAAAAAGAGTGTGTGAAAAGTGATTTACAACAAGATAAAGTAACACTGTTGCAACTGTAACTGTTGTAACTTTTTAAGTTTAACACCTGAAAACCTGTATCAAAAATAGGAGTTACCTGTATCAAAAATAGGAGTACTTTGGCAAACGTTCAGGACTTCTGATAAAAATACAGATTTTTGTTAAACTTACCCAAAAATATGAACTTAAGCAGCCCAGGAAAGCAGAGCRGCGCAACCACCACATGAGCTGGAAAGCCCGTGCTGCCTAAGGCCTCTCRGCTCCGCACTCCGTTTCTAACAGGCACAGGGTGACACAGTGAAATCCTCACCTCGGCAGCGGGAACCCCCTCCGGCGGGCGGCAGTGCAGAACGATCATCCCTTCGATAGGAACCTCCTTCCCTTGGGGGTCTTGCTCAAAGTTCTTCCGTAAATCTGGGGAGAGTTCAACGCAATCATTCATTTCATCTCCCTCCAGTGCAGCTTGTCTGCATGTACACAGGGTTCTAATGCTGCCATACAGGTATTTTAAAAGCCATTCCTCCTCACCCAATAGTAGGCAGACTACTGAAGTCCTATTCTGTCATGTTCTTCTGTTTTGTACATATGCAAGCACTGGACAACTGCAAGTTACACCATCTTCCACAGAGGAAGGAAGCTGGTGAGGTCCTATCGCCTGTAGCTCTGTTTTTGTACCTCAGCCCTTAAGAGATCATTTGTGGCTACACAGACAACCAACATCACAGCCCCGCAGCACAAGGATTTCCGCCCTTCATACTCTCTCAAGTCTTTGCTTTCCAAAATGAGAGACCTAAATGCTAAGGCAACCCCACAGCACTGCTGGGCGTGATGGCTGAGCAGGGAACACAGCTGCTTTGTATTTTAAACTGGGCACTACAGGKGCCCCTGAGGGAGCTGTGGAAAGAAACAGCTAAGGGCTCTTACCACAAGCTAGACCTGCCCATTCTCCTCTCTAGTCCCCTCTAGGGTGTTCCCCAAGTCAGAAATTTATTTCCCAAATTAAGCAGCTAGGCTGCTCACTAGACATAGGATAACACAAGTCCATTAGAGGGTGAGCCCTGAGCATTCGTGGTGGGAGATTTATAGACCTCCACTGGCAGTTTATCATTTCCTTCTATGTGGACTGCTAACACATCCCATCATCTCTGCACTCAAGAAGAGCTGCCCCTTTTTCATTAAAGACACAACTTTGAGTACAAGCAGCATCATAAACGACCAGTGCAGGAGCACCATTCTCAGGTGCAATATTCAGCCACAGTCAGTACATTACATAAAGTAAAAAATGAAGAGCATTCTCTGGAGTGCCTGTGAGGTTAACAAGTTATCTACAGGTCTGCCTGGCAGCTGGGGATGTGGTTGCAGAAGGTCTGGTACCACATGAGGGGTTTGGAAGTCCCAACATGCAGCTCCACCTGTTTCGGCTCCTGCTGCTTTTTACTCAGATTGCTGTGTTACGGGGTTGGGAGATCACAGAGCAGAGCAATGCCAATAAAAAATTCAATTTGGAATAACAGTCGTTTGCAGCTCAGCAACATGGGGGAATTCTCAGCTCATTCAATGCTATGACAATTAATGCAGTGAAATAAAAATTTGAATATACGCATATTTATACATTCTAATTAAATCAGCCAAAAAAAAAGAAAAGGTCTCACAGTGAGGTTACATGGTCCTAATTACTTCACCCAAGTGTTTTAGTCTCAGTTACCCCATTAAAAGGGCATAACTGCAGCAAAAAAGATTCCCCAATAACTGCTYGCACAGTACAAACTGCCATTCAGAGTTCTTTTCGTGATCACCTCACACACAAAAAGTTTCCTTCCAGTCTCTTTAGGTCTTTAAAGATCTTAACTAATGATTTAAAGGAAAAGGTTTCATGAGAGCTTTGGGGAAAAGTAATTTCCCAACTTCTCTATTAGCACATATATACATATGAATAAAAATAGGCTCCAAAGAAGGGCAGTTTTCCACAGGGCACAGAACCTAGAAGAGCAGAACCTTTGCTCCACTCACAGGCTATGCGCACAGATGCCTTCCTGCTCTTTGAGGTCCCCAGATGGCTCCATGCAACACACTGACACCAATAATCCTCTGGCCCATGGAAGTCTTCCACCTGCTGCCTCGTCACGTTGATGAAAACCTCTCGAACTTTTAAGCCTGAAGGGGAAAGATACATAAAATTAGCAAATACAGGAAGTCTTATTTGGGTATAGAGCTATGGTTAGCCTCATCTTTTAATTAAACCATTCAATGTTTAATAAAGACACAGCTTTAATTACTTGGACAGTAATATATGTGCCCAGGAGATTCTGTAAAGCAGAGCAGTCTAAGGAAATGCACAGGAAATGCTATAGAATCCAAAGCTGGGTTAAAAGGCATTTGGAGGAGGGAGACATTAAAACATTGATTTGAAAAGGGAAAACATTCATGCCTACGACTGTCTTGCGTCTCTCCCGTGCAATCCCAAGATACTTCTTTCCCCTTCACTGGAAATGAAAGAAAACTCAATCTGCAAATATTCCATGCCTGGGAAGTTTATAAAGCAGCAAGAAATTTCGTAAGCTGAACTCCATAAATTGGCTTTCACTTAATCTCAGGCATCATTAACAGCTCAGGAGTTCACTTCTGAAAGGGACTAGAAATCCAACCTGTTCTTTTGGCAAACAGGAGAGATGGGGCCCACTAGGGATGAGCCTTAAGTGGCACAAAGCAATACAAAATTTGTGCTACTTTTCCAGCAGTAAGCAATGAGAATTTGTATTTTGTTTCCTCTTTTTGGTTTGCCACATTTCACAGTACTACCTGAAGACAAGGCCAAACCTGTGATGGTCACCCAAGCTGCCTCAATCATCATTTCAGCCACTCAAACATTTATTCAGTCTGTAAAAAACATAGATCTCCYGGTTGTTTCTGCATCACCTTGTTTATTAAGTATTTCAATGTGTTTCCAAACAAAACTGTTTATGAAGAACTCCCTTTATTTCCTGCCCCAGTGAAAAGCAGGCCACTATGGACTAAACAGAGCACAYGGAAAAGAGCAGTTCTGTGGGAAACGCCTCTCCTTGGTGACACCCTGACTGCCAAGTGGAGGAGGAAAYGCTCCTCCTCAGCAGCCAAGCTGCTGTGGCCAAGGCGAACCCTGGCATTCTCAGCCACACCACCGCTCCGGGCAGTGATCTTTACAGGCTGGAGACAAGGGCACCTACTGCAGGCTCCAGGAGAGCACACCTGAGTCACGGTGACTGACACAGCAGCTCCTCATTGCGTAAAGTTTAAGCATCCACAAACAGATGTATCCTCTGTACACAAAAAGTGCATTTTTCTTTCATTTCTTTTAGAAGCAACTACAGAGAGCAAACCTATTGAGGGGCAGAGACGTATGTTCKTTGTTGATCATCACTATAGTTCACTAACTAGAAGTATTCACCTACCTTCTGCATTTCAAGATATGCCAGAAAAAATATGTGGAGAAAACAACAGAATAAAAACCCCATGCAAATAAAAGCAGGCATGTCACGAGCAAGAGCAACACGGAACCTGYAACTTCTGTACCTCTAGTAAGTACTGCAAGTCCAACCCTTTAAATTATTGTGCAAATTATAACTATCATCTTTTGTTATACACTACAGCCTTACAGAATATAAAATTATGACTATGGTACTGAAATGCTAATAAGCTTTCTGCACTGTCGGATGGTTTAGTTGCAGATCGACTAATGCTGGCAGCAGATGAATAATTGCTTTCTATGTACTAAACATAACAGAGCTGCACAGAACTTCAGCATTTGTCAGCTTTATTTGTTTAAATGAGAAAAACGCTGACAGCAGTTATTGCTGTAATTCTTTTATTTATCAGACAAGAAAATTCCAGTTACTCTTAGTAGGTCTTTATCCTCTGGGAAAACCAAAAGTCGAAATATTTTAAAATTAATTCTGGGATACAGGCTGCAATGTTCAGGCAAGAAAAATACAGCAACCTTTTTTTTTTTTTTTTTGCATTTAGCCTTAGGTTTTCTCTTGCTTTTGAGCTTTGTTGTTATCTTAAACCATTTACCTACACATTCTCTCAAAATTTTCACATCTTAACAAACCGTGAAGGCCTGGAAAAGTGGAGTCCTCTTTCATTTAGTGGGACTCCCTTTCCATTAATGCATCTGTATTGCCCTCTTGGACCAGGGGCACTATTCTTGGCATGAAACCCCATGCTGWTTTTCACAGATGGAGGATGTGCAATATCCACAACACTGTATGTTTGGTAACAGACATGTTTATACCYCAGATTTGGCTCCGCAAAAATTAGGACACTGACATTAGGCACACTAAAAGAATATAAACAAAACCAGAAAAACAACAGTCTACTGTCCACTGAAGACTGGGGAACAATTCCAAAGTAATTTATGGATAAGTCATGGGACAGAGCACGTCCATGACTGTCCTTCAACATTTTACTGCATCCGGACTTGCCCTCTTATGTTCTCAGGCCTGTTACGACAATCTTCAGAACACACAGAGCCGTGCAGACCACACTTACGTTCAGGAACAGTAGTTTGGGGCTAGCTCTGACCACAGGCTAAAMCCCATCTGCAACCTTTATATTCCATATCCCATGTTCTGTGTTGCAGGTCTCAATGGTGCTATTTAAGAAAAAGTAAAACAGATCCTAATGTCTAATGTTGCTTTATCTTTCTTTATTCTGTTATTAATTCAAAGCTTAGAAAATGTAATTGCAGTGTTCACAAGACAGATTTTCATTAACCATATGGAAGAAAAAACATTCGGGGAAGACATTACTTACATATTGATTCAGCAATGCCTTTGGAAGTAAAGGTTATGCTTATTAAATTCCTTTCAAAAAGGTAAGGGTAAAAATTAAAATTCATCCAGATTAGCATTTAACAAAAAGCCTTTAGTATGGAATTTCCTCAGAATGTGTCACTTACAAAGGAACGCCAAATACCACTGCAGCTTTAGGAGATGTAACTTCTTTTTAAATGGCATTTTCCCCCTTAAAAAGCCTTTCTTGGATTGATAGAGAGGATGTTATGCCTACACTGCTATTTCAAAGACACAGAGTTGCCTAGCAATCTTGGAATTTAAAAGGAGGAACAAAGCAATAACAAAACAAAATTGTGAAATTACAAGACGGTGCAGCACTAAATTGGTTTGCAATACTTATCAAGGTGCTCCTAAATGAGAAAGGATATAGGCTGTGCTGGGAACACGATAAGATCTGCTGATCGCTTCTCAGCACTCTCTTTCCCATTCGCTCCTTTAGACAGATACTTCTGCACGCAGATTCCTCCCACTTAGCTTCATTACCCATCTAACTCCTACCACTGCTGGGTGAAGAGGAACCTCCAGTGCTGCTGCACAGCAAGAGCACTGCTGCTTTTCAGGCATTTCCTAAAAGCACAGGCTTGCCTTCTTCATAGCTSCCATGAATACACAACCAAAGCAAGCAAAGCTGCTGCTGCTGCTCCCGGAACCATTATTTTCTATCAGAGAGCTCTTTGGTTAATGGGCAATCAGGCCCCGAATCTCCGCTTTGAAAAGCTGCTGGGGCCTATTGGTTTGCTACCGTCTCTGCATAGGGCCTTCTGGATCTATGCCCATTCTTTCCTCACACTTTTTCCCCATTTGTACTATGCCTCTTCCCCCAGGATGTGCATTTGCCTTCTTRGTCCTCTCCTATTTTAGCTACTGCTTACAAACAGTACATTCGAACATCTCTTTGGAGGGATACACGAGCCCTACCTGTAGCCTCATCCATGCTCTCCTCAGACACGTGCTCGTTCTGATGGACCCATTCACCATTGCACTTGAAGAAAATCTGCATAGCTGGCATAGCTTTGCAACGTAACACAATGGGGTTGCTTTTTATAATGTAGGCATCATCTGGTTCCTCCATAAAATGAGGCAGTGTTCCAGGAGCAGATGGGATAGACTCGGGAAGAGCTTCRCTGTTATCATTTCCTGAAAAGGAAGGAAAGGAAAATACATATTTTTCATGGTGTTCCATCTCTATGCATCATCTTGTGTACTGGACTAAATGTCATTTGAAATTTTATTATAAGCTAACACCACCTGAAGAAAACAACAGTTGTCTGGGTTTGGTTTTGCATGGCATGGAAAAGAGAGAGATGCACACGCACATACACACATTAACTTAAATGTAAACGCTGCCGAGAAAATGGAGGCATCAGAAAAACACATCGTCACTCTACCCAATTTTACACAGGGGCAACTGAGGCACAGAGAGATTAAATGAGACACGTAAGGTCAGAGAGAAAGTCTTTGGCCAAGCAGAAATTAAACCTGATTCTCTCGAGTGACAGTCCAGCGCCTTAACTACCAGCTCTGCCTTTTTCACCAAACTGGATTTAATTTCCTTTGGRCAGTTGCTGTAGATTTAACAGGGATCGGAGCAGTAACCACAGAGAAGTACATGGTATGAACAGCATTACTGTAGCATTCCAGCAGTGCAATAAGCAAACTGTGATTTCATACCCACTTCCAGGAAATTTTCAATATACTTTTACACKGATTTCATTTACTGGAGCCCCTTTAAGGCGATATAAACATGGAAAAGTCTCATTTCCTCTGTTCCTATGGTCCACCATGAACGTGGAAGAATGGAAATATAAGCTTCTCATTACAACTCTTTTCACTGAGTCATGTCCTCATCCTAAATTCACTATTTAGGGCCTGACAAAAAGGACAAAGTCCTGGCTCCACTGACACTAGGAGACGATGTGCCTTGCACACAGGGTAAGGTCCTGCTGTGACTTCAAAGCTTGGCTGGGGGCAGTTCTTGTGCCTCGGAAATTACCTAATCAGAGAAGATCCACTATGGAGTTCCATTCTCTGATTTTTTTTTTTTTAATGGAGATGTTACTTTTTTCCATATGGCTACCTAATTAGACAGGGACTGCAATCACACCCACTTAATGTGTTGCAGTAACTGCAGCTCTTACATCTTAAATATTTAGTGTGATTTATGATACACAAGTCTTTCTTTACTGGTCCTTTTATCATATTTAAACAGAAGAATCAAACMGCAGTTATTTCAGATACATTAACATTCAGTTAATGTAATGCCATTGCATTTTGGTGTCTTACTCTAACCCAGGAACAGCTGATGACCAAGGCAAAACCTCTTCAAAGTGTACTTAATGCATWTTTTTTTAATTTAATATCTCTTTCTGTTGTGCACCATCTCTTTCAAGCCTCTTTTCCAAATCAGGTGAAGCTTACTGGAACTCCGAAAGGGTTTTGATTTCATATTATTATGGTTTTCTGTTTTTAATCTGTCAGTTTTCAGGATTCAGGCCATTCAGAGTTAGAGAAAAATGGCTGTGCAATAGTGAATGACAGAAGATCAAAGAATCAAACACATTTCTTGTATTTTTCATTCCTGGAAAATTACCTTTCAGGAAGTGCTTTGTGTTTAATGTTCTGCATGCTAGTACAATAGGGAATTTAAATCTTTTTATGACAATAATAGAAACAAAAAAGAAATGGGAGGAGAAAAAAGGAAGTAAACACCAAACTCTTCTTGGAATACATATACTGCTGCTAGTTGTCAACTCACATTTTAAAATCTGGATAGCACCAGAGATTACTCTTGGCATTAGCAGCAGTTAATTTCTTTATTAGAATCTTGGCAGTCTCCTGCTCTCCAAGTTGAAGAAAATGACGAGCGATGACCGGACTTGACCTCCTCTGAGCCCGCTTCCCACCGCGTTCTCATGTATCTAATACTAGTAGTTCCTGATGATCTTCGAACCACCTACAGTCCATTATTTGATAAAAACTCATGTCAACTGTCTTCTTGATGCAAATTCATTTTTTACAGGGAAGTTATATGATGAAAATGAAGTCATTATGTACAGAATACATAAATTCCTTCTGTGCTTCTCTAAAAAACACTTTATGAACCCAATACAGAAATGATTAAGGCAGTTATTGTATAGTCGAGATGCACATGAACTAACAAAGTATTTTGGACTATATTTGTATSAATTACTGTGACTCCAGAGCAGAGAGAACCTGGGAACTGCTAAACAGATAAACTTGCCTTTGAATAACAAATATCTTTTGAAGTAGCAAACATCAAAGCAATGTGTATTTGCAATGGTTCTCTCTGTTTCTAAGTATTCTAAATGAATTTTTTCAAAGTTGTGAAACACAAGTAAGTTACCCTAAATCAAACAGGATTCTAGGCTAGTGAAATTGTATTATACTCAAACTACTGCTACTCTATTTGCTAAATAAACTCAATCTCACAGCAAAAACCCACCTTACGTGCTAAGTACCCCTCAAATAGGCTCACAAGGAACAAACTCTAGTTAACAATATTTGTACACCCAGGAGTGAGGAAGTCCTCAGTGTTATCAGCTTCATGGCAGTCTATACAGAAAAGAATAYTTTAACTGATCATGAACCAAAGAGCACATCTTTTCCTGAATTTCATCTAACCTGCTAGGAGGGAATATTTCTCCTTCTTTTAAGTTGTACATCCAAAGTAATCACCATTATGTTTTCTATGTTGCTCTRCGAAAACTGACACCTCATAGAATGCCACCTCGTGGGCAAGTGGAAATAAACCATGAGTCTCCTCTGGCTGTGCCAGTAAGATCCTGTTAAACCAACAGGATCTGACACTAACTCATGTTTGCAAACAGACTGTGCGAGTGAAAACGTAGAAGTTTCAGTAATTAACTCAGGCACTTGACCAAGAGTAGGTGGTCTTTGAACAAGAGGGAGCCTGGTGCGAAATCAAGGATTGCATTAAAAACTGTCTCAACCACAACCACTTCTGTATTTCACATCTTTGCAGCCAATCTCTTCTAAATTTTCAGCGTATGTTTAAAGTCACAAGTGCAGCATGCGCATCTCAGCAAGCCAACATTTGATATCAGTATATTAGTTTCATCAGACCCTCTTGCTTCCTATGGATGTAACATATAAACTTTCAGCAGCTGTACCATAATCCTTCTCATCAAATATTTGGGCGACAGGTGGAAAATTGTTCTGCCAGCTGAGGAAGACAGAATCCATTCCTCCTGGCAATTTTCTGCAATGAAAACTCCAAAAAATGAATGTGCAATAAGTTGTGGAAATAAATCTAAAATATTATCACAGAAAAGCAGCATGCTCAAAATCTTTAGCTGTGAAATCCCTCTTATCTGAATTAAAAAAAAAAAAAATCTGTTTCTGAATGTGCATAGGACCAGATATTAAATATTAGACTAGATGTCTCTACTTGAAACTTTTAGCTACAGAACTGTAGGCTTTTTTCCATGTCTTCTTTACCTTGAAATGCACTATGATCACAGCTTTTAAAGCAACTTCCACGAATCAAGCAAGTCTGAGGACAAATCTGGACAGTAAATATTATTAAATTCATTTTACAGAAGGCTAAATAGTGAGTGTGAAACCGAACTGCGTGACTAAATCATGAAACCAGGAACATGATGTGAGCGATAGCAATTCCCAGCACTTAGTGAAATGCTCCCTTGCACACATGGTTCTTATTTAGGAGTGTTTGTATGACAGAATCCAGCTTATTAGCATGAGAGTGAAATTCAGGATATAATCACGAAAATGAGTTGTCTTAATAGGATTAAAAATCAAGTCAACTGTGAAGTATAACATAGCACTTTTAAAATGCCTGTTTCTTTATCCACTTCAAAAACCCTTTCCTACGTACCTACTTCACGTCCACTAGGTCTGATCATGCTCAATGCAGAGAAGAGCAGGCATGTAAGAGAGAGCCCAGCTCTTCCTAAAGCTACTGCAGGCTCCCAAGGTGGAGAATGACAGAATGACCTGCCACGACCATAAGCAACGGAGGGAACCTGCTTTAATAACTCCTTGCTCCCGAGCTAGGATGTGGAAACTCMCCGTGGAAACACACCCTGGAAGTCCACTGAAAGGCAAATCAATAGGTGCTTTTGCCTGAAGCACCTATTTTTCTCACTGAYAAGCAGCTCACACACCTACCCCAAGCCAAGCTTCAGGAGATGAGCAATATTTCCTTAGAACATTCTGATCTGATCTCTTGCATTTCAATATAGGCTTTCATTTTTCACCAAGTAGCAACAAGATCATCCAAAGATCTTCTCACATAGAACGCATCTGAGAAAGGCACTAGATGTCCATATCTCAACAAAACTGATGAGACAGAATGCATTAAGAATATAAGTATTACTGCTTGTATGAGCAGCACATCTTCCATTAAAAACAGTTTTTAAGGCTAATGTGGGTGAGTCTGTCTGCTCAATCTTCTTCTATTCTAGCTTTCTTTCCTTTAATACAATAGGAGATTTAGTTAGCAGATGCATGCTTTCCTTATTTTCCATGCACATGACAAGAAGCGTTAGTTTATATATTTTTATATATATATATAAAAAATATATATAGTATACAAATATATCTATTACCTTAAAATACATTGTTCACTTCAGAGCACATGGTTTTGGTGAGACTGGGCAGCAGTCTCAGCAAGGAGAGAAAGGGATGAAAGTTACAAGAAGAGAGACCAGCTGCTAYCCAGACAGCCAGAGGAGGTTCCAAAAAAAATGAAGAAAAAAAAAATATGCTGAGGAAACTAGAAAAGAACCAACTGTTTTATCTGAGGGKTTTTTTTTGTTTGCTTGTGGTTTTTTTTAGGAAGCAGATACAGGAACTGTCCCTTTTGCATGTCTAAAAACCACATCACTTCAGSTCCTTATATAGCACTTTTCCTCTCAAATTTATTATTTAGCCAATTTAATTGTGCCCTCTTAGACATTTCACGATAAATGGAAGGCTGAATCTTCTAGTGACAACTTTGTATAAGTTTTTAATAGGTTGCAGGAAGGTAGGGATTTTCTAACGATGCCGAATAATAYGTTCATAAAACATTAGTGGTGTTTCCCTTGCCAGTAGAGATGAATGAGTTATCCCACCATAATCCATCTTGTATTCTAAACATATCTGTATCTTAGCTTTACATATTTATAAAAATGATATATAACATTTATTAAATATTAAATGGATTATAAACTTGAAGACTATTTCAAACTTTTCATACTTTTACTTAACATCTAGGTTCATTTCGCTTTAAGGAGCATGCAACGAATATAAATCTTTAAAAAAAGGAAAGGATAATCAAAAAATCAAAACAAAAAAATCTGTAAAAAAAAAAAAAAAAGGCTCACAAGCACGCAATGTGTGGAGAGTATCAAAGCAGCAGAAAAAAAAAATCTTCAAAAATGTAGTAAGAAAAAGTGTGATAATACCAGACTTGTACATGTCAAAAGGATCATGCAGACAAGGACAACGGCTGCACGTTTAGCTAACAAATGATTGCTGCGTTTTCTTTCATGCCCTTGCACAGGCCCCAGCGTGTATCCGCATCGGTCATTCCTGTACGGCCGCTCCAGGCTGTGGGGTAACATCTGCTCGGAACTAGTAACAGTCACCTCGTGCAAGATACCATAAAAGATTCCATTACTCATAGGAAACTAAAGAAACAAAAAAATTACAAAATAGAAAAAAATTCAACATAGAATGCTGAAGAGGCTTTTGTTTCAAATTTGATTCACGTGTTTAACTTGACAGTCATGTGTGTTTGTATGAAGGCAGACTGGCAAGCACACTACTGAGGATGCAAAATAATGCTTATAAAACATATAAGTTTCTTTATATGTTCCAACTCCAATTTAATCAGATTACAGTATCAGTTTAAATCTGCTGCTCTCTTTTGCCTGTTCCTAAAGGGACTGAAATCCTTTTTGAAATGAGGAGAACGGGATTCTTCAGGTGCCAGCACCACTTGCAAGGGCCTCCAGTTCCTACTGCTCTCACTCCGCTGGCAAAACTGTAATTACTATTTGGAGCAGCTGCACTGAGATGTATCAAAGAGATTAACTTATGTGGGGAAAAAACCAACCTGCAGTAAACTAAAAACTCCAATTCGTCCACAAATGATGAGTATAAACTCGGATTTCTCCCAAGTACAATCACCACCTTATCACTGCTGCTTATCAAACCTTGGGCCAAAATGCAGTACCTAATGCTGCAAGTATTTCAAGCTCAGCCACAGGACAATAATAAATACAACAAATTCATTCCCAGTTCATAACTGTACATGTGGTAGAATGCTTATTCCCAGCTACAGCAGCATTTTATTTACTGAACGAGCCACAGAGCTTTCTGCAACTCATTGCACAAATCAATGTTCGTTATTAAGGCCACGGGCTCTGATGTGGCCAACTGCCGACTCCACTGCTGGAGGAAATTCTTGTTGCAAAGCTGTTCACAGTGAAACTGGACTGCAGACAAGTTGATATTTTGTTTGCAAGCAAGTAATAAGGCTGCTGTACAACTGCTGACAACGTAGCAGAAAAGGAGGGGGGCAAGGATAATCCACACATGCTCCAAACAGCTCTTCTCTTAAAACTACTGCAGCATCAAAGCTGTTCTGCAGATAAATGCCAGTTTAATTTCTGTTTTAAATGACGGGCGGGGGGGTAAGTTTTTTTTTCACCACAGAATAATGCAGACAATTCTCAAGGACAGATGTTGCAGAACAGCATGGGCTAAGCACTGTCTGCTTAATGCTACGCCCACGACTTGAGCATTAACTCCCTGCAGCCCCTGTCCATCCAGACTCCTCCAATCCTTCCAGGAAGAGAGGAATCAAYGACCTGATCAAACGGAGGGCACGTGACTGCATTGAAAAGCAAACACCATCTTTGGAGAGGAGAAAGCTCTGGGAATCATCATCTGYCCAGAGCCTGGCATTTGCCTGCTTAGAGTAGGACTTGTCTTCTGCTAAAGCTGAATCGCAGATTGACCTGAAGGTTCTGCGTAAGCAAACAATCACAGTTTATAGTTTTTAAAATCAAGTAAAAACAAGGTTAACAAAACGTTTATGTAGCTTCTACTCAAGATTTTCTCTTTTTTTTTYCTAGAATTAGATGCTTTACTGTTAGAATTATCCAAAATCAGTAAATACTATCATTTATCTCCTATTCCTCAGAGGAAGGGAATTATTGGCTTAACTCAGACCTCAAGAGYTCTGCTAAATTAAAGTTTAAAAACATCTTACTTCCCTTGTACATAGCATTAAGAGAAAACTTGTACCCCTGCACTGTGAAAAGTTGCCAATAAAAAGGCAGAACACGGTTCAAGGCAAGTAGCTGAAAGTTCAACTCAAATCTACTTAGTCAAAAGGTTCATTTCTAGGATCTGTTTACCCGAGTATTTGTTCAACTGCACCACTTTGGAGGCAATGCCTGGTCTGGCATTAAAATCTTACAGGATTTTGGTTTCATCAAGCAACAAGCAGTCCAAACCCCACAGGGACTTTGGGGTCTAAAGGAGCTGTGATAACCAGGGTAAGACGACAAAGAGGGGTATATGCAGGGAACTGCAATCACTGACCTTACTGTGCTCAGAAATAGCTCTTATGCCTACATGCACTAATTATAATATTACCTAAAATACCTCGCTCATTTGAAAAGTCGGTGGTTTTCTTTTATTTTTCTCTAACCTTGCTGTGACTCAAACGCAAGTATCTGTCACTGTCAAGAATAAATTACAGTGTGGAAAAGAAAGCGTGCATGGCATTTAAGTCATGAATATCTGAGTAGTCAGTGACACAACGCTAAATACAACGGGAACTTTGCCTCCCACCCATTCCCTTTTGAACCATTGCCAGTTAGTGTGCTGCACAAGCAGTGTGAAATCAAACCCAAATCATGGCGCTTTCCTGGACCTTTTTTTAAAGGTTTTGTAAGGGGAAAGAGGTTTCACCTGACCTGAGGTGAAGGAAGCCACTGGTACAGGGGCCCTATGGAACAGGAAGCTCTTTGCTAGCCCCTGTGCTGCGGAGGGTCATTACTTACAGCAGCATCACCCTGAATCATCTGCATAAAYAGCAGGATTCAAATTCCGAAACAGCAGTTGAGATGAAAACCTCAAAGGAGAACCCAGAAACAAGCAGATACTCACGTATCCCTGTACTCCCTCTCCAAGTAAAGAAATACATTTACTGAGTCAGACCTAACAGCGGAGGAAAGATTAAGCAATACGGAAAAAGAAGTAAGTGGAAAAATACTCCAGAAAGAGCATAGGACACATTTATCATCAACGTTTCAAATTAGCACATCAAGTTATCTGCATCCAGTTGTAGTCAGGAAGCATACTGCATGTGAAAAATGCACAATATATTCACAAAACCAGATTATATTCCCATGTTCACATCTGATTCAACAACCCACTTCCAACATCTGGCAGTTTCTTCTTAATGTCCCAAAGCAAACCTAATTACTCTGTGGTCTTTGCTCTTATTATTTCCTATTGACTACTCCAACTTAATCCAGAGTTAAAAGCTTGGATATTATGCACATCTTCTGACTCTTAAGCATTTTGGAACCTCTCTCTCAGGGCAGCCTCTGTTTTACATACTTGTTAACAAGAGATGACTGGTTAAAAGTTTGAAAATTCAACGCCTTAAACGTGAGGAGARTATCTATGTTTGCTCACCTTAATATTGTTAAGTTTAAAGGACAATCTTAAATCAAGCTGTTACTGTTATTCTGCTGCAAATATCCCGTTGTTCTTTGGCCAGTTTGACRGATCCATGACATCTGTGATTTCACAGCCTATAGCAAGTAGGTGTACAGGGGACACAGAAAAGACATCACAGATGGTAAAGCAGAAAAAGGAAGAAAGCATTTGTGGATATACAACGTGCTAGCATTGCCCTCTCCTTTAGAATTAATTGCTATCCTAACCTCTGTGCAATTAGGCTATTTTACTATCCTAGCACACAACAATATTATACTTATAAACCTGGGAGGTATTTAAATTCATTTATTTTAATRTAGTTCTTCTAAGCTGATTTCTGCACTGGAATGTTAAGATAATAGAGTAAAAAAAAAAAAAAACATCTTTTGCAATTCTTCTTCCTTCATTTCTCCGTCTTATATTCAAACATCTTTTATTACAAACTCAAGCAAAGAAATTCTGCCCAAATTGAGAAAGGAACATTTATTTCCACTTTGTTCAATGCACCAAACGTTGGTGGTGCACAAAGGCAAACTCTTCCATGCAAGGAGCTGTCTCTGACGCTCAACAGGATATATGGGAAAGAACACTTCCTCCTACGGGCCTTAAAGGAAAGTGGAATCATTTTTTGTCTTCCACATGCTAGAGCTACAGTAGAATTTAACGCAAACTTTTATAGAAATTACCCATTATCAGCAGAAATATGCAACAGAAGACATTACAGGTCACAACTTTTCTGGATAGCTAGTTCAGTATCTGCTCCCCAGATCAGATTTCTGTAATGTCTGGGCATAGAACAATCTCTCATTCAGCTGCCCACCTGCTTAATTTTTAAATTTTAAAATTAAAATTTTAAATTTTTTTCCACTCCAATTGGCCTCTTTAGTGAATCAGAATGCAGAGACTGGAACACTCAAGTGTAATTCTGACTGAGCAGTAACTCCCTCACCTTGGTTTTCTGTAACTTTTGCTAGCTGGTAACTACTGCCCTAATTATCTACTAAAACTGCCTGTTTATTCAACTACTGGGGAGGGGAGATAAAAACAAAAAGAAATGAAGCAAAAAGAAAGATAGCAGTATGAAAATACCATCGCCCAAGAGCCTCCTACACCACCACCCCCTACAGCTGACAGTTTTGTGCAGCTCAAAGATTATTAATAATTAAAACCTGACACTTTCCATCTGAATCACATTCCGCTTTGTCAAAAATCTTTTCTATCCCCTTCTCCTCGCTGCCATTCAACCAGTAGGGCACTTTGGCTGTGACAGTTTTTGTCACATTATATGAAGAGTTGTAACTGTTGGCTCTGCAGCAAGATGTCTGTTCTTCAAATTCACTATTTCATTATCTGATAAAAATATACATAATCTTTTTCCTTATCTGGAAAAGAGGGGGCATGGCCAGTCTTGCAATTCAGCAATTCAATCACATACCCAATGCTCACTCCCATAACAAAAGCAACAACAAAATGACTGCACGCTTTTTCCCCCCAGTGTATCGAAAAATTTCGAGTAYGCCATTAAAATCCATCTCCTTCGAATGCCACAAACTCGATATTTAAGTATCCCTGTTAAGAGACCTGGGGCTTTATCAGGTGCAGCTCCTGCCTCCTCTCGCTTGGCACTCTGGTGGATAAGGTAATGACTATATTGACAGCTCTTCCCATCGATGTTGGGACACCCGGGGTTTTGTCTTGCCTCCCCTGCCAAGCCTTTCATTGGAAGATAAAGCCATGTCGTGGAGAATGACACAAGGAAAATCCCAACACTTCCCTACTGCACTCCTCTATCTTGTAGAAGAGCAGCACATGTTACTAGCATATATATGCAACGCTCATATTTCCATCCCAGTACTGCCTGACGACCTCTCAGCCTGCAAAAGCAGGAACATGGTGAACTTTTTGCAAGAGAAATACCAGCACAACAGCCTTAGAGTGACTCTGGGTTAGTCTATCCATCATAATGAAAATACCAAGTGTCTACAATCCTTTTTTTCTGATACTATATGGACAGTTAAATTCAAACTGATAGCAGCAAAACAACATTAAGTTTTCAGTTCGGCACAGAACTGCACCCATACTCCATTAAAAATTCAATGAGATTTAAGCACATGCTTGATTTACAACTTATATTTAACTCATTTGCTGAGTCTGGTTAGCCTGAACAATTACGTTCTATCAAGGTCTGATGCATGAGACCTGCCCAAAGCTGATAAGAATTTATGACAGAATGTTCAACTCTTAAATAGAATTTTACTTAGATACATGAATGAGAGAGTGAATCAACACCATCCCCTCAATAAGCCTTCTCTTAAAAGGAAAAAAACCTATTTCAACATAGGGGTCTAGTCAGGCTACAATTCCTCTCCTGCATTTCACACAGGCATGTCATACCTAGGAAACACCCCCAAATGGGCTCTGGGCTGCCCCCAGCCCAGGCAGTTACGCTCGGACAGCCCTTACAGATCTCTTAAATAAAGCTCTGGGAACAGAAAGAATTACTCAGGAACAGTTCTCAAGTGCTCTATAAGCAATACACTAATACTCTTTTCATACATGCAAGAGGATAAAAACACTTGTTACTTCAGCACTGAGTCATCTTTTCTCTTCTCTCTGAAGAAAAGCAGCATTATTAATCCAGTATGTTTATCACCAGCTCTGTGATTGAAAGCCCTTTTGTTCCRAGACCTGAAGATTTATTTGTCAGGTTTGGCAGCTCTGACGTAGCTTTGCAGTTAAAATCAGTATCTGGAACGGAATTCATAAAATCATGAGCTCTAGGAACTAGCCAAAAGCATGGTAAAATTATGGGCCAAATCCATCTCTGGTGTAAACTGGCACAGCCACATTTAAGTTGAGATCTGAATACATACATCTTTCTGTTATCCACAGACCTGCTTCTAGATGTATATACTTCTATAAGGGCTTTAAGTCTGGACTTGACATAAAATCTCCAGTCTGTCAGAATCTGCATTATGAGACCCGCACAAGCCTGAGTGTAGCACAGCAGAGAAGAAGCTGCCAGGATTCTACACATCTAGCTGGACTTGGACAGTCTCCAAATACACCAAGAGCTGTTTTGTCAATGCAAGAGAAATAAATCAGAGAAGATGCATTTCACCTTTAGGAAAGCCCAGCAATCAGTTCATCCATCATCCTCCATCAGTGAGAACTTTACTAAACAGAAGCAGAAGAGGAGTCAATAAAATATGCTTAAATACCACCCAGGCCTTTACTTGCTGTGCTTTTAATTTGGTAAATAAGTGCCTTCCGTTGGGCACGCACCCTGGAGTCTCTGCAGCGACGCAGATTAAGTGCTCTGTTGGCATTACACTGCTGAACAGATCTCAGAGGTATCGCTAACGATAACGGCCTTGAAACACTCAGCCCCCATCTCCCTGCTGCTTAATTTCTGACATTAAAAGGTGCATGTGGGGGTAAGAAAATTCTGCAGTTAAAAATACAAACCTTTTTATGGTTTTATTTAATCTGTTAACTACACAAACAAGAAATGTGTGTCTTACAGGCAAGATGACAGACTGTAATAATATCTAAGAAATCTGGTACTATATATTGTTAATTAAATTAAATTTAGCCCCAAAAGGCATGTTCTGTGTGTTCTTTTTTAGGTCTAATTAAGAATAAGTATCAGGGAAAAAAAAAATCACCATGTATGAACAGTACAGTATAGCAAAAAAAGGGGATCTCTGTTGTTAGAGTTCTAATATTAACCTGAGGATTTTTCCTTCTGGCTGTCTTTTCACTAACCTGTTCTGTAACTCCCAGACACATGCTATTTGAGGAGTATTTCTTGCTCTTTAAATGACCTTTACTATTTTTACTAATGTTTGCCTCTAATTCCTCTCTGGCATAATAGTGAAATATTAATCAAAATGCCTGCTGTGTGCGCCAAGGCAGCGCAGTGCCAGAMCGCACCACAACACACGCTCGAGGAGGAGGCTACAACAGCTCGGGTGCCCTGCAGTCYGCAGGCACAGCGCTCACGGATGGCGAGGGAGCCGTGGAGCAGCCTGCACCAAAGTGGACGCAACGCGCTGGTTTATTTTGTCCGTTTTTCCTTTTTTCTTTTTCACTTTGTCCTGAAAGAAGCCCATTAACTGCAGCACTTCCTCACTTTAGAGTATTACCAAGGTAAGAAGCATCTGGTTGCAAAGCAAGGGCATAATAGCAGACAAAGCCACTGCCCTCTCCTAATAAAAAGCAGCACCGCTACAAGGAGTTTGTAGTACAGAAATGGCTTATATTTGCAAAATTATATTCTATTTATCCCAGGAATTTCTGAGAGTACACAGGTTGGAGGGAGTAATTCCTGGTGGGGTTAGTCCCACCAGGACTCTCCGGCCTTGGGAGAGCACAGCAGCATTTGCACAACATCTACGGACATGTAGCACAGCACAGGAACACCAAAGAGAGAGAGCAAAAGGCTCAACAGCGTCATGATCAAGACAGAGATTTATTTGAGGGATTTCTACAGTTGATTAGCATCACCCACCGTAGTGTAAGGGTTCTTCCCATCCTCCTTGCCATCACACTGCAGCTGCTTCTGGCCCTGCCAAGCAATGAGATAAAGATTCTTTCTGGAATGGCATATCCAAAACGCAGTGTGCTTGAAAACACAAATGCCTTTTTTTTTCATATTGCTGTCAGATTTCATACATAAATTAGCTGGTGCTACGAATACTTCAATAATAAATTCCTTTCATTCCCCCACGTGTTTTCCTATTACACTTAAGAAATGCACTACACAAAATGCATGCATTGTCAAGCACCACTGGGAAAAGCAGGAAGTATCAGCAACAAGGCAGCATAATGAGAAAAAAAATATATTTAGAAATCTCTAATGAGATCCTTCCAGTGTCTATCCCAAGCTTCCAACAGCAAGGCAGCAAAATACCAAATAATTCATTAAAAAAAAAGAAAAAAAACTCAAATGTAAATGTAATCAGAGCTCCATCTCCCAAGAACTGTACGGATAATGAAATAAGAATTGAAAAAGACAGGGAAGGCTACTCCAAGCGAAGCAGAGAGGAGATGAAACATAACTCCTCCACAGAGCAAGAGAATACCCAGCTTGGAACACAACCTCACACACAACTGCGATCCTACCGAACGGCGGCCAGTTCAGAGAAACACAGAAGAGCAGACACAGTTATCAAGGATCCTCGTGCTTCAAACGGCCTCCACTGCTTCCTTTTGCAACAACATCCACATCCCTGGGCAAACACAYGCTGGCTTCACCATCTGCAGCTGGATGAAAGCTTCGCTCCATACATGCTATAGAAATCCCCTCTTTACCTCCCTCGGCACCTCCTTTCCTGCTGTGCCCTCAGAACATCCCTCCTCTCCTGCTGTTCCACAGGGGGCCCTCCTTGGTGCCTTCTGCTTGTCCTTCCATCAACCAACTCCCTTGTTGCTCCTCCTTCTCCGTGTCCTCTGGAAAACACTCACACTCAAAACACTGCTAACACTTTTAAAAAGCAATGTAGATTTTTGTTATTGCTTTCCCTGTAGTGWTTTAAACAGAAAAAGCTGAACACTGCTGCTCTCAGGAGAAGTCAGATGGCACAACCCGGTTTGTTTCCTAAAAGATTTTATGGCAACTACATTAGTGCTGTAAAATATCATCTCCTGGTGAACACAGCAGGCAACAAACCTCCCTCCTACAGCCAGAATAACAGTTGGGAGCACTTAGGGAGCAGGGCACATAGGAAGTGCAAAAGTGAAAAAACTTGCAAGAATTGCTTGCTGTTTTTATTCTTCGTTAATGGAAGACGGAGACACAGGAAGGCATTTTTTCCAATATCATAAATATTTTGGCACCCTGTGATGTACCTGAAATGCAATAATCCCCAGTAACAGGTACAGCCTGTGACAGCAACTGTTCTCCTTGGGGCAGTGAAACCTCTAAGCAAACCCAAGCGTGCGGAGGGCTGCCAGGCCAACACCGTGAGGTCGCTTTTGCAGCCCCAAAGCGCGGACAGGCCAGAAATAACAGAAGGGACAGGAACAGCAATAAATTAAACAGGGGTTGCTGACAGCAGGACACTTCAAAAGACCCTCCTGCTCACTCTCCTCACTGGAGGTGTCAAAAAAATCTCCCCAAAGCCGATTTTTTAAAAGGATTTTTTGAAACAGCCGCGAGGCTTCTCCTGCCCTCACCTAACTACTAGCTCCCAGATTGAGACCTATCAGCCCCAGCCATTAACAGGGTGGTGACTATGAACTRTCATTCTAAACCAAGGAAAATCACTGTATTTCAGGAAAGCCAAATGCCTCCCTGAATGGCCTCCACTAACGAACGGCAGTGTAATTTAATGTAACCTACACATAATGCCTTTCCCCAAGTCTGCTGTTTTACTTTGTGTGTTTTCAAATTGCACTAAAATTCTGTTTGCACTTGCAAATATGTAGAAACTCACTAGCAGCCGCATATGTGTCATGGGGAAAGTATTCCTAATTTATGTAAAGTATTACAGAAAATGATCTATATGACAGCTTGGTATAAAATGCTAAACGCAAGTCATTACTCACTGAAAATAATTTGAAAGAGTATTGTGTCATGGGAGACATTAGATTACCGAGAATAAAAAGCAGGAATAGGTATTCAGATATTTATTTCTATTTGCATAATCAAGTGAAGGAGATGGTGGATGTTCTCTTGGGCCCAACTAGCATACAATGAATTGAACAACAGCTTGCAATCTTCCTATTATTTCTCATGTTGTCTTTTGTCCTGGTCTTGCAGAGACACTTATTGATTTTTAACCTGGAAAAAAAAGGGCTCCTGGCTTCTCTTGTTGCTTGCAACTAGGAAAAGAGGTGTTACAAGTTGGCTGCAGATTAAGGATAGGCAAATAGTGCCAAGTTGCTTTGCCATGCAGAAGTTGTGTGATTAAATATGATTAACGAGTGATTATGGGGAGAATCGGCTCTCAGTTTCTGACTTTGCAATCTGTTCATGTTTTCCATACCTCCAGTATCAATAGGTGGGATGGAAAACTTTCAAACGCTAAATGCCTAATAGCTCTAATAATGGCTGAAACGTTTGAGATCCTCTGGATTTGTTCTGCATCAATGAAAGGCCATGTGCTAAACTACCACGGCTAGGCCTAAATTCATCCTATTATTGTTTATACTCCATTCCAGCTTGACACATTCAGTGACTGACTATGGCATTTAGGCATTCTCCTGCCTGTTATGAAGTAATATTGCTTTACTTTTTAATTAAAACAAAACCAAGTTATTCACTAGCTCTTAAGAACCTGAATAAAGGTGATGTTATTTAAGGTCCAGGCAGCTGAAGGTTGTGGTTTCCAAACCTTCTATACTGGCACAGCTGCCTCCTTTGATGCATTCAGATAGAACAACCTACAGAATTCCAAGCTACCCTGCATTATCTCCCCTGTAACATTAAGGGGACGGAACTGTTCATCTATATTAAACGCTTTAAATGCAATAGGTACACTGCGAGTGACTAAGATTAGAAGTAATTCAGAGTCAAGAAACAAAAGTATTTCACATCCAGTAGCTTTTTTGCACGTTCTGTTTTTTCTACAAGGCTTGTTCTCATTTGCCTGTTGTGTTTTCTTGGCAGACAAGAGAAAAAGATCATGATAAAAATGCCCTGTTTTCTTCTTCAATGTAAAGCTGAACAACAAACCAACATCAAAATTTACGTACAATTACATCTTCTCACATTCCAATGACTGATTGATTTTAACCGTACATGAAATTTCCTAGACAACTGTATTGAGCATCATATATTTCCAAAGAATATGACAGAACGGTTAGTTAAATGCTGTATGAAAGATTCATTGTAAATTAAAAATTAAAAAGTATTCAACAGCTCCAAGTAGAGTTCAAATCCATCTGTTACTATAAACTACTTTTTTTTTTCTTTAACTTAATGTAGCCATATGCTGCGGGATAGCAGCCGACATGTAAGCATTCATTTCAAACCTCTGTTTAGGATGAGAACACCCGTAGTTAGCACACAACATTTAGCATTGTGAAAACACACATTTTGCATTTTGTCAATGGCACCATGGCAGAAGCCTCAGACATCATTTCATTAGAACAACATTGYGTGGAAGGAGTGCAGCACTCCACAGGGAGCATATGGAGAGGGAAATTCAACCTCTGGACCACCACAAACGCGGCCATACAAATCACAGCCATCCGCCCCAAATTYCACATTCATTCTTGTTAGTCCAAACAAGAAGTCCCCACCTGCATACTCAGGACATCGTACTCAAGCTACTAAACCAAGACTTAATCCTTTTTTGACAGTGAAAATGCATGTATGCTCTGGAATAAAGAGAAAATACACAGAGATGTCTCTGTCTCCTGCACTAAGAGAGGTCATACAGAAAAGACTTCCTTTTTAGGAATGATCTTTATAGCAACTGCTTGACTGTCTATTAGAGAAGAGGAGGAGGATTATTTGATGAAATATGTATATATGTTTGCATACAAAGACATGCTAAGGCTGAAATTAAATAAACAGAACTCAAATTCYATTTATGCTCACCAGAAGTCTCCACAAATAGCCAAAGATGCTATTTAAATATAAGCTATTGGGTTCAGGAAGGAAGAAGGCAAACAAGAATAAAGATCAGCAGGAGACATAAATCTTCATTTCTAACCGTGACAATATTTGTATTAGACACTTACATCCAATTTGCTTTAGACAGAGATAAATCTAATGCGTATTTTATATTCTTTACATTTTGTGAATACTGAGAAGAACACCGAAATAAAACTTCACAGGCAGAGCCAACTATACAGAAAAACACACTGCTTTGCTAGACCAACCAAGGTTTAAAACAGATTTACTGTGTTTTTCACACCAACAGACAGTTAAAGATCCAATCAAACTAATGTAGCCACTTTCCCTCAGAAAGAGACCAATTTTCTTAAAAAGGAAGATTTCAGTTCAGAAGCAGAAACTTTTCTGACAGTGAGATCCAGGGAGAAGTGGAGGAGACGTCATCTGAGACACTTATAACCGTTCTATTTACAGTAATAGAAAATGCTCTGCAAGAAAAATGCTGCAGGGACAGAGACCATGAATTAAGGTAAACTATAGGCAGGAACTAAAACTTATGTATGTACTTAGAAAGGGTCATATAAAGAGATGGGAAGTCTTGCAAGTCCTATGGAATTCATACAGTTCATACTAACTAATATGACAGGAGTACTGGACATCCATCTCAAATGAATCAATGTTCAAAACCTAAAAACCGCAGTGAACCTGCAGCTGGGGCTCTGACATCAGTCCCGCATGCAGAGCAATAGAGGAGAGAAAACGCTTTTCCCATATCATTTCTTAGCACACATGTTTAGAAATAAAGTCTAAAATCACTGAAAGCAACAAATACCTTCACAACTTACACTTTCTCAATCTCTAACGTAATTTAAAAATAAAATTTCTGTGTTAACATTTTATTTCTGCAAAAAAAGCAGAAAAAAAGTGTAATTTTAAAGAGAAAATATTCAAACGGTTTGAAACTAATATGATTGCACCTGTGGTAGCTGACTTCACAGACACTAACGAGTCAATGTTGTAAACCCCTTTATGAGACTTTAGTAGTTGGAAATGAAATTGTAAATACGGAAGTTTAGATTGCTTTGATTTAGAAAATTGTTGCCATTAAGCAGTTTACAAAAAGCCTACTGTTTCAGCATCATTATCCCCAATATGTCAAAGCAAGCAGTTCCAATATTTTAAACCCCAACTTCTTCATAAATATAATTGATATTTCCAGACTGCTATTCATGTCTGTATGTCTCTCAAGACATATAATTTGCACTCCTCCAATTTACACAACATGATTACCTGAACATATATGCACTTCATTAATTCCTTCTTCATATCTTCCCACCGAGATAAAGAATCACATGGTTAATTATTATTACCTAATACTCWGTTTGATTTTGCTACCAGAATAAAAGAGTGAAAAAAGTGAGAAGATCCCAGAAAAAAAGAATTTGATTTTTCTGTTGTTCTTTGCAAGACATCAAGAGAAAAATGAACATTTTTTTTTTTTATCTTTGAGAAAGAAAAGCATCTTTCTGCACAGATGTGCCTATCTTGTCATTCTGCGGAATGGCAGCCATTCCAATTCAAGGCCTATGAATMTGCAGAGAAATTCAATTACTACCATGTCCCAAGGCGGCTTCAATTTACAATTAAACTGCTACAAAGCAGCGGTTTGTTTCACTGCAGCACTGCTGCAAACTCTCTTGCACGTCTTTGCCTGTTTTTCTCACCTTACCACACTGCCCTAGGGGGCTACACGAGAAATCTGCTGCATCTCTAGACAGTAGCACCTTAGAAATAGCTGTAGCTTTGGCCCCCCATGCTGTAACAGAAAGACAGTGTGCTACCTATACAAGATCAATTAAGAGTCAAATATTTACCCATTAACAATGTGGAGACCCTCATCTCTGCTCAGCTGCAGCACACAGYGTTTTTATTCTAACCATTCGCTGAGCACTATATTTTCCTGCCCCTAGAAGCTTCTTTAACCTCTATCATCTTGCTCTCATTTTTCATATGTGGGAGACACAGGGCTTGCCAGAGACCTGGCYCTGCTCTCAGAACAGGGCAGGTTTATTTTGTAATCTTGAACAAATTATTCCTTGCACTGTACCTCAACGTCCCCTCTGCAAAGCAGGTCCAACTCTCCCAGCAAAACCTTGCTGCGTAACAACGGGATATTCCATGGATGACAACACACRTGCAAGTCAGGATCACGTCACCAGGCGTGACGTGATAATATAAAAACTTTTAAACCAGACCAGATTTGAAGGTATTATTTGCATCAAGAAAATACATCAGAACACAGATTTATTACTAGAACTCTCACTGGGACTGTGGAATGTACAAAAAAGCCTCATCTAAACCCACCCTAGGTTAGAAACACAAGCCAGCAAGGAGATACACGTCCAGCAGTAAATTCTTCTAAAACAGATGCTGCAGTTTCTCCTACTTGATCCTTTAATATTAAAAGATGCTTTGCGCTTCAAAGACCTTAAGTAAAGGACTTCATTTCTAGCTTATAACAAACCTTCCTTGCCAGGGTACTACATCATAGTGCTCTTCGTAGACCAAAATCTTATTACTTCAAGAGTTCCTTTTATTTTTTTWAAATAACTGAAGGTTAATAGAGCTGTAAAATCTAAACTCAGATTAATATTGATCAACTTCTGAAATGTCATCAATGAAGCCACTTTATATGCAATGTACTCTTAAAAATATTTAAACTACAAACTTTTATATGAAAGGAACAATAGCAACAGCAATTCTCATTGCATTTAATTTATACAAAACAAATGTCTTCTCAGAACACTAAGAACAGAGACAGTTACATAGGCAACGTTTTTGTATTCAGAGTCGTGCTTATCCTCTTCTTTCCGTCTCGCAATACTTTGAATAGCAAGAACAAGAGAGAAATAAAAAAAGACTTCAAGGAAACATGGGCAGCAAAAGAACTTAACAGGCACTTTCAAGAGATGGGAAACACCAAGTTACATTCTGCTTCCCTCAGGGTAAATGCTTTACTGTGTGACAGTGTCCTGTACTTCTACAATAATTTTTAAAGTCACTTATCACTTTATCCACATTTTGTATAATACAGCGAAAGAAAACACTTGAAAGCTGAAGCATCAGCACATTAAGAAGGCCTGTCATGGTTCATATAAAGTTCAATTTCACAGGCTTTTATATTAAAGCCCTAAATATTATCACTATATGGTAATCAAAAAGCTACAATGATCCTCTCCCGTGCACACTTCAGATCTTCAAAACACAGGTTAGAAACTGAGACACATCATTTATTTGCATCTGCCTATTYCACAAGCTTGTACCGCACAGAGAACTTGCAAAACTATCTAAGACGAGATCTCCTTGGGAAGGAGATCTGTGATCTGTGCTACAATAGCAGGGTTTAATTATCATATATSCAGCCTAAGTTACAATTGCTTTTTCCTGCCACTCCCTAACTCCTGAATCAGCGAGGACTGATTGGTTTATGTTGGAAAAAGAACCAGTTTTGGCTGTGTGAGATTTTAAAATTAAGCTAATATTCATTGCATCTAGAGCTAAAAAAAAGCCTCAGAGCTCTTACTCAGGAAAGCACAGCAGTTACAAAAGAAGATTTGTGTAAGTATGGACTGAATGTGGAACTTAAATACCTCTCTAAATAGATTAGACATTAGGTAGAAAAAGGCAAAATAACATACATAACAGGATGAGTGGGCAGAGAGCGCCCTATCTGCAGACACATGACCTGAGGAGAGCTGATGCTTTTTGATCAAGCAAAGAACATATTACAAAGAGATTCAAATGAGTGCATAGCCAGTAGTGAGAGTTTTTGACATTTCAAAGTGACAGCAAGAGCTACAGGCAGTCACAGCATAATTATGTATTTGACTATTACGTCATCGTGGTTCTGCATCTTGGGTATTTCTGCAAGCCTTTGAGAARGGTCTGCAGAGCAGAGGTCATGGTATCTGCCATCACCAACATCAGTAATCCACTTAAAAACATGTGAAATGTRGGTTACTTTGGCTGCCTTCATAAACAGCGCTGTAACAGAAATGCTCCTCTCAACTAGCTGCAATTTGAACACTGCAAGAGTCAAGAGAGGAGCTCATGTCTTAACAGGCACAGACAGGGCCTCAAAGTTTCTCTCGGGTGAAAACTCACATACCTTCTATCCTTCAGTTCTGCAAGCATGGGATGGACAGACAGATAACACACACCCACTGGATGTGTTTGGTGTGTTCCTATTGCTCACAAAGGCTGTCCGGAGGCAGTTTTACCTCCAAGATGGAAGAGGACCAGAACGCAAACTATCCTTGAAGCTGCTCCGCAGGCTGCACGCTCCGCTCCGAGCGGTACAACCAYCAGCAGTGATCCAGTCTGCAACGATCCCAGCAGAAATGACAAGTCAGATCAATAGTGCAGTGAGGTCAGCCAGAGGCAGGGCACTAAACTAAAGCTGGGAACTCCCACGAGCAATGCTTTGGATCACTGCAACCCAAGCTACATTTATCCAGCTGACCTGGCAATGAAAGAAGAGAAACCCAATTCCCTCACGTTCCATAACCCCATTCAAGCATATGTTGGATATTGCAGTCTCTCCTGGCAGTCGGGACAGGAAATTCTCATTTTATGGATTTCAAAAGAACTCTGGGAGCAACCAGGTTCAAGAGGAACATGATTTGAAATACTGAAAATAAGAATTTCTGGAGTTATTTCTCTATCCCATCAGTGGTTTTTTTCTTTGACAATTAATCAGGACTAGCTGTTGATTTAAATTCATCCACTATGTATATGCACCAAACTGTCATTATTTGGTACCTCATCTCGCCAACTTTTCTGGGTTTTGGAAGACTACATGGAAGTTCTTTACTATTTCGCTGTTTTCTCTCCTAGCAAGGCAGGGATTTTCTTTCTCTTTTTAATCGATACTGTTGTCTCCACATTTGACTCGCTATTTTTCGGCCGATTATACGTTATCATCTTTGAACCCATGATCTTTGCTCAGCTCGTCTTTAGGCTTCCTGAACACGCCGGGCACCGCTCCAGTTGACATCGTGGATGGACGTCCCATTACTGTGTATACGAAGGCTCCTCAGCAGCACTTGTGGTGGCCCCATTTCCTTCAGCCTGACACATACAATTTACTCAAGTGTTGAAGTTTTTTTACTTCCCCACTCTCCTGGGGGACCTAAAGGGCATCCTTTGCATTTCTGGAGATTGGGGCAAGGGAAGAAAAGCAGCACTGGAGCTTTCCCGAGCCTCTGGCTTCAACGAATCRACTACATTTCCAAGGCTTACAGAATAGCCCACTGTACATGATTCTAATTACTTTCTTTTGTTCATGACTGATTGCATTACCCCAGCAGGTTTCTAGGCCCAGTACTGCAGACTAATTGGTTTTCACCACGTATATAATAGAAAAGCTTATAACATTTTCAGTCATAACTTCAGCAAGATTAAAAAAAAAGTAAATAGACCTGAGAAGTCACATGTTGCAGATGTAATTTAGGAGAAGCTATTTTTACACTTTAATTTTAATGCAATTTAATATATTAAACTAAAAATGGTTCCTTTGAGATGTACCACAACATTCCAACTTTAACAGCTTCACAAGTCTGAATGATAATACAGGGAAGCTGAGCTGCATGCCACTATTTTATTATTTTAAAAGTCACTCTCGTTTTACATTCCTTAACACAGATTAAGTTATTACAAAATTAATGAAAACTGTCTGCATAACATGGGATATTTTTCTCTGGACCCACAAATGCAATCATTCACCTGCAGAAGAAAAGGCAAGAACAAAGAGAGGGCCTCTTGTTACTGACAAATACTGCCCTACATTTTGAACACAGAGGAAAGAAACATGCTGGCAAACAGGCAAATCACAAGCAAGGGCTTCCCAAGGGACCGTGTTTACAACAGATAAAGAAGTAATTGGGAATGCAGCAACTTTTGTTTTTATATTAGCAGGAAACAAGGCAACATCAAAGCGAATCTCTGGTGAGGTTACAGCGTGCGAAGTCAACTCCATGGCAATTCTCCCTACCAATCAAAGCATTTCCTCTGCTTGCACAAGCTCTGTAAGCCAGACCTCCTCAGGAGTTGATCAAAGCTCCTCCCTTGAGCAAGGCAAACTAATATCCTTTGGTTTTAGTGCGAGAAAGACAAACAGAACCATGACAGAGATAGACATCACAATGCTATTAATAAAGTACAAGATTACTGTTCATGTAAAAGCAGAAACRACAAGAAAACAAACACTGTTTAGCTGACTCTTCTATGTTTTAGAAATTGCCAGATTTCTATCTCAGAAAAAAACAACAACAGTATCAACATAGCAGCCAAAAGACATCACTTTGGGCCCCGTTCACAGCTTGGACAACACAGAGTTGTCCAAGAGATAGAACGATTCAAGAATAATTTTAGCGAGTTACAGGCTTCCATTTTCCCCACTCCATAAACACCAAAATCCAGCCTCAAAAGTTTATGCTGAAAAGGCAAGTTAAGAGCTTGAAATGGGGAAACCAAAGACTCCTCCTGTGTGCCTACAGATATCAGACTGCACAAAAACATAGATTGGAAGCTGAACGCAAATTTCTGGATTACACACTAATGTCTTAATCAAAGCAGCCATTCCTCTGACTTCTTGGTCTTTAATACCTCTACCTTTCCACCTCAGTCCAACTCCCTTTACCTTATGGTCTACAATGCTCTCCTATTAGATAGATCCCTCCCGCCCGTAGTTCCACAGCCTTACAGCAGACAAGATGGGTTTGACCTTTACAGCCTTTAATCTGGCTACTTTCTAAGCAGGGAGCATCCAGGAACCCTGACATCATTTAAAACTGCCCCAATTTCTCCAACGTTGGTGAAGTCCATTTGTGATGCTAATACCATTAAACAGTTGTCAAGACAGATTTAAGAGAAGCCAGTTCCCTAAAGTTCCAAAAAGTATTTTTAAGCCCTTTATGWAAAGCTAAGGAATCCATAAGACAAATATATTCTTTTGAAGTTCCTTTTTAAAATGCAGACATTGAATCATGACATTCATATTTCTGATAAGCAATAATTTAGTAGTTCACAGCATTACTAAGAATTTCACCAGCTTTGCTGGCATAGTTCAGTCTGGCCATGCGAAATTAAAAAAAACCCTTTCTGATATGGATATTCACAGGTGAAAGGCACCTGTCTCCTCTGCTTGTCTTCAAGTGCAGAATGATTTTCAGCAAACACTATTTATATTATACAGTATGGTGCAAAATTATCTGTCATGTGTAACACTGGAATATATAACTATCTCCTGTATTGCCAAGAATAGTACCCTCTCTCTGCAGAATATAAAATATTTAAATCACTGTTGCTGACCCTCCTGATGCATGTTCTGAGCTGGTTTATGTCTTGATTATATATGACTGAGTATATGAATTTCTTCTTCTTCTTCTATTTCTTTGTCAGCTGGATTTGTTCTGCAGCTAATTGGAAGCCAGGGAACTTTGCCTATGGGAAAGCCAACAGCTACTTCAGCCTGTCTCTACTAGAATTTATATTCTAGAACAAGGTCATTTGTAAAAAATGTAAATAAATGGGGCAAGAGAGGAAGAGGAGCAGAGACCAATGGGAGATGCTCCGGCCCAGGTTATTAACCAGCACAAGATGACTGAATAGGAGGTGGCACCATTCAGAATCTGCACGTTTCCTCCTGAGTCACCGCTCTGGCAACTGCTCTCGCGTGGGCGAAGTGTGATGCAGGCAGGAAGAGATCCRTGGACAGTAAGAAACCCATTTCTTGTTTTAACACTGTTTTGTTTGTATTTGAAGTAGAGATCTGCAAGTGTGGGGTGCTTTTTCTCCTGTTCCCCTTCCAGGAGCAGGTGAACAATGCTCACTGTGGATCCTCCTACTGTAAATGAGTGCCTAGTGCTTTGACTCCACACTTGCTTCCARTTTTCCCATCAACAGCTTCCCTGGGAACAGACTTCTGAGCCTTTCTCTGAACGCCACGTGGAACACGCTGCCACAAATGCTTTCTAAGCCTCTTTCCATGAAATAAATGCAAAAAGGAGCTAGAATACAAGTCAATACTTGATGAAACAACCAGACCCTCTCTCCCTTTCATTCCTACTCTGCTGAAAACGAAGGCTGAAGTCAAGTAGTTTATAGGCATCGCTTGTGGAAATAATGGTGCTAGAGAGAAGTCAAGCAAGAAAAACCTACGTGACATGCTTTTTTACTGCTTTTAATTCTCAAGCTTCTAACGTATTTCTGTGTRGATGAAGATGCATTTGCTTGTAAATGTAATAATTTGCTGATTATATCCTAGMAAAATCTAAGATTGACCTAACAAGTGCCTGGACTTGAAACAAGTTGTATGCTCTTTCCTAGGAAGAAAGGATAAGCACGTTTAAATACTTAAATAAAATAGGTTTTTATTGTCTCATCCTTCTCCTCACATGTATAACTGATGTTCATTTTCAAGCTTGGATCAAACTCGGTCCTGCAGAAGCAAGGAAAAAAAAATCTTGGGCTTAAGCCAAGATAAAAATCATCAGGAGACAAACAAAACATCAGCTAATAAATCATGAGGCAATGTTTCCACCTGGAGGTTTTCATACGTGTCAACTGCATTTTGTTGAAACCAGTGGGATTTGTAGATGCTTGCTGCTGATGCTTCTAGGAACTCCAAGAAGCAAGCAAGCATAGGGTGTGAATACCACACGTTTCACTCCTTAGTAAAATACTTCAGAAAGATCTGGATAGCTCAAAGGGTATAAAACAAGGTACTAGCAATAAATTAGAATATTGCAGCCCTCTTTTATGGCTTTCAGACATTGCTTCACAGCTGCTATTGTGCCTGAATTCTAAGCAGCGTGCGGGCCAGGCRAGCTCAAGAGAAGCAGCGTGAGCCATTATCATGAATCATCGTCAGGCAGGGCTCAACACTGAGTCTTCATCACAGTGCACTCCAGCTTATTTAGAGTCCAAAAATGACAGAGTATCACTAGGGCGCTCAAGCAGCCCTGGGGGTTTTTGCTCTCCCAAGCTTTCAGATTCCTTTTCAGGTAGAATCCATCCCATAGAAGCATCCATACCCTATCTAATGTTACCAGAGGGCAGCTCAGAGTGCCGAGTCCTTGTTTTTAATCAAATGCAGACTCTCACATACCTCACTTTTGGTCAACAACCACCATCACTTCCCTTTCTGTATTCCCTCTGCATAATATGTAAAAGACGACCTCCAAAGCAGCAAACTCTTGCTCAAAGTCTGTTCACGGATGTGCACAAGGCCCAGTTTTGGCTGAATCCATCGCGTGTCATTCTGTGACCACCAGTTCAAAAGAGATGAACAAGAACAAAAATAATCTCCCCTCCACACACACCTCGTTGTTGAGTTCCAGCTCTAAGAGAATTCAGACTGAAAAATTAAGTAAATCACTCTCCCCACTCCATAATACCTCTTGGATTAACAGGGTGCTTTCCTTTCTGCACAGTACGGAAACAACCGCTTAACTGCCCTTTGACAATTTTTACTAGCAAAGCATTTTAAATACACATCTTTCAAAGGGTTAAAAAAGCCTGCATATGAAGGGTGTTTAGCAGGATTTTTTTTTTTAATGTATAGAAAACAAAAACTAAAAATATGAACAAAGACAGAGTCCTACCTCCTGGTAGCAGCTTTTGTGAGTTTCTCATGTTAAGCTGTTCTTGAGGTTAGGCAGTTCAGGCTACAATGACAGAATATTGCAAGTTGCAGGAGAGCAGCAGCTGAAATGCAGCCAGATATAATGGGAGTCCAGATTGGCTGTTATTTGCTTCCATCATGGCAGTTGTACCTTTTTTCCCTGCAGGATGCAGGAGATTATAACTATAACTGACATTCCAGAGGCAAAAACTCGCTGAAAAAGAGTTCTGCCAAGTTCTTAATGGCAATGATTTCATTTATGCGGCTTGTTGGCTGGCCAGCAGCCACTATGCTGGACAGCAGCATGACTCTCAATTTAGTTCCAGAACATTTATTTGCACTTATTCTTTTGTATAACATGCAACCCTAAGAGAAAGAGGAAAAGGAGGAGAAAGAGTAAATACCCTTCACAATATATTTTCAGATAAACAATAAGACCTCTTAGCTTTTGCCTTGACCACAAACTTGCAACCATACAGAAGATACAGGAGAACATTCCTTTCACTAAAKTTGCACCTACCCTTTCAAAAATGTAAAATCCTGAGTACTTTCTTATCTTCAAGGTACTAAAGAGCATAGCTGTACTTCAAATACACACATATACACACATCAGATATCAGCTGAAATTTCAGCGGGAAATGGTATACGTAGCTAGCAATGTCTCTTAGTTACAGTCATAACCTTATATCAAAACAGTAAGTGGCAACAGTCAAGCATAGTGTAGTCTCCCTTTACTGTACTTTACTACCTTCCTACTCTCCTGCAGTGGAATTATCTCATTACTCAACTTGCAAATTGTGCATGTGATTCGTCAGCAGGGATATATCTGCTGGCTTGAAATAACTCCAACATCTGTCACTCTGAGGTATCTTTTTGCTACAATAATGCTAATTGTTGGACCTCAAGACCTTTGTACATGCGTTTGTACTGTTACTTAAATATAAAGCCCATTTTAGGCAGCCCAAGTACCATCTAAAAGCAGAATTATATAAGATGTACACTTTTCCCTCCTCTCTGTTCTCTTAGGGGAAAGGAGGGGTTGGCCAGTGGTTTGTTAAAATACAGTTCTGAAACTTGAACTGTTATAGTCCTGTTGACTGCAACTGAAAAAAGGAAAATATTACACAACCTCTATGAAGGATTAAAGATGCAAGGATTGGAACTTGTATTCAAGCGATTAAAGTTAAGCGCAACAAAAACAAGGTACCATCTTACTAACTCCCCGATCTAAAGAGAGCAATTTAAATGGTAGTCTAAATTAGATCTGTAACTATCTTTACAGAAATAGGCAAGTCAAGTAGCAAAGTTATCTTTAGAAAAAATCTATTAGCAGTAATGGAACGATAATCCTCTTGGATTCATTGATGCTGACAGATTAAATACTTTAAATTCATTTTTTATTTTGTTAGCTCATTTGACACAAAGTCCTACGTTTTTAATATTAGAGTAGGAGTACAAGAATTTTGCTGTTACTGTAGTAAAGCTGATATTAATGGGATGTCTCTGTATTCAGCAATACAGAGACATTAATACTACTACTATACTACTAATACAGGTAGYAGAACCATAAACTAGGTTATCAAATGACAAGTAGAAAAAGACTAATTTGTTCCCATTTCTAACTTATTACCACTAATTATTACAAATTAGAATAGCATTACGGAATTTGCTTTCCATTTAGGAAAAGCCTAAAATGCAGAACAAAGCTTTGAAAAAACATGAAATTATCTATCTTGGAAAAATAATTGAGCTTTGGAATTAGAACGTGGTTTTAACGGATCTACTTTTTAAAGGTTACTTCGACCTAAGAAYCTGCAACCATTCAGACTGTTCTGTGGAAGCCTTCAGTTAGAACACAGTGCTAAAGAGGAAGGACATACATTAAATATATGCACCACCTCGTGTCTTCCAGCGTGTCCACTGCGGTCATTACCGACCTCCAGTACGTAGTTGTGACAGGCAGAGAGTTAKTAACTGCTAACCAACATTCATGTTTTCACTCTGTGCTAACAGCCCATGTTCTACACAGCTAAGTTAAGAGACTTAAACCCAAAAAGCTYCAACTCAAAACCCCCATTATGTGTGTCAGCCTGTGTAAATACCTTACAGTATRTCATCAACAACACATACATCCTCAACTGGAAGCTAAAATTTTTTTTCCAAGGGTAATAGCTCACCGCAGATCTTTAGTGGTTTTAAATCTGGGCTAAAACATCATTATCATGATGCATTTGTCACCATAAAAGTCACACACACATCTGTGTAACTGCAAATCAGATATAGTTTTATATAAAAGGTTCAATTCAATTATTGGAGCAAATTTTTTTTCTGTGATACAATTTATTATTTGGAATGGTAAAAGTATAGAAACAATTCTGTGAGTAACTGTTGACAATTTATAAAAAAACCCTCCATGTTTGTTCTTTTTATGCTCATTCTCTGCCAGGATCCAAGTAATTCAATTATACAGGTAGAAATGCTCATAGAGGAAGCTTTAGATCCCCAAAAGCATTTTCTACTGAGAGAGAAGGACAAATAAAAGCCATATCMAAGTAGTATTAGCCCTTCTTCAAAGAGAGCTATGCTAGAGCTTCATGCCAGGCTGCCTTGCATTTCTGCTTGAGGTAGAGCCTCTATTAAAATGTATTTCCATGAAAGAGATACAACTGCATGCAAAAAAAATGTATTTACAAAAAAATAAGGACAAAACAGAACTTGAATATTAATGTTCTTTAAAAAAAGAAGATTAAACACGCTCCATTTTATACAAACGAATCCAACCACTTGCTCTATGGCAAAAGCAGCATCTAACAAACTGAAACAGCAGCCTCTGGTGTTTCTTCTCAGACTCTGCTCTTTTTCTCAGGCTCCACCTTTTAGCAGAAAGCAGGACTGAAAATACAGAAAAGGGACCCTGTGGGATCCTTTGCACATAAGTAATTTTCCATCTTATCACATACCATAATATTAGTGTCTGCTTTCTGTAGTTCCCTAGGAAAGTAYCCTCAGATTAGCTTCTATTCCACACTGGTGAAAATTCATCTTGATACCATGTCTCCTTACTCTACAGACAGGGATGTTTTCTTTGGTAGCATGGAAAGCTCATTACACCCCCATACAGCTCAAGCATTGCCCCCTACATCAGAAAAGGCAGGAATTACACGTCTCTCAAAGAGATATATGAAGAAACAGATGTATATGAGGAATAAGAAAAAGTATTCCCGCAACACACTACATTAAAGGCAGAATTATCCTGTCATTCCAGGAGTGAAATATTTTCAGAAAGGTATGCATTAGAAAGCAAGTGACAGAGCCTGTGCGTGCCCCACTCCCATTGCAGGATCACACGCAGAGCGCCTGGATTTTGTGTTTAAGCCACACAAGGAAAACTTGCTGCCACCGGGACCCGCTGTGTGCCAGAAATCCAAGGCGCGCTCTCTGCGCAAGGCCGCACCACACTCGAGCACTGCTGCAATGCAAAATAAAGCATCACCACTAGGATTAGTGTTCTACAACAGACAAAATCAGAATGCAGTCATGTCCAAAGTCCATCCTGTACTCGACCGGAATGTTCAGGTCTTTTCACTCCCCTTTCTTTGAATTATCCACAGACTATGTTACAACACATTACGTGCTCAAAGATGAACAAACATTTCAGGAGGACTACGCAAGTAACGAATTAAAAGTAAATACATATAAATACACACAAATCGGTGTAAGGTGTAAGGTGTACATATATATTCACACATATATACACAGAGATGCTCTATCTGTTCCTAGTCTGAGCACCCAGTTTTGACACACTGACTCTCCAACACTGTGGCTTTAGGTAAGTTAATCGTCCTCTTCCTCAATCGTTACTGCTCCATGTATGAGAACAAAAGCAATGCCCTAYAGCTATCAAATCAAGCTGGTATCATTCTCCAGATTTGAAGAATTATAAACTATTAACCAAACTCATCAGAGAGTTTACTTTCTGAGCATTTATGAAGTTATAATATAAATATTACCTGAGAAATACACATAAGGCATCAACACGCTGTACTGTGCGGGAATGGATAATCCAAAGCAGGGTTCATGTTTTGTTATTTTAATGAATGCTGTGTCCTAATAAAATAAAAACACACATCTGAATCAAAGTTACACCAGTGAACCATAAATATAGTTCATACCTTTCCTTAATGTTTATTTACTCCTGTATCACCTGGTAAAAATATTTCAAGTCTACACCTAATCAATATGTTAATGGCATACATAGTTTAAGATCAAATAAATCAATATGCCGACACTGTGTGTATTCAAACAGGCTTGGCAATTCAGAAATATTTATCCTTCAGTTTCAAAGAGTAAACTGATGAGGGTTTTTACAAATAATGACACAGCTTTACTCTCAGCAGAGTATCAGGAACAGAGAAACAGAACCTGAGACAATCTAGTAAAACAAAAGAAATATTATACGTCCTTTCTGATGAAAAAATCAGGACACCTAAAAAATGCCACGCCATTAGTGTTCAGCAGCATTCCTCAGAGCACCAGCGACAGCTCCTGCACAGGTACTGTACTCCAAGGTACCGACCATGAAGTACCCTGCAAGTCTGGATAGAAATCAGACACACAAACGAAATTCTAAACAATTTATAAGGAAATAAATGGAGGCTCATCTAATGCATGCAAGGATAGTGCTAAATGCAAAGCTAAAGGTACCATTAGGACTCAATAACTTGCATATCCACCCTATCTACACCACAAGATGTATTTCTCACACACTATTCTAACACACTATTATTTCTCCCAAGAGCTCTGTTGTCCAGGAACTAGTTTGCCTTGCTGGTTCTAGGGAACATGGATCATTTGGTTGCCTTGTTCTAGGGCACAAGGATAAGCTTTTAAATATGAAGCTGTCCACTGCATATTTCAGAGCTTTTTATCTGAATAGATAAAATAAAAGAAAAATAAAAGCTTTTAGACTGGAAGAAGATATTTTCCTTAAGAGCCTGTTGTTCACAGACCCACCCATATTCCATTAGGTGGCTTAGTGGAGCATTTCATCATAATAAAATCAGAGGCAATATTCAGTGGCTACCACGTTGTACTCTAAACGCACGGGTATTATCGAACAGGAAAACCTCTCAAATGATGCTTAATTTGCACAAAATGTACCCACATCTAGAAGCACCACACAATATGTAGCTGTAGACTTTAATATCAGGACACAGAAAAACAGCAATATTCATACTTAACAGGCACCTTTAATCAGATTCATGCAACTCAGAATGCATCATCAAATGATAAATGTTAGTGATTTTCTTATTCCCAAACTGCTGTATCTATGCAAGGYTTGCTCCAAGACAGATGTCCCAAACTATACATGTATATTTATTTCAACACATCTAAAATGTAATACAAAGGCTAACCACAATCCTGTCATTTTTCTTTAAAGTCTCTTCAGAAGGGAATCCTGGAATGCAGTTGCTTTTGGAAGCAGTTTTTAGACAACTTCATAAACCATAATCTTACAGCGCAAAGGGTCAGTAACTGAGGTTAACTGCTTCAGCTAAGGCTACAAGCAAACACCATGCAACACCACAACCAAGAGACAACAGCCAAGTCAYTGAGTCTAAAAACATCCTATTATTCCTCCTAAAAAATGCTCAGAACAACTCTACTCCAGGCAAGGACCCCAAATGATCTCTATGGAAAATTTTAATTTAGCAGCTGAAACATGTTCCTTAGCAGCAGAACAGCTGTCCTACTGCATACGATTTGCAGGGAAAAATTTCACCTGTTTATAGGGCCTGATACTGATTTTATTTAACACAGTGCAAAAGCTGTCAYAGAGTTCAAATGTGTAAAACAAAGGCATGAAGCACCTTGCATTACTGGTTTAAATGCAAATACACTCCTCTGCAGTCAGCAACAAATTTTGATGGAAGAAATAGTAAACAGATATATATTCCATATATTTATGTATAAACCAAGAAGAATTCACTCCATTACATTCTCCTTATTTCATTCACTTTTTATGAAGCACAGATTTTGCTGAAGCCCCAGTGACTCCCTATGCAAATCTTAAAACCAATAAAGCACCAAGGAAGGAAACCTGGCAGTACAGCTGCAACAGACATGCAAAGAGGGAGCAGACGCTAAGGGGAATCTTTCAGGAGCAATAAAGGCTGTCAGAGAGATTCCTACGATCCAGAAAACCAGCCATTCCTAAGGAGCACACCATTCCAGACTACAAACATGGAATGTAGGTATTGTCGAGGGCAGATGCCGCTCTCCAAAAGGCTGAGATAGCACCGTGTTGCCCCTGCTGCCCATCCACACACTCAGCCCCTCAGGAGTGCAGCTCTACCAGGCAAGGCACGAGGGGTGCCAGTCGAGGAGCAGTTGTTGACATCCCTGAGCTGGTTTTAAGTCATTATTTCACTTCAGTGATTTAGCAGGAAGAAAAAAAAAAAAGTTCAAAATAAGATACAGGACTTCAAACAAACATCTTCAGTATTAACCCACACACATTAAAGACACGGCCATGCATGGAGGGGGATATCCACCTCAGACACTCGTCATGCCAGAAGAGGTCACTCGGATTATTGCGGCTATTTCCAAGAGYGGCTGTCCAAAGGATTCGGGCTCGCGCTGCATCCCCAGGGATGCTCGTGCACCTGGAGCTCCCGGTGCCCCTCAGGCAGCAGCCTCGCAGCGAATTCCCCGCACTCTGAGCATCCAAACTCCGGAGCCGCAGCCCCCTTGCAGGGTGCCCTCCCCGCGTTAACTCCTGCAGGAAAGCCCGTTTCCACCCGCTGCTGCGTCCTCCTCCTCCCGAGAGGGGCCCCGCGGGAAGCGGCTCCCCGCAGGGGCGCAGAGGGGGCGCGGAGCCGCCGAGCAACCGGTGGGCTCGCGGCGGCCGCGCTTACCTCGCAGCGCGGCCGTCCAGCCGCAGAGCCCCAGCAGCAGCAGCGGCAGCCGCCTCTGGCGCGGGGGGCAGCTTCGTCCCGCACCCGCGTCGCCCATGCCGGCCGCGCAGCTCCTCTCCCTCGGCCGGGGCGAGAAGGGGACGCCACTGCCCGCGCCGGCACTGCAGCGCAGGGCGCGCTATTCCACGCTCTCCTCCTCCTCCCTTTCCCTCCTCCGCCKCCTCTCCCCGCCGTTGCTGGATGCGGAGGGGGGGCGGCGGCGCGGGGCCCCACGAGCCGCCCCTCCCCGCGGCCAATTGGGCGCGCGCGGGGCGGGCGCTGCCGCCGCGCGGAGCCCCCRGCGCTGTCGCTCCTCGGGCAAGGGGCGGCCGCGGGGAGCGCGGGGCGCCGCGCGCTGCTCTGCCCGCCCTGCCCCAACTCAAGTACTGGAGCTACCCAAAACACGCACCTTTCACGCGAGGGTTATTAGTGTCGCAGGGCGCCGCGAGCAAAAATTCTTTTTCTTGCCAGGAGTGTCACTGTTTCCCCCTCCAATCTTAGGCTGTGTAAACATTTTTATTTTATCCAGGGTTAACGCACCTGGCACACACCCACAAACACCAGCCCCTGCCCAGGCCAGGCTGCTCGGTGCTGCCRCAGGCACCGCTCCTTTTGCACCACGTCCCTTCTTCTAATGAGGGACAGAAGAAAGCTCAAGGGTTTGACAGGAAGCATGAAGTTGCTTCCAGAAGTAACAAAATCAGGCCAATTAACATTAAAATAATAACAATAAAAAAAACTTCTGAATGGTTATTCCTTCCTAAGCATCAGGATTTAGGGTGGATTCACCCTGATGCCACATTTGCTCCCAGCTGAAATCATGCAGCTTCTTCAGGAATAGCAGTAACCCGCAATGGCAGCAGTGGGGCAAATATCACAGAAAAGGGGCGAGGGGAAGAGACTTGGTATTAGCCAAGCACCTGRGAACTTTCTCCGGCCCTGCAGTTAAGAGCCAACGCATCGTGTTTGTACTGCTGCCTTTTAGGAGCATTCCCGGGGAGAGCACGCCTAGCCAACACGTTCCAGTGCCACACCAGCRTGCAAGAGCTGCAACAACCGCCCGTGTTCTCCATCTCCAGGCTTTTGGGAGTGAACTCCATTTCAGAGTCAGAGGAAAAGCCCGTCACGARAATTCCACAGTTCCATTCCCATTTGTGCTTTACACTTCACCAATCTACTAAATTCACTCTACCCAGATTTCACAAACTCTCAACTAAGCTCCTATTCTACAAGTTTAAGGGGATCAATTACTACTTACAAAATTCTTTGCAATCCTCCAGGGATGCTTTCTGGAAAATGCAAAAGCATTAGTTACAAATACTTAAGAACAAGGCTTGTCAATCGGGCTTCCTCCAGGGTAACTCTGTGCTGTTTTCAGATGGAAACAAATAATTAAAGCAAAGGAATTTGTAAACAGAATTTTAAGAGGAAAAAAAGAAAAAGGAATCAATATGTGAGAACATCACATCAGAACATCTCTTATTCCCTTTCCATCAGTGTTTGGCCGACTCCAGCTCACAACAAGGCTCTGCAAAGGCAGAGAGCAAGTATGAAAAATACATTTTCTCCAACAGCTTTTGATGTCACCTGCACATCCAAGGGATTCCAAAAAGCACTGAGCAATAGAACTGGACGACAATGCAGGAACTCAGGTCATACAGAGCACCTACCCTACCTGCTTTGGAAGTGCTATGGTGCAAACATTATACTCTTGTATTAAAAAAAAAAAAGGCTGCATACACACACACACACACACACACACACACTATAAGCACATTATCTCTTCTTACCTATGCTACTGAGTCAATATTTGGTGCTTTGGATAAAGACACCAAGTTCTCAGTTTACACCACTGCAGTGAGGAAGAAAGGGAACATAAGTAGAGAAAGAAAAAAAAAAAAAAGGAGGGCAACAGCTGCTAACTTCAATTAATGAATCAAAGCATTTGGGAATACAAATAAGAATATTCTACAAGGAGCAAATCTCAAGGTGGGGAGTGCGCTGTAATCTGATTGAGTGAAATGCATCTTGAAACACGAAGATGTAAGAAAACATAGATTAATGGAGAAGAATCTAGAGAAAGAAACCTGTTCATCCCAGGCGCTTCAAAGGTTAAAATTTATACGCAGTAGCCAAGTGTCTATGGGAGGGATTCCCAGAATCAGGCCAAGGATCTTGACTCTAATTCTAGTTCTGTCACCAGTTCTGTCGCTCTCCAGACACCTGAACATGTTCCCTCCTTGCTAAAGAAGTTTCTACAACCTTCAACTCCATTAACTTCGTAAACAGACAACACTTTACAACCAAGTGACTTCTTCAAGATGGAATATGCCAATAACCTAGGAATTTTCAATAGGCCACAGAGCTATATAATTTTAAAAAATTTTGGAAACAGAAAAAATAAAATGCCTCCTTCACATCAGAAGCTCAGCTGAAGCTTCCAGTTAAGTCTGCAAAGGTGTTTTCAATTTCTSCTTAAGAGCAATACAGAGGTTTGCAGCCAGGTGATAATGGTTTGCATCTTGTTTGAAGCATGATCTTGGACAACCTCACAGTGATATGCAATAAAACAAACTCTCATCACCTGGAGCTGATCACATCACAGGGRGGGTCATTGCTAACGTGCCCTCAGCAACAGGTGAAGACTCCTGCAGCTGAACATACCCAAGATGACACTGGAGTCTGATACAACGTAYCTGGCTACGCATAATGCACGTACTGATAAAAGGAAAGTACATCTAAGCCCCTGACACACATCACAATATTACACACACAGCAGTTGGCTCTAATGCAAATATTCTCATCTATACAATGGGTAAATAATTCAGAAGCAGGCAACACGATCCAACTGAAACAACAAGTAATGAAATTACTTAAGCACTTTGAAGGGCTCAGTTGTAGTGACACAGAAGCCAATAAATACACCTAAGTACTTAGCATTCTACAGATATTTATCCTTCCCCATCTTTCGCTCASAGGGTGACACAACAAAGGGGATCCAAGACGTGCTCCAACACAGCCAACAAAGCTGTGGCTGTGACAGTACCTGGCTTGAGTCAGCAGTCTTGACGAGCTCAGGTTGCAATCTTATTATTCCATCTCCTCTGCAGGCAGAGATCATCTGGAGATACACCAAGCCCTTGCCTCAAAGGACATGTATTGAGAAGTCCATTTGTGACACCAAATGAAAGCAATGGCTGCCTGCTGAGCACAAGGAGAAAAAATAGAAGTAGTTTGGGATCAAATTGCTAAATACAATTCCTCTCCACATAGGAGAAAATTGAATTAAATTCCTGCTCTGGAAGCTACCAACAATTCCTGTGTAGWGAGAAGCTGCTTTCTACAGGTCTGCAGGCCCTTAAGGTGTGCATTCACACGCCAGGAGAGAGAAACACATCATATTTCTCTCTACTGCATCCCCAATGGAAAAGGCAAGTAAGGTATTCCTGATGGTGAGGTTGGTTTAAGCCAATCGCTGAAGTCACTAACAGGCAGGAGCTGCCTTAGTACCTGCCCAGACTGCAGCTGCACAGAAGGCAGGAGGCAACGTTAAGTGTTTAGGAGTTCCCTTCTTCCATAGATTTATGGTAACTACCTGACCACAGCAGGTAGGGCTCGACTCCGAAAACACTTGGCACATTTTGACACTGGAGCCTGTGTGCACGCAGCCCAGATCTAGCAGTCACTGCAAAGTGAACACTTGTAGTGATGAACATCTCYATCACAGGCCTGTCTTACGCAGGGATGCCACAGGACGCAAGAGCTGCCATCATGCATGCCAAATTCATGGGCAATAAGCAAATCAGTGAATAATAAAACTAATACATTTGATAAGAAACTCTGAACACTGGAATAACAGCCATACTTGAAAGGTGAGAGCATGAAAAATATGCTTCATTTTCCCTAAGCATCTATTCCACAACATGGAGCTGGGTTGTTAGTGAAAGAGCCTGYCAGTGGAAGAACGCAAACCTCCTCCCAACCCCTTTAAAAAAGCAAGCTAGAATGCTTTCAGTTTTAGGACCACAATAAACAAGCCTTCTTGCTGCTTCCATTTCAAAAGCACTACCCTCAAAAGTGAGTCTGTCATCTTCGTATGAATTTCTTATGTCATATAAAACTATGAAGCCTAATCCTCCAAGGACTACAGAAATCCTCAGCAATCACATTGCACCTAGCAGCAATCGCAGCAGCAGGCCAAGTCACAACGTGTTTTGTGTCCCAGGTTTGTAATTTTGGGGCACCACGGCTCGTACTGGATTTGCAACACGTGCTTTAGGACATCTAGTGGCAGAATCATTTACTGTATATATAAGTGCATATCTGATTTTGATCCCCATGTTAGGAAGCTCCGATCTACTTTTCTAAAGCTCAGTAAGACCGGTGTGAGAGCATCTCAGGACTTCCGTGTTAGTCTTGCAAGTAATATAAGTCGAATACATTGTTTGTTGTGCTTCCGAGTGCTGAGCACACCCAGARTGACAAGTGCATAAACCAATTTCTACATTATCTTTCACCAAGATACCAGAGCAGCATGGTTACCTTTGATCCATAATGTAATCTTACTATTTACAGCATACATAATTCTTCTTGGCTTGAGTTTAGAAATAATTTCTTTATTCTAAATTTTAGCAACTTAAATTGATAKATTATTGCTCTTATATTTTGTTTCATTTCCATATTAGTCAAGTAATCTCTCTTACTCCAAAGAAACCTCAGAAAAACAAACCCTAAACACAACCACAACCCAAACAACACATACTTTACGAAAGTGCCCAGGACATTTCTTTAAAAGACTCCTCTCCCTTGCTTCAGAGGACAGTCACCACCGGGCTTGTCACAAGACATCATTTCTGATGAATCAATTCAAAACCAGCATAAATTCTATCGAGGATGAAACACAACACTAACATTCACATTTTCCTCTACTCACACTCAACAAGCACCAGTGTGCAAACATAACATGGGGAGTAAAATGCTGCAGTGGTTGGCTTGGCCTCAGAACAGGAGCCTGGATTAACATGCCAATGGGGTGGGGAACATTTGAACTTCACTAATCAATTTTAAAATCGTAAGACCCAGGCATTTAGAAAATGTCATCATCTTAATATCTATTTCACTCCTTGATTTCTAATTTGCAGGAATCAGCTGCACTTCAAGTTTTGCTTACATAATTTCCTTCGATTGGGCAAAAGAGATTCCCTACTGCAGTATTAATTATTGTTATTTTGTTTCCATGCCCTTTTAGATTTCTCTGCAAACATTAATACTCAGCTCTCACCTACATAAATGCCTGGCTGTGTGAACAGTTATTGTTGTGGCTGCTGCTGAATTACACGCAAAGGGCAGTTATTCACACACTCAAACCCCTGCGTCAGGAGCTCACACTGCAAATGGAAAGTGTCCATCACTGGTACTTTCTATCTTTTAAAGTCACTCACCAAATATCTATCCCGGATTTACTATCTTTGCTCAGATACTCCTGTCTGAGCTCTCACTTGGCCTGGCAGGTGCAAGACAAGAAGCAGACAAGGCAGGTACAAGGCGGGTGTGAACTGGATAGTGCACTCGGAATATCAAATGCAGCAGGATACTGGGCARGCAATTCAGCAGCTTGGCTGTTTGTAATTTGTGGTTAAACTAAAAGGAAGGTTCTACATCTAAGCAGCCCCTTTTAAAGTACTGGGTATATTGTGTGCTTCAGAGCTAGCAATGACACCCCTGCCCGAGCAGGGCTGCCGCTAGTGAGTGACCTGTCTAGCTGTTCCAGTCTCAGTCAGAGTATTTTTGTTCTCAAAAGGCCACTATTGGATAAAATTCATATTCYTCTCATCGACTGGACAGCTACTGCCATCTTTTCTTATCCAAACTTGTAAACAACGTTGAAAAGCAGAATCCACTAACATCTGTCTCTGACAATTAACCAGCAAAGGTTGAGAAATATTCATGAGCTAGAAATGACCGCAGTTGAGTCATGAAAAGCAGAGGGGTAGCATCACAGCTCAGAAGACAAAGGAAACCGCATAAAGAAACTTTAAGAATTACACAAAAATAGAAAGCTCAGACATTTTTTAAGGAACTGGCAAAGAAACAGTATCAGTTAACTAGCAAAATGGGAGGCTAATGYTCTGAACAAGGGTTAATGAGACAAGTAGAGTTTTAGCCTGGATGTTGCCACATGCTTCCTGTAAAGCCCAAGGTGCTTTGGGAAAGAYGCTGAAGGAGGCACCAGTCATTTACATTGCAAACATGTTTGTCCTGATTAGGGCCACTTCACCCTGCTTTGATTTGCTCAATGTATTGGACTAATCGCCCACTCAGTTCCTGTCTCCGCTTTTTGCTAGCCAGTGCACTGAAGCCTCACAATGAGGCATGAGAAATGAAAGATTATTTTCACCCTAATTAAGTGCAATTTTGACAGAACTGGAAATATGCAAGTGTCATGTTATTAGGTTACCTAATTGTGCCTTTGAAATGGCCACATAATAATGGCTTCTCAGTRACAAGAAGCAAAGAGGGGGAAGGAAACACTTTGCTGTATTATTTTCATCAATCTCCAGCACAAAAGCAGAGGGCATCCACCTAGCAACAAGAGCTCTAAATTATTCATAATTAAAGACAAATCATGAAACTGAACTATTCTATCATCTCAGGTGCGAAAGAAGGACAATAAGCAAATGAATAGTTCCTTAAACATAAAAAACCACATATATTTCAGCCAAAAGCCAAAGGAAAAGTACAAGTGTAAACTGATGGAAGTTACAACACTATTTGAAGAGTGTCCATTAACACACATCAGTCAAGTACAACACAGCTAGTGGAGTCCTTCATCTCACTTTAARTAATTAAGGATAAAGAACCCAACTTTTTGACAGCTCCCACCACAAACACGACTAACCCCCTGCCACTCCTCACCATCGCCCTGGCAGGAGGGGACTGCACTGTGTTCTGCTGCCAAACACAGGTGTGTCTCAGCAAATGCAGCATGAAGAGCACATCATGGCACGTGCATCACTCCAGCTGTATTACATCCAGACAAAGGCTGAGCTACTGCTGCAACACAGTCGAGYGACAAGTTTTGGCCTTCTTCAGTCCCAGCTTCTCACATACTCCAAGAGTACCAGGGCAAGCCTTAGAAGAGCCACGTCAGACATTCTTCTGAAGTTTGACATACATGTTATTGGGAAAAATAATAAAAGAAATTGGCTGCACAGAAATATGCAGCCTCTTCTGAAAACATTACCAGTAGCTCTCTCTATATATATTTTTTTATATATATATATATATATATATATATACACATACATACATAGAATGAGTGCCTAGCTGAGACAGAACCAGAGATAAGCCAAATGAACAGAACATAGTGCTCTGGGAGTGACTTTTGAGTCAAGATAGCTCAATATATGGTGCAGCATCCTGCTTGGACCGGTACACTGTTTCTTGAAAGGGCCAAACTTACCCCACCGAACCGCCTTGTTTCGCTGGAAAATGTTTATCAAAGTAGTAAAGAGCACTTCTAGTTCCACCCAGCAGAGGGAAGCAGGAAGCACCATAACATGAACTAGCCACTGCACTGTCATGCACTGAAGACTAATTATGTTCTCAAACAAAATAAAATGAACTCTGTCATAAGTAATCACACAAGAGACCACAAAGTCAGCGTCTTGGTGGAAGTGGCCGTTTATGAAAGATGAAGTTGAGTTTTCCTTGGCTATCAGGAAAACTTACTGTGCTCTTCAAAGGGGAGRAAAAAAAAGGCAAGAGGCAATGTGAAGTGCAGCGCGGTTTTTTTGCTTGTATTTGCTTTTTTTTTTTATCAATACCTGATTTCATGCACTGCTGTTTTACTGGTATGCTTAATCAAAAGAGAACAACTTCTAATCTTGAGGGTATCTTCAGGATTTATGATTACATTCACCCTAGTAATGAAAATGTATTTCATGGCCAAATGCTGGCAGAGATGCCAAAGAGGAGGTATTTTGCTTACAATACCGTTGTGGGATTTAAAGCTCATTAACACTTAAACTGCAGTAAAGTTTGCTGCACTGAAACAGAAAGAAGTGGAGACCTGATGGCAGGTCCTCATAGTCGACCAGATAACACTACGCTGAATTCTCTCTGCAGGTAAAATCTGAACAGTTAAAGCTTTATCAGAAATAATGCACTGCATTAGAACACTGTGATCCTGATCAACCAATTCATTCTAAAGCAGAAATGTTCTGCAAGTTTTTCCTATTTTAAAACTACTTTGACAGTCATCATTGCTTTAGCAAGTTCTGCACTGACCAGTAAAACATGGCTTCCTGATGCTCTGACAGAGGGGGTGATGGAGAACAGGCTCTTGGCAGTATGAAACTGAATTGGTGAGTAGGAACAGGGACTGCTGAGTTCTTGAGGTGGCAGATGGGAAGGGAAGGTGAGGCTCTGCATACTGAAGATGTTCTGATTAGCCAGCCTTTTGCTAGATAAAGCACTATTCCAGCCCCAGTTTCTCTAGTAGCAGGCAAGAGGTAGCACGAAAGATAAGAAGCCTTTCCCTGACTGTGGGTTGCTATTGATTTGTGAATTCTGATATGTGAACTTTAAAGAAGCTGGAGGTCTGACTCGGCATGGGGCACCRAAGGGTGCACTCAGGGAGCTGCCAAAGGATTCTCACCCAGCCGAATGCTCAAAGCCAGCCTAAGTATGACAGTACGGYACTGAAAAACTACCATCAAATTACACATGCCTTTGGAAAGAATGCATTGTGTGGTAAATATGTTCCCCTTCGCCCCAAAATAGTGGGTTTCAGAGCCAAGCAACAGCAGTCTTTCACAAATTTCAAAGCTTTGGAACTGCAAATGGAAGATATTGCTCGTGTCCAGTCCAGTACCAGTAGAGTTCAGTCTGTAACACTACAATTTCTCTTGTGACAGCATACAGCAGTGAGAACCAAAACTCTTGTTACACAGCCCAAACACACAAGGGACTGTTCCCCCACTAACACTCACAGCCAAGGTATAACTCCTGCTATTTTAGTTTTAGCACACTGGAGGGACCCTTCAGAAAAGGGGTCTTGGTCACCACACACCTTCAGAGCACTTACCTCAGAACTTTCAAATGCTTTAGCTCCAGCAAACAGATGATTAACACATCAGCAAAATAGTTCTCTACCTTCTCTCTATAGTATCAAATGAAGGACATTTATTTCCCCATCCTCTTCCAGCCCACTGTTATGGAGATGTCTGACTACAGAATCTAACCTCAGTTGTTCCATATTGTCATTTTAATTAAAGCCATATCCTATACAAGATATATGCTGCAGAAGCCCTGATAAGATCCTATTATCAGAAAGCAGCAAATTTGTGATGCTATCTGGGCCAGCCCATGATTAGCTGCCAGAACAAAAGTAATGTTATTAAAGCAAACTCCATTGGATCACTGGGAGGAGGGAGTGAAACCCCTTATCTCGCTGGGGTCACAGCTGCACCAGCTGCTGTGTGCTGAAGGCTGGGAAAGAGGGAAAACGGGGCACAAGGAGGAACACTGACTCCTGTTGGCGTAGGGAAGTTGGGTTTCTTTCCTGCAGTTTTTCACCAACAAAAGCACCAGCTACAACATCAATTAATTCCTGGGAGATGATAGTTTCTTGGGTACATTTTCACGTATCTCATTAAAAAGCAGAGTGACTAGAGGTGCTTCTCTAAATACAGCCATTAATTTTTAGGACTGATTCCTCAATGACATAAGGAAGAAAGAGCTCTAACATCTCTCATCTTTTAAGGTTTAATAAGCTCCTGTAAAGAAAAAGCAGGGGGAGGGAATATCCTTACCATGACTTCATTCTTTCAGCTCCGTCTCAGTCAAATAACACGTCAGCCCCCCTTGAGGTGGATACTGGTCTTCAGGCAGCCAAAAGAAACATTCAGTAATCCCAGACTTCTCTAAGCTTCTCTTAGATTTCTTGGTGTTACAGGCACCAAAAGCAGCCTTTTGTTTTGCAGATGTGTGCACATGGCATATTTCTCTTCTTCCTAGCAAATGCAGAGCAAGCTGGAAGGCCTGTCCCATTCCAGAAATCACACTCAGCATCATAGAGCTTACTTGACAGCCTCAGATTGACATGTACTGAATCACAGGGGAAAAAAACCACAAACACATCCTGGCTACACTGCTGATCTTTAACTGTTCTGTTACTACAAAGGAGCCAAAAMCAGCTCTCCTTTCTATTCCCTAAGCTGGTTCTCCTCTGCTGGAGAACCTCCCCAAAGAGCTTAACCTACCTTGGCAATGGTGTTATCCAGGGTCTGGAGAGCTAATCACAAACACCTGAAAATGCTTTGGCTTAACTCCTATGTCCATGCTCTGCTAAAAGCATTTGTTAGTCTAACYCCACCAGGTGGTTTGTAACACACARCTGACTATTCTTTAGTTTCGAAATGGGTGCAAAACAAAAGGATCTTAGCACAGTTCAGCTTGACAGTCGTCATTCACTGTGTTTGTGGAGTTACTGCATAACCTATCTCTGCTTATCCTAAGTGAAGGGTATAAAATCCATTTTCTAGAAATGCAGCACCTCCTCTTACAGTTAACCATAGGACAGTTAAATTAGTAAGAGTCTAAAGGCATTACTTTTACTACACTTTTATAAGTTTTAAACTAAAATTGTGAGATAATACAGCTTCTCGATCAAATGAAAGGTCTAAAGTATCAATAGTTTCTATAAAATGCAGTTTTATCTCTCCAAAAATTCATGAAAGAGGAATCAAAGGATTTGGCAGATGATAAAAGGATGCTCACAATAAACTAAAGAATTGTAGCGGGTATATTATATAAATTCACCAGAACCTCATGAATTGGTCCTTTTTTTAGAGAAATAGACTCATCTTTCTCATCCATATGTATTTTTATAGGATAATGAGTACAGCTGTAACTTAGAAGGGGTCTCGGTTCCATCTGATGTACATTCAGGCTTTATTCTGGCAGTATTGTGATTTGCACACCACAGAGCAAATAGGATCCTCACWGTGGCCCGGTCTGATGGAGCTCCTACCCATTTGCTTTGTAGCAGCTCCACCTATTGATGCAGGGAAGGCAGCTGTGCAACGCTGCCTCGGGAGACCAGGCCAAACATAGTGTGGGCCAGAGAGCAAGACAGGGGCAGAGCCCCAGAACGGAGCTCCTGGGCTTGTGCTTAACCAGGCTGCAGTGCGRCAGCAGGGCCCCACTGAGGCTATTTGTGCATGATGGAGGGAGGAAGGGGATTTCCTGCTTCCAACAGCCACTCCAAACTCCTTCAGTCTTGCTTTTCTACTAGACTTGGGCTTGATCTCCTGCTAAGATCCTTGTGTTTTATGGGCTTTTTTTTTTTTTTTGGTTGTTTGTGGGTATAGAAAATAGCTCCCAATTAACAAGCTGTGTTGTAGAGTATTTCTGCAATGAGGACTACCAACTTCTAGCACCTCCTGCATATGGAAAGAGAAGAATTCTGCTCGTGCTCAGCTCCAAAAACCCCACAGATCACCTTCAGTTTAAGGAAGATTTTTAGAAAATACATGGTTTCCTAAAATGGAAGAATGGGAAAATGCAGATAGATCAAATACAATTGCATACATCACATACATTATAATTTAGCCAGGATGTTCAGAATAATATCCTCTTTTTCAAAAAGTACCAAGGGACCTTAGCAACTTCATACCATCTGCTTTTCCTGTTCCAGTTGGCATGTGTGCACCTGGCTTGGAAAGTTAGGAGAGGGAAGAATTAATGTGTATATCAGTAACAACATCTACAGAGAATTGCACTGTAGAGAATGGAAGTAGTTAATAGAGAGGAAAAGACAGCAGGATTTTCCCATGCCCTCCCACATTAACTAAATGAGTCTGGGCAGTCTTTGGCATACCAAGGGAGAGCACCTTGCGTGCAGGCAATTATTCTTTTCAGCCAGTATCTCATCCTGGTCAGAGAACTGACACTCTCACTGGATGGTGCAGCTATGAAGCTGGCATTTCCTAGCCATGCAACATCGTGGCACTACCAGTAAAACAAGCAGTGCAGAAACACTGACAATCTGTCAGCTCTACCTTGAAATATCCGAGACGTCATCCCTCATTCTGAACCCCCCCAAGCAAGCAAGGCTGGTACTAGTTCATACCATGGATTTCCCCTGTTGAAGCATGGGTGCATGCAGTACTGTGCATAGTACTGTTCCTCTAAAAACTAGCCACTGGTAGRACCAAAAATAGCCTCTCAGTTCAAAACTACTTACCGATTCCACTACCAAAAATACATAAATAAAGCATAAGCTGCTCCAATTGATTCCAGTTTATTCATCTACTGAGAGCCTTACAGACAGCTGTTAAATGGGCTACAAATAGTTCTACTGAAGACAGCAGTCCTCAAGTTTAGGATGACCACCTTGATAACTTTTGTGTCAAAAGAACAGTTTTGTCAAGACTCTTTTCTTGAGATGAATGGGGAAAGCGCAACTTCGGATGGACATCTTTGAAGAACGAAAAAAGAATGCAAGAACACAAAGAATAGAGTGTTTTGTTTAAAAAATATTTTAAAAATACTCTATTCCATGGAAAGCAAAATATTTAAGAGCGATTTTAGACATGTCCGCAGAAAATCTGAATACTTCCAATGACTGATGGAACTTCCAAAAACTTAGAGGAGAGACAAGTTGCAGTATTTTTTTCTTATTGGCAGTAACTCAGGAGAAAAGCTGCACTCAATCACAGCAGAATTCTTACCATACATGTTGTTTACCAYGGCATGGTTGTTGGTTGGCTTTTAATTGCCTTTTATGCCACTTCTCTTTTGGCATATGTGATTTTAGATTCTACTGAACATGCAAAACACTCCACAACATGATGTCTTGAGCTTCCCCTTATGACTGCAAAGCTGCTTACAAAATATTTGCATAAACAAAAGTCTAATTATGTCTAAAAAGACAAGCCTTTAAAGGAGAGAAGAAAACCAGCAAGTGTGATTAACAATGCTAAATAGTATCAATAGCCAGCATTTAGAAAACATGGGTGAGATAGTTGCACTAGATACTGTCGTCACCACAATCAAGAGTTGAGAAGCAGGAACAGATGTTCTGAAAAAGGATCACTTTTATCCACCAATTTAAATGAAACTCTCTAGAGGAAAATTCACTAACCCACTTAGGCTCCCTACACCAGTCGGCTATTTTGTAAAGGAGATGACATCCTCTTCTCATGAAATCCATCTCATGACTGCTAAGGCAGCTCTTAATACAAGTAGCTGAAAAGGGTGTGACAGTTTAAAAGACAAAACAAAGACCCTTATCCTCATCCTGGGAACAAATAGTATCAAAACCCTGGATTGATTTCTGTCAGAGACCATATTAATTCTGTCCATTATCGCATCCCAAAATAGCCTAGCCTTCTGGCACTCTAACAACACAGGAGATGAAGTGTGCCTTGCTCATTCACACTCCCAGCAAGCACCATGTGTTTCATTTAAGACTCTTAAACAATAAGCCCTCACTAAATGTAGTTATTCTTGTAAGTTAAAAGAGCACAGCTACTAAGCAGGGTTAAACACAGCCATGTGGTGAGCACTGTGCTTATGTCAGTGCAAATCAGAGGAGGCTCCACTGATTTCCATGACTAAATACTCATTTGTTATTTCCCTGTAAAACTAACAAACATAAATGCCAACACACTCAGAAAACAGAAAACTGCCAACAGTGTTTGGTTAATGCAAGACTGGAGAAACTCCCCTCTTATGCATCAGTTCAACTTCYCCAAAGCTTTAATATTTCAGGTAAGATCTGCAGCAGTTCCACTAGACAGTGAAAGACAGAGGAGGAGCAGCTGAACAGAATCTCTGTAATTTCAGCATCACTTACGAATCTGACTGCAGTTCAGATTCCACCTGGGTAAGTATTGCTGTGTTTTCTGGAAGAATCAATATAAACACAAATGCTAACATCTAAATCCCAGTGGTCATTCCAGCATAAGTGGCACAGGTCACCAGCAAATTATGTTAGTAGTTGCACATGAAAGGCAGGGGAGGGTTTTTTTTTTGGACTGTTTTGACTACTACTTTGACTATTTTTGACAATTTTTAACATATAATCAACAACAATGAGCCCAGCCCTAGTAACATTCCCTCCTGCTCATGGCTGTTGGCAGGATTAGTTAGAAATTTTGGAGAGAGGGGGACACCAAGGGATTTGTAGCACTGCTACTTGCTCTGGGTTCTCAGCAGAGATAAAGAGCCTACACTTTTCAGAGCTGCCTATTTGGAATCRTTAACTATGCCTGACTTCCTGCAGACACATTTTCCAAAACAAAATGAGTTGATATATATTTCCCTATCATGATGGAGTGTCAATATAGTAAAGTTCCATGAGGCAGCTTTTCATAGCAGACAAGCTTATTCATAAATTTTCAGTAGCTACCATCAGAATTAAAAACAGCGTGCAATAATTTCAGAGGCATGACAGCCTAGATTTTTTTTTTCTGGACAGGATAAAGCAGAAGAGCCATAGGAGATGCTTCTGACATCAGCAGGCATTTTAATTACCATCAGTGTCTGTGCCATATTAAAAAATATTATATGAGAACATGAGTACTTAACAGCCTACAAAAGACATTTTTCCTGAGGTTTTATAATTCTGGATTATAAATTAAAACCACCGTAGGAGAGAACATGCCGTAAACCTACCAAGTCATCTATAGATCATATAGAGAGAGTGATGGGCCAAGAATCTATTTCTCATATATCACGAACAGTTCTATTGACCAAAAGGTAAATTCTTCACAGAAAGCAAGAAAGCTATTTCTTCCTGGGATGTTCAGCATGTTTCAGCTTATCATTTATTAGCTCTGTCAAATGAATCACTTACCAACAAAGAATCTGTTGTTACTGCGAAATAGTCAGAGGATGCTGCAACCCTCTCCTAGTTCAAGCGCCCAGTATCCCTTCCATGGCAGCAAGGTGCAGGAAAGGGTTGGCATCTATGGCAAGAGTTGCTGCACAGGCAAGCTCTGGAGAGTAGAATCACCATAAAATTGACTTAGAAATCTCTCAGTTTAACAGGACAAAAAGAATTGAAACTTCACAGTGAAAAAAACACATGAAAAGATCAAGAACTGAAAAAGTCTTTGTGACCATATTCCTTTACCAGGGGAAAACAAAAAAAGGCAGAATACACCCCCCACAAAGAATACACCTCAGGTAGGACAATCTACCTATTACAGAACACAGGAATTTTATAGTTAAATTCCTTTTGGCTTGTACAGCTTTGCATCTGTAACTTATAAACCCCCTGAAAGAACATAAAGTTAAAATTTTAATGGCATTTCAGCAGAACCTCTTTGAATTTTGTATTAGATCTCAATTTAGCCTCGGGTAAAGTCTTTAGAAAAAAAATTCTGATGCTTAAAAATGTAATAATCATAGAGGCACCTTCCAAAGTCAGCATCAAATAGAATCAAGTATATTTTATTAATGATACAATTCACAAAATTACTAGTCCTGCCACTCTCTGCCCACAAGAGATGCGTCTTCCTCTGCTGTATTACACTGCATACACATTAGCCAGTGGTGTTTGTTCTGTATGACTTAACCTCCATATTGCCTTGAATGCTTCATGAAGGGCCAGTCTAGTCAGGGACCTCTGCTGCAGAGGCAATACCAGGTAATAGTAATACCTATTGTTCCAATACCAGGTAAAAATAATATCTATTGTTCCAAAAGGAGCAAGGTTTTGCAGAAAACATCTCCATGTTGGTCACTGAATTTGATGGCCAGTGCAGCTCGCCTTCAAGCACGAACTTTCACGCGCAAATTGCCACAATCCTCACCCAGACACTTCTCGGAAATGACTTTGACAAGTTCCTTTTCTTTCCTGAATGCTGTTCTGATTTTCTACACTTAATTCATTTCTCTATTAAAAAAGATCTCACACATTCAAGTGTTGAATTGTGCTGCTATATAAACAGGAGACAACCTAAACATGGTGTGTAATGCATTGACTATTCACTAGATGACATGATGCCCCATTAATACAATGTCACTTTTGAATGATTTTTTACCCCTCTTCTTTTAAAGAAAAGGAAAAGAGATGCCAGCTTGAACAAACAGAAGCAATTCCATTCTACAAGAATGACTCCACTCAAAGGTAAGTGTAGTAAAGGAGCTGTAACTGTGGAATAGCTTACATAAATACGTGCATGGGCAGGTACAACTCTAGATTTCAAAAGAAATGCTGAGAGACATGGGAACAAAGAGACTGACAGAGGAAATTGCTGACTTGTGTCCTGCAAAATAAGCTTAGCTCTTCTCCATCGCTTTTTAATCTGTAACAGAGTTTCAGAAATCTAGATATGATTAGGACTATTTTAYGACCATATCACTTTGGACACAAGGTATTTATGGGGTCGTATTACCATAACATCTTTTAGCGTATTTATCTTCACAATAGTATTAACGAATAGAAATGCCAGTATCACTCAACACTCCTCAGCCAGAGACTGGATCATTTCTCACCGACAGAGCAGGGAATCTACAGCACAGAAGGATGCTGGCATTGGATCTTCAAAGGGCCAGGTTCCAGTATATGTGTGGGGCTAGAAAGGAGAAATGAGCAGGTAAGGGGTCAAGCAGAGCCACAATGAAGGGTTCTCACCATGTTAACAAAGACTTGATGCTAGTGGAAAAGCTGGAAAAAAGAACAGTTTGACTCTGCATATTGTCGATGTTGACTGGATTACACTGCCTCACACATTACAGTAGGATACAGTCCAGTGAGCCCATCCACCCTGTAGTCTACCTGCTCATCACTGTTTCATGATACCTTCAAATAGCAAATAGTGAGTAAGAAACATTTTGTACCGGTTCATACAGTTATGATCTTCCAGCCCTATTCCATTTCCTTTCATGAAACATTTTGGGCAATGCAGAGAGTTTAAAAATACATCTTTGGCTAGTTGACTCAGAAGTAAATGATTAGGGGGAGAGATTTCATAGAGACTTTTTTCCCCAACTCCCTTAAAGGTCAGTGACTATAGTCTCTTACTCCTAGGCAAACAAACTGCATTTCACTCAGGTATTTATAAAATACCCATCCATTCAAGAGCATTTGCTGCTAGAGAGAGTTGGAGAATGTAAGCTCTTCTGAGATCCAAGTTATCTTTTGTTTCCAAGTTTGTAATGAGGTTGGTGAGTGAAGAAACGATTAAGACAGTAACACAAACTGTAATAACGCCATCAAGATTTAATGAGTAGTGGAAGACAACAAATCTTGGATCCAGACCTGAGCTAGAATAATGTATTATTAACAATATACAGAGGCACAGATCAACACAATTAATATTCTTATCTTCTAGCTAGCTATTCTTCTACATTCCCTTTTTTTTTTCCCCAAACCTAGAGAATCACGGCAGTGGTTCTAGTCCGAGCAGCAATGTTAAGGTGATGTAGCTGTGCTGACAAACAGGGGCAAACCTGTGCATAAGATCAACCACTACATCTACTACCACGGTTTCAATATAGGACAAAGCTTTTCACCTATTATTTTCAWTTCTGAGACACAAAATGAAGATGCTGTTCAGCTAATCCTTATAATGTCTTGAGGAAGAGATATGTTTTTGTCACTTCCTTATACTGATAAGACTTGTATCAAGGTTGTGGGGGAAGGAATTGCAATTTTTCAATTTAAGGGACTGCTGGTATCAGCCAGAGTCTTGCTTAAACAAATCCCCTGTGAAACAAGAGATAAGGTGCAATCTATTAGGATATTAAATAGAAAACTTGTTTCCTTCAGCATATGTGCCAAATAAATATACTTATATTTCACATAGTGTTCTCATAATTGCTTACTAACTAGTGCAATTAGTAAGATTTCCAGTCAATTAGGCTGAAACAAATATTTGCTTTGGCCTGCACTTAACACTGGTGATGAGTTGACAGAGATGTCTCAAGCATTATCCCTAGTGCATTTACTTGATCTTCAAACYCTAATAAGTTGCTGTCACTGTCTGTCAGGTTTGAGTCCTGTCTACATTAATGGAGATGCGCAGAAGCTCTGCAYAGTGCATAGGTGCAGTATGCACGCTGCTTTAAAAGGAAACTCACACTGCTGTTCTTTGATTGGATTATACTATACTCACATAAAGCTATTTTTGTCTCGGCACATTATATCTTCACGGGAGTTTTTCTATTCTCTTGCAAATTAGGTTACAAAGGAAGGACTAACACTTCTAATTGAGTAGAGCGGGAAATTGTAGTGTTACAGTTTGCTTTATCCAAGAGAGTGGGTCTCTGACAAGGTAAACAAGGTGATTAACATTGAAACGAAAAGTAAAATCACAGGGTCCTGTTTCCAACTTCARCTCTTATTTGATGTGATGGAGGAGGGCCACAAAAGCATAATTTAAAAAATACATTACAGAATTAAGGGAGTAAATTTTAGAAAGCTCAAAATTAAYAGAGAATTCTGAACTCTACTGAAAGCTACTAAAATACTCACGTTTCTTCATTGTCATCAGCAGTAAAGAAGTCACTTGAATGCTTTATATTGGCTAGGGACAGTGAAATTCTTGCTGTTGCTTTCTGAAGCATTTGGCATCGTCTGCTGTCAGAGACCAGACCCTGAAGCACACAAATCATCATTCTGTTTCATTCTGCTATTTCCTTTTATAGCACATGGCTTCTCAGTAATAGTCTGGCTCTTCCATTGAGTCTGAAATGAGAGCCTTCCAAGCACTGAAGTGTGTCAGAGAATTGCTGAAGTGGATGGAAAGAAGCAAGTGTAGGTCCCTTCTTAAGGCACAGACAGGGCAAAAGGATGTGCAAATTCAAGTATTTCTCTTGAATGCTACATGGACTATTTTATTCTAGTCTCCTGATCTAAGGACATGCACACATATTACYGGTCTAAGGTCTATGTGACCTCAAGGAAAACGAACGATCTGAGCACTGCAGCTAAGTTCCACCATGTAAGTCAATAATGCTACCCCAAATACTAATAGTTTGGGATCTCTCAATTCATAGGAGTGAGGCTATTTTCAGCATTTAGCTTCTTGGAATTTAGTGGTTTAAGACAGAAATTCAAAAGAACCAAGCATCATTCCCCATTATATAAGTCTCCTCAGTGAAGTGGATAAAGAAATAGTAATTTTTAATCCTTTATGTTAAAGACCGCTATCAGATTTCACTATCCAGTTATTCTGAACACTGGGAAATGCCAATCGCTGGAACTGTGACATTTCATTCCCTGTCAGTCTCCAGGTATGAGCCAGCCGGCTCTCAGTTCAATAGTTTGCTATGTAACCTTGTGCACTCATCTGGATAAAAGGACTTTGATCCTTACGGAGTAGAACTTCCTGGCATTTGATTTCATACTTATGATACACATACAGAACAGTGGCAACAGTCAAACTGCTGAGTTTCTTAGGAAATGTGTTTTCACCAGGGCTTTTTAGTGAAGAACAAGAGCCAAAGAAAAGGAATTGACTGAAATCACGTTAATACTTTAGCTGATTTGTCTGCAAACCTGTTGAATGAACCTTAAGGGAGAGGGTCAAAGGTCTCGCTGAACACTTAGAGAAGACTTATAGAAAAAAAAAAMCCCTCTTTAATAAGTAAAAAAAATCACCTGTAGGCAGAGGTCTAGTATAAGCCTTAAACACCACTGAAAACACAGCTCAGCCTTTAAAATACAAACTTGCAGAAAACCTCGTTGCTGAAATTTAGTCATCTTACTGCAACTTCCAGGAACTGTAAGAATCCCACTAACTGCCCAACTTCACTTCTTTCTCTCAAATCTAACCAAGCTTATCTAGCCTAATCAGGCTTAACTAATGCCTGATCAAATGCAGCTGCATATAATTTTATTTTCATTCCATACTTCTGCTTTATTTTTTTTTTTTTGCAGAAAGTAAAACTAACATTTACAAGTTTGGTTGTATCTGAACTAGGTACAAAGTCACCAGAATGGGAATGATTTGATACTCAGARTTCATTCATCACCGAGAGGTAAAAAAGGAAATTCAGGGTTGTTTCTCTAACATCATTTGGACATTTTTTAAAAGAAAAATAAGAAGTGCGGAAGAGATGTATGAAAAGAGAAATATTAGGGGCATTTTTTTCATTACCCTGTTGCCTTCCACCTACAAGGGGTTCAGCATGCATAACCTCCATTTGCAGTGAAACGGAACTACTTTATTACCGTATTGCATTAGCTCCCTAGCAGATAACTGTRACCTTTAGCAGCTTGATAATCCATGCCATGAATGACGTACCATCCATCAGCTTCTGTTAAATGCTGATCCAGAAAACAGGAATATGGAGAAGCCACCTCCACGTGGCCAGCACTGGTGAAACAGCTAAACATTCTGGGAAATGTCCTTGCTACCAAGTTGTTCAACATGTGTCCAACACTGTGGACAAGGACAGTGAATTTACAGAATAAATAATGCTGTCTCCACGTGATCCATGACTGCATGGATATTTCATGCAAGGACTACTTCACAAACACATGGGGGCTACAGTACTGGTGTGGGTAGGTTTATCTTAATATCTACTATAAATTCTCGATAGCTTGGTTTCCCTTTTTGAGATTTTCACTTCCAATTTTACAAATGAAATCTGTCACAGCTACTGYAGTGTTGTTTTTATTTATTTATTTATTCTCCTTTCCTGGTTAGTTAGAATAAACTGCTTTCCACAATCCCAGGAGAAATCCCTCCAAAACTAATGACCTTCTGAAAGGTTCACTCACTGCAGTGAAGTGTCACACAAGGTACTTTAAGGTAGCAGAACTACATGGCAAATGCATCTCTACATTATTACTTAGTTTTAAAAAAAAAAAAGAAAGAAAACCTAGGGGTAGGTCTGTCAATTCCATGCATTTAAATGTCATTCTTGTCCATTTCTTGGCATTTTATGTCAGGTCGAATGTAACAGGGACTCTTCTAATGTGAGCTAATGGAGCTGCTTCTAGAACTAAGTACAGTTTTTCCCAGGAATAATGTGTAAACATAGCTATTTTTGTTGAAAAATCCTCAGGATTAAGGTGTTACTTTATTTTTTATATTGCTACTCACATCTCAGGGGACACATCTCAGCTAGTTTCAGTGTAATTATTAGTTTTCCAAAGTAATGACCCAATGAAATACAGACAAACAAACATCTATTCCAACACCCACAAATATACACCTGACAAAGAGCTTTCTGGTGTGTGAGCACTCATCCGTATCTGTCTCCAGGCATATATGCACTGCTGTCTGTAGAATGGTGTAATAAAAAAAAATCTAAATTCTATGGGATCACTACAAACTCCACAGATATTTTTTAAAAAGTTGGACTTCAATCCTAGACATATATTCTATATACATCTTCTTGTTTATGTCTTCACTGCGGAAAATGAAAGCACAGTTAACCAAACAAGGGACAGGGGAAGGAAAGGAAGGACAGAAAAGCAAATCTTTATTGACAGTTGCTGGACTGTTAAAACTATAGATACTCACACAGTTTAGATGTCAAGTAACTATGGGTCCAAACATCATTATATGTTGCAAATTTTTAGATTCAGAACTTTGTTACTTGTACTATCTCCACAGTCGACATAATTGAAGTCAGGTAGTAATTAAATTCCTCACCGTTGCATGTAAGTGTAATGTGTTAATAAAAAAGTAATTGCACCTTCATTGTTTCAGTGGGTTTCGCTTAATTACATGGCAGTTATATTTCTCTCTATACTTATTCACTCTCAGTGAGGGCTCTCCTTACCATCTGCTGATATTTAATTAATATATGCTAAATGTCCTACTATATTATTAAATTTCATTTAGAAGTGTCCTTAATATCTCAGTATAGGGCTGCCTATACTGAGGAAGAATGAGCAGTGGCATTGCCTTGTATTTAAATAATTTAGGTAAAAGAGGGCTCATTATTGAAAGAGAGGTGTTATCTTTCCCTCTAGAAATGAGCAGAAGAGGAGAACAATTACTCCAGAAACATAATGAAAATCTGGAGATTTCCCAGAGCTAAAATTTATCTACAAGTCCCTATATACTACCAGATCTGACAGTGCTTTTGGCTTATATAAGGCCACTGCACTAACTGTAATATTTGTATTGTTCAACATCACAGAATAAAACATCAGATTTCATTTTGGATTGTTAAGTAAAGTCAGAGAAAAGTCTTCTTACCTGAAACCATAAATCTTTTGCAGACCTAACTGAAGAGGCTGCGCAAAGAAGGATTTGCACTGGGACATAAGATGAAGTAAAAGTTAGCCAGGATAAAGGGTTGTATTTCTCAAGATCACTTCCCTGACAAATTTATTTTTTCCCTTTGCAACATATCGCCAAGGAGATTTTACATACATTATTTCATAACTACAGCACCTCAGTTGAAAATGTCACTACATATGAAAAAAAAGACAAATAGCATGATAGAAATGTGATAGAATCAGGATACAATCTCATGCCTCAGAAAAAAGCATAGTGGCCAAGATTTTCAAAGTTGTCCATGTATCAGGGGAAGAAAAGAAAGGAAATTGAGCAMCTTACCATATCTGATGAGAAATGAGAATTTGAAGTCAGTTCATTTCACTGCTTTCACTCTTTCCTCCAAAGCTCGTGGTTCCTTTGCCTTTCAATTAACCAAGCACCTTCCAAAACAGAAATCAAGGAAAAATAAGTAATTACTAAGCATTGTAAGAAGACCCTGGACCAAAAACAAAGATCCCAAGTGGTTCTGGATTACCGCAAAAGACATACCAGAGTTTGAGTAATAACACTGACTGATAGAACAACGTTTTTGTAATCTACTTCTAACAACATGGCCTGGGAAGGCACTGTTTAACCCAGAACTCTTCAGACCTGTAGCCAGTAATCAACATTAGTGAATCTCTCATTTGCCTTTTGCATCTTCTCATCTTTTTCTCCATTCTGTACTGATAAGTCTTTTTGCAGAACTATGAATCTGCGACTTGGATACGCTGGTCATTAAGATGTCTAGTGTAACTCGTAAGCATCGAATATCATCTCACTAATGAAAAGAGTTAGAGAGGTTGAAGTTTCCTCTATAGAAATCTTACAGGTCTGATCCAAAAATCACTTGGATCAACAGAAAATTTTCCACTGACTTCAGAAGGGTTTAGCTCTGTGTATATATAAATACAAAAAAAAGGCCAATGCTTCATTTCCCACTGAATGATTAAACTTTTAATAAGACACGTGTTTTAAAGGGAAGTATGTAGAATTTTAATAAGTTCACTCAGTGCATATCAAGAAAAATGTAATTAGATAAACTTATTAACAGCTAAACTACACAACAGTGGCAAAGTGCCCAATTAGACGACGATAATTCCAGACTTACAGACTACACAAAGTTAGTGATCTTCAAATGATCACAATAAGAGGAGAATTCTATTCTGTTTGCATCTCAGCCAAATCATGTGAATGCTGCTTAACCTTACAAGGATATTTACCGTCTTATCTCTGCAGAATTCTTTCTGAACAGGTTTTGAGTTAGTTTCCACACTCCTGAGGCAAATTACAAATGAAATCCATGAAGAATTGGCAAGCAGCTTCCTTGAACTCTCAACAACTAATTATGTTACAATACCTTTCAGATGGCTTACACAAAATAATCTTCTGATATGGTAGGAATTGAGGCTTAGTAGAATTTCCCTGAAGGGCTTCGTTTGATATGCTTTGGGAGTCTCCTGCATTGCACATTAATGCAGGAAACAGTTGTCGTTTTTTGTACTGCTTAATTCATTTCTTGTTTTACTTATGAACCTCCTACTCTCTAGTAATACAGAAATGTTTCATTTTCAGATTTAAACTCTGAATATTGGTTGCTGTTACAGTCAGCAAGTATGCAGCAATGCTAGTAGACTGACTTACTGTACAGAAGAATTGGGATATTTAATTAAAACTTAACTCCTGCTGGTATCACAAAGTTCTCTTAAGAAATAAGAAACATAAATAATTGAGTAGTAGTGGGCTGGTATTGTACTTGTATCATTGAACTAGGATTTGGACTCTGATTCAAGTTCTGGCATTGCTACAGATCAGTAAATTGCCCAGAATTACATAGTGAAATGAAAGAAATTCCTCAGTGATGCGAGTGCYGTGTTCCCATTGCCAATGGTGATAGACCTATTGGAGATGCACTTTCTTGGTATTTATACTGACTTAATACCCATCAAATATAGAACAAGTTAATTAATACCTCATCAAGTTAAGGCATTTCATCCAAGACAGCTTTGGCCATCTCATGCCCACGTGCATTATATTTTTAAATATAAATATAATTTATATTTATCAGCATTGTACAGTACATAGATGCCCACAGGTCCAAGGTCTTACTTGTAAAATCTCTCAATTATGATCAAATTAAATTCAACAGACAGGTTTGGTGACTAGAAGCCATAAAGCATATTAATCGTACTGCAAAAAAAATATTGTTATTGCTATTGTCTGCAGCAACAAAACCTGGGGCTAGAAAAAATGCACTGTAAACATAGTTGCACCCTACAAGGTTTTTCAGATATGTTTACAGGGACTCAATGTATACTTAATTCCTGTTGTATAATAAGGTTTTCCTAGGCTCTCCCTACAAATCTCCATGTAATTTTGACAGTCTACAAATACAAAGGGTTTGGAACTTTTTCCTATTCTACAGCAGTCCCCGCTATCCAACCCTGTTTTTGCTCATAAACACTAAATTTAATTCAAGGTGCCAAAATATTCTTAGATCTTCAGATGGCTGCTCACTCAATGGCTTGCAACACTCCTCCTATTCTGAGCTGCATGGAAAAGTATCGACAGAACAATTTCAAGAGGCAATTCATCTTATTAAAAACTCATTTTCATCCTGGAGCTTTGCCAGTTTTTGGCAATGACTTTCAGAAGGATAAGGCTAATACGTTTACYTTGCCTTTTATGACCTTCTAATATGCTCTGCTTAATAATTCAGCATTATAAAAAACAATTCAGGTGTTGCCATTCCCTTTTTTTTTTGCCTTGGCAATATCCTGTCACACAGACCACAGGCTTTTCACTTCCTTCGTAAGAGGTTCCGAACACTCTAATCTTGTTACACAGTCCAGCCAAAGAGTCACACCCCAACAATGTCCACCAAGCGCCTTGGAAAAATATGCTTCGTGACTCACCTGTCTTCAGATAGCACATTTGTATAAAGGGTTAAGTTTTAATTCAGTATCTAAAACACCAGCCTCACTGTGTAAGATGCCAGTTCAAATCCATCGTTTTTTATTAAGCCTAGCCAAAGCCCTAAAGAGCTTGTAAGCTCACCAATGGGTCCCTGGAGAAATGGGACAATGTTATTTGAATATAATTCACAGAGTCAGACAATCAGCCTCCCTGTCACTGGGCAAGCAGTTTAGCAGTGAGTGATGCTCATGAAGAGCAATAATTTAATTGCATGCTGAAATGCCCGCTTTCAACGCTCCGCTCCGCATCCTCCTGATGGGACCTACTGGGACGCGGCGCTACAGCCGAAGCGAGAAGCACACCGYGTTTCTTCGCATGGCTGAATGCAAGAATAGCTCAGGACAAGAAAGAAGCCCTAGGCAACGCTCAAGGTAAAAAGTTCAGGCTAAACAAAGGAGAATTTTTTTTCCAAGACATTATGAATGACATGACAGTGAAATCCTAACTTTTTCCACCAAAACAAACCAAAGAGCCTGCCCAGTTGAAGACAAGTGGAAGTGTAACAGGTCTTTTTGAACTAGCCCATTTAATGACTTAAGCTTAGGTTCAGACAAGAACACAGATGCCTACTGGCTCATCAAATTACTCAATGTATTGGGTAAAATTTTCTATACCTTGAAGAACTTCTTTAGCTTCCCGTCCATTACGGCTTCTACAACACTGTCAATTTACTGCAAACTGATGAGTTTCAACCTATACTAAGTTCAGTTCTCTTGGATTTTGATGTTGTCTCATGACCTTTTGGGTTTTGTTTCTAACGAGTGATGAGTTCAGTAGTTTTGTGATCAAAATAGCTTTGCAATTAAAGAGGGGTGGGGGCTCTATTTCCTTACCCTGACCTTACTGCTATGGCTTCCTGGCTAGAAGAACTCCCAAGAGATAAATGGCAGCACACTTCCGCGGTGTCCAACAAAGGCTACTTAACCCCCAGCTCTCTGTCACTTCTGCCAAGCTTCAAGGGAGGCATTCTGCTGCCAAGGTGGGGCTGGCTGCTAGGAGCCTGCTGGTGTAACTCATGTGTGTCTAACTCTGTGGGTTCACTTGATAAGCAACCCAGAAGCCGAGCTGGCAGAACAACATTTCATCTTTTGTTCCACAAGCTACGTTTGGCATTGGCAAGCGCCACCCGTCAGCTCAGGGAAACACAATAGAGTCAGAGGCTGGAGAGCCTCTTTTCTTTAATTCCCTGAGTCGGCCAAAGAGCAGAATCAATGTGCTGGGGCAGGCAAACTGGCAGTGTTGTTCTCACTGGTAGGACACTGAATCGCTAAAATTGGAAGAACTGGGAAACAGCTGTGCCCTGAAATAGATTGTAAATAAGTTAAGACAATATATTCTGCAGCACTTAGTCTATGCAAGGATGGGATTCACTCTCTCACCTTGCACATCAGCAAGGATGGAAAGGTGACAAGCAGTCTCCAAAACTGATAGCTGACCACCTCCTCTCTGCTTTTAAGGTTAGCAATTAAACTGTTTGCGTTAAGCCTAAGAAAACTAACGGTGACAGGAAGAAACAGCATTACCCGCGTTTATACAAGGATACATAGTGCAAACAAAACACCGGGGAAGTATCTATGCACGGACCACGTGAATGCAGCCACACAGAGAAATGGAAAGTGTTCTAATAAAAAACAAGTTTAAGCCTTGAAGGAATGGCAGGGTGGAGATCAGTTTGCAAAGACAGTTATAACCACATTCACAAGGAAGGGATCGACTAATACAGAACTAATTTAACTATCCCTGTCTCCCTTTTCTCAAAAGATCTACCAGATAGACAGTGACAGCAAACAGTCTGTTTTATCTGGACTCTTTTCCCTCAAAGAAAAATTCCAGTCACGTGAACCTGATTCATTCCAGATCGTATCAGATACTGAGCAGTGTCAAAGTTGACACCAGGATGACCTGGATGACCTACCCAGTCAGGAGAGAGGACAGCAGCCCTCATTTTTTCAGGCAGGGGCCTGAGTTATTCCATTCACTGACTGCAGTTCAAGATTACATCCCTAACTAAAGCATTCCAGTTAAATATCAGAAGTTAAGAGGGATGAATCATGAATAACTGTGCTTCTCTTATTCCTTCTTGCAACTTTCCTTGCCATGCAAAGGTCCTGCACTGATTATGAGCCCAGCAGGCAAAAGCGATAGCACCTAGGAGGACTGCCCAAGCAACAGGAAACGAAGGACAGGAATTAGCACTAAAGCAAGTCAGAAATTCTGCAAGTCAGGAGGTGCATGACAGGACAATAACCTTCTCCAGGACTCCAGCTTCAAGGACCTAGGGAGGTGTGCAGCCATTCCATTCTATGCAAATGCACAAATATCTAATGCAGGGTTAAGAAACACTCCTCCTTTCCTCTCCCTCCTACCAGTCACCTCCCACAGTTGATCTGTGTGTTGCACTCAGCAGCAATGGGTCTGAAGAACAGCACTATCAGCCCTAGCACCATGAGGTTTTTCAATGGATCATAAAGAATGCTATAAAAGCAAGAAAAATAGCTGCCAGGAAAAGAGTGAGTTATGGAGGTGACGGAGATGCAGAGATCCTCCCTCCTGTAAAAAGCCAGTGACATGGCCCTGTCTACACGGCTGGACATTTCAAGAATATCAAACACGCCTAAAAGAACTGACAGTCTGTTCTGACTCCCTACTTGTATCACCCATTCAGAGATCAGAAAGCACATACAAGTAGTTACACACACTGCAGGATTTCTGCAAACAGATCAGAAGAGAAAATTAGCAATATTAAATGTTATCCCTTAAGTACGCTGAGCCCATTCATTGCCAAGCTACTAGCAATTCAGTTCAGTGCCTGCGAGAGAGCTATCAATCACAACAACACTTGCTTTGTATCTGCACTAAAATCCATATACTTCCACTCCATTTTCTACTTTATTATATTTGAAGCTATAGTACCATACATCATCTGGATGGTTTTAATGCAGCCATCATCATTTCACGAGATGAAATTACACATATAAAATCTCTGCTCAGACTGYGAGTCTACTATGGTTATCTTAGACACAGACTTACCTGTTTGGACAGAACAAAGTAGTCCCACCAGGATGAAATACTCCGTTTTCCTCTTTCTCTTCCCCCCCATTATCGTCAGCTGGCATCGTACACCTGCTTTCTTACCACAGGGTATAAGCACATTTTCTTCCTGGTTCAATCCAAACCCAACACCGTTCGGTTGCAAGTCCAGCAATATTTGATGGGGATATTTTGAGTCCTCAGTTTTGGGACAGAACACACATCCTAGTTTTTATTCAATGAAGAATGCATTGCTAAATCTTATGACTTCAGAGAAGTATTTGAAAAAACTCTGAACTCACCCAAACAATCCACAAATTAGAAAGTCAGTAAGAACTAAGCACTTACACATTTACAAAGTTTCTACCCCAAGACTTCAAAGTATTAGAGTCTGATTACTATTGCAGGCCTTATTATTTCCAAGTTATTGCTACTATTAAAAATGAAAATTCAGTCTGAAGAGCCACCTTAATAATAACTATGAACAATTATAAAAATAGATCATAATCACAGTCACAAAACACTCCTCCTCTGTTTTTAAGATAATTTGTAACAGAAAATTCCATGTCAATTTTTTTCATTCTGCCTGGTGTATAATCATGAGTCAGGATGAGCTTTAGAAGGATTACTAGGTGCCTATAGGGATCACTAATATCTGTATATTAGGAGGCTGAAGCTTTCAAATAATACATCATTTTGGAACTGTCTACAGATAGTCACAACTTTAATTTATCATTTACTTTCTTGGGAAGAAAGGGTTTTCAAGAAAGACAATTATGGATGAGCACAAGTAACAGGTAATTGAGACAAAAGATTGCGCAGGTGATTCATTACTGCATGGTCTCTCCAGATCTGATTACAAGTACAGATGTGTGAAATACTCTTTTCAAAATACGCTTTTCCTACGAGTCTACTAAATCTTTATTTTGGATTCAGAAGAGAAGGTCTCATCTTGATCTCATCTAAATCATATGGGGACACATGGAAGTGCAGTTGGATTCCATCTAAAACACCATTTTGAAAACGGTACCTTGTCAACAAAGCAGAACTATCATAAACAACATCTAAAAAAATTGTGTCCTTCTGCTAAGTGGCGTTATTCCCATTCACAGAGAAAGCAAGCTGAGGTGCAGGTATTTCACCTTGGGTTATACAGGACTCTGGTACAGAAACGGCACTTATGGTTCTCAATATGTCAATTCCACCCCCAAGGCATAGCACTTCTTTCAGATTTGACCTATTTTGCAAGACAATACTGAGTTCTCTAATTGATTGTTTTTTCCTTCTTTTGTTATACTTTCCATGAAGATGCACTGAATAGTTTTAATGCATCTTGGCAGAGCTTATTTGTCCCAGTGATGACCRCAGTGAGCACCAGGAATGAGTACCACTGATAAAACAGTTTCTGCCCTAGCATATTGTTGGGATGCTGCATCTGGCCTGGGTGAATGGCATTCATTAGAGCTGGGACACCGAGATAATGACATGCTGCAGCCAATTATGCCACTCATTTGCTCTCCAGCCAATTAGCTCTCTCTGGTTCCAGGGAGGATTGTTGCCAAGACTGAGCAAAAAAATGTCCTTAGGCTCTAAGAATACGCACAGTTTTGTCATACCTAAAAATGTCCTAAAATTGACATATATGTCTTGTACACTTAAGCAATATTCTAAATACAATGTTAAGGACAAATCCTCAGTACTGTAATATCCCTTTTAAGAGGCCAGTTACCAACCAAGGTTCTGTCCCACTATGGTTTAAACCACCTGCAGTGCAGAAAGATAAAGCCACAGAAAGTAGTCCCAGCAGTTAGAGTGCAAACAAATGAAACCATAATATAGCGTGTGCTGGATCAGCCCTTCAGAACCTTAACCCCAGCATGTAAATGAACTCATTTATTAAGATCCCACTACTGTCAGAAAAAAAAAATCCTTATTTTTCCCAAATAAAAACTTGTTGGGTTAACTCTTCACACTATTGTATCATTTACATAATAAACAATAACATATTCCCAGAGAAAAAAGAGATGAGTAACAGCAGTGAAGAGAAAACTAGGAACAGATTAACAAGACCACACAAGACCACTGCAAGAGCAATTTTATCTATTGGTAAAGAGAATTTCTTAAAAAAGCGGTTGCTAATCCTATTGTAATCATGAGCAAGGTACTCTTATCTGTCCAAAAAAAAAAAAGGCACTAAAAACCTACAGCACTTAAAAGTTAGAGGTAACACATCTTTTTAAACTAATCAAAACATCACTGCTCTAGCAATATGTTAAACCATTTAAAGTCTGCCCAGAGTCAATAGTAATTACAGAGATTTATCATGGTTGCCAATCATGCAATTTCAATCCAGGGCGCTTGTTTTTGGTAAACTACAGTTTGTCAGGACTTGATTTATTTCTACAGGACACCAACCCCTTCACAGCAGGAAGCGGGACTGCTTACAAGATCAGGCACTYGGTGCTCTATCTGTTTTGGCCATGTGGTTTGGTTGAGCTTTCTGTACAGACACAGGGACCATTTTCTGCTTTTCTGCTACGCAGGGGAAGATACTAACGGGTCCTTTTAACCAAACATGATGCACAAAATAACCTTCAATGCATCTTCAGTACACAGCAGATGTTAAATGATTGCCTCAAGTTGCAGGAATTMATTAAACGTGAGAATCACACCTCTCTCTTATCAACATGAGCTAAGCCAATAAAGAGACAAGTCTCCCCAAGGGAAAATTCAGSCCCTCTTTGGCCACTATTTTATTCCTCTCTTGACTCTCCCTCATGCCTTCAGACCAAATGTGTCAGGAATAGACACTACAAATCTCTGAGCTTCTCTAAGGAAGGAAGGATGGAAAGGAGATGAAGGATATGAGCAAATCCACTTAAAATAAATTAAAGCACTATCACTGAATCCTTTCTTTCATATGCCACAATGCAATGCCCTTGAGCTTATGTTTCTGTAGCACCTTCATTTCAAAATCATCACACAGGGCTCAGTAACCTTATTGATTGATTTATAAACCACATGCTCAATTTTGACCCAGTGCCAGTTTCACACTTCCGTCTGCTGAGATGTGGTGTGAATGTCCTGTGCTGAAGGCTGGAAGTAAAAACACAGGGGCAGAACAAAGGCAGCTGAAGGATACCGGATATTTGGAATTCTGGTTAAAGTGCAGTTCTGGCACAGGCAATTCAAAAGGAGTAACTGCTTTCTTCTACCTCTACATTAACAGTTTGAAAGCAGAACGAGTGTTTCAAAACTGATCTTTCATAAAAACATGTCCACTGATGCAAATGAAATGTAAAGACCTTTTCAGCATAAGATCATCTAGTGCTTGGCAGGTTTCATTGCAAAATCTTTGATGTAAAAGTAGTTTTTAAATTAAAACACATTTTGTGATTTTTTTTCAGCATGTTCACAATTTTCAGTATTCAGATAAATAAAAGGAAACAAAATTACGCAATACCAATACAAATGAAGTATGAGCTAAACTAAGGCCTTCATTTAAAAGCTTCAAATCCTTGAGAATTGACCTTGTTCCTGCCTAAAACTTTATCCCTAGTTAGGAGCTTCCATTTTTATTTATTGTTTTAAATAACCTAAAGAACATTTTATGTAGTTTTTAATCATTTATCTCCTTTGTAATTAGATGCAAAGACTCTAATATTATGGTTTCTGTGGCAGTAAAACGTCCATGGTAATCCTCCTCTCACCATCCTGCATTTACTAGAAAAAATTTGTCTGACTTGATCACAGATAAGGGCTGGGGGCCTTCTAGGGTCCTGCCACAATCAGCTGTAAATAGCTGTGAATGAGGCACATGAACGAACCTGCATAATGACTAACTTTCCACAGGCTTATAAAATATTCAGCAGCATAGTACTGCTTCAGGTGGCTGTGTAAATCTAAGTGTGTGAATCTGTGTGCACACATGTGTCTTTGCACATGAATGGGAGTGACAAGGAAAACAACCAACCCAAAGAGCATCTTGAACAATTTATGCAACTTTCTTTCCAAACTTCAAAACGTGTCTGAGAAGACTGTGATTTATAGGGTAGATTTTCATTCCGTTTTTGTCTTTCCCTTTGCCAAAGYCTAAATGTGTTTTGCAAATTAATGAAAGTTAGTAAGGCAAGGCTGAGGTTGAGACAGCCCTTAGAGAAAACGATCATCTGCATTCCATATAATGCTTCCATTTTACAGATATCCTCTGCAACTGTGCACCAGTATTAACAAATTCCCACCTAGGAGAGCAGTAAATTCTTATAAAATGCATATGCAATGGTGCAAATGGTAGTAATTATATTTTTTATACAAAAAACACAAAGCAGAAAAACACCACTTGTCTAATCATATCCTGCTTTCTCTTACACTCGCCTTTTCAGGTATCTGAATATCTTTCATGTATTCAGATAGCATATTAAGATATTAAGTAACATAACTGTCATCATCTATCACAGAAGGTTCCTTCCTTGTTTCATACTGTCTTTAAAAGAAATTTGCATCATAGAAATTTATTTTGTTAACCTATTTCTGTACCTATCCATTAACGTAACATTGGTCATGAACTTCAGAAATGGCATTCCAGTTGGTCATTTGATTTCTGAAGTTCTTCAGCTTTACTTTGCAATCATGGAAAAAAAGTTTTGTGGGTTTCCAACACGAGAGAATAAGAGTTATCTTTGAATAAATGAGCCAGAATGGAAAGTTGCAGAAATATCTGTGGGAAAGACACAAAAGCAGTAGTACAAATGGAATACCTCTGAGATCCAGGATGAAAGCAGGAATGCTGCATAAAACCTTGTCAAAGCACAGAGGTGATAATCTGAGACTATGATAACTAATATATCAGAGCTTAAAAACTTATTATGATTTATCTTAATCAATATATGATAAAGATTGAACATGAATAGAAGAGGGACTTTTGTGAATATTTCATGCATTTAGGATACAGATTTAGTTCAAAGTCTTTCTTTTCTGAGGAAAATTCCTCTGAAGAGGCATCTCTTTTGTTCCTGTTTGGTCCCTGCTTCTCCTGTAGAACAGACGGGCATGATTAATCCAAACAAGAGCGATTAATTGAACAACCTTCTGTGTCCTGCAAAGCAGCTCAGGGAATTGGCAAACTATTATCTGCTCAGATCCTCTATTTCATCACATGAATCACTCTGCCTTGAGCATCACTCTATATAAAGCGAAAATGGAGAGGCTGCAAAGTGTCTCTCCTTTTTATTTGTTGTAAGCACTTCTCAGAATATGCAGCCACTTTATTATTTTTTCCCCTTCCAGGCCAATTAGCCCATGGTCTCACAGCTGATTTTTTTGTTATAATTCACTTATTTTTAATTGGTGTGGAGTTCTGAGCTGCAACAGTTTTGCAGAAATGAAATATTTGAAGAGTAGTTGAACTGTCTCTCTATGCCTTTATAATTTCTCTTTATTCAGAAAAAAAGCTTACTGTTACACATCAGTGGATGTTGGATGCCTCCAAATTGCTGTAACAAAAACAAATGTATTTTCTTACCCACGGATTATGTCAAGGGGCTAAATCCTGAAGGAACATTATCTACATCTAGAGTGAGTCCAGTTCCAACATTCTGGCACGTCGTTACCAAATTGTTCATGTGTTTGGGTGCACATCTGTGCAGTCACTAAAGGACAAGCACGTTCTACTTATGTGGTAAGCATTTGTCTGTCCATGGTGAGAATTCAGTGGTCAAATCCTATTAATGATCTCTGCTACAATGCCTTCTTTCGGTCCTTCAGTTTTACCCTAATCTATGTGATACCTCTCTCCTTGCAATTCTGCTATTACTAAGATTTACTGTCTGAGTTTCTGAGGTCCAGTCCAAAAAGGCCTGATCCTATGTCCAACAGAATTAGCTGGAACCATTCTGCTTACTTCAGCACACATCACATCAAGCAGCTAATCACATTAATCACATTCCTGCCAGTAACCCGAAATTCCATCTACCCTCCTTGATTCTTTTTCTTCAGCAGGTGAGGGCATAGTGCATCGTGTTATCTACAAAGCACATATTGTGTACATTAATCCAACTACCTATGCTGCAAAAGGGTCAAATGCTTTGGAGGGAGCAAAGAAGAAAGAAGTATACCATAGGCATGATTTTTTGGATTGCCAGCTCTATGCAATAGATCACAGGGGATTTTCTGTAACCAGCTTGAAAAAGATACTGAACAGGAGGCAAGAGTCCATTACTGGCAGAAGAAAAGGCCTGTCAGAAAACCCCAGGCAGCGAGGTTATAGTTAAGATCAGTACAAGAGAAAGTTTCTGCAATCCATCAGGAGAATGGTGTGCAGGTGACCCACGAATCACCTCACACCATTGTACTCTGCAGCAGGCAGTCCTTGTTGGAATTGCCCCTCTGGGCGATGAAAGCACTCTGTGTGACACCTGCGAATGTGCCCTTTACTGCTGCAAACCCAAGCTGTTAAATATCATGCTCTTTTGGCTGTGATTTACTCTATTTATGGCCCTCCTTCCACCCAACCTTTCCCTATCACAAGGGATCAATTCTGGACATACAACAAAAGGCAACAATGGTTTTAATAAAAAACAGAAGGACAGGAAAGATTGATTTAGGCAATGAAGACAGGCTGCAGCAATGGAGAAATGCAGAAGAAAGCAGGGGGACAAGAACGGATAATAACAATAAAAAACAAAACACATTGGTGGCTGTACCAACCCACAGGCACATTTATAGCAGATGAAACCAACTGTGTTTTCTTAATATCCCTTGTTTCATCTGTATCCAACAGCTTTTGTAATTTAAAGATGGATACCTAAATGTTTGTGAGATTTTCCACTTGACAGGAAACAGCTTCAAGGAAGAAGTATGGTCCTGTAAGATCTAGAAGTCTGGATGCAGAAAAGTTAATTTCTCCTGTGACCTTGTGCAAATCTTATTTAACTTTTGCGTTGGTCTGCTTTAGGTAAAATGGGGACAAAAAACAATTCCACACTTGGAAAAGTGCTGTCAGAATAAGGTCCACTTAGAACTGAGAATGTTTTCAGTCTACACATTAATGAGCAGCATGTAGGTAGTGTAAAAAAGAGCGCTTTCCTCAGATACCGGACACTTTTCTTTGGCTTTTCATATGCTATGTCTGTTTCTCATAAACATAAATATATTTAACATAGTTATTGTTTTCTATGGCCTACATGTAAGTAAAACAAAGAATTTTATTCTAGCAAACATCTGCTCCATGGTCCAGAACTATTAGGATGCGCAAAGCGCTGATCATGACTATGGGAATTCCTATGGAAGATGAGACTCATTTCTTCAGGCTGCAGCATTTTGTTGAGTCTAATCTGTTCAGTCTCCAAAAATTCTAAATTCTCTAAATTCTAACAGCATTCATGTGAAACAAATAATTTGACTATTTTACCATATAAAGTTGACAGCTTATCCTGAATATAGTGCTAACTTAGAAAAACCATGAGTTCCTTTAGTTYCATAAAAAAATGCATCTTTTATCTCAGTTATCCCTTTTTATGCAGATTTATATTCATTCCAGTTGTATCAAAAGAATAACCTCAATTCATACCAGAGAATATAAAAAGATAATGTGGTCTCCTCTCACTTGGGTATGTATCAGCCTTCTTTAGAAAATAATTTTCTATTCAAACATAATACACTGTAAAGCCATAAATTGTACAATGAAGAAAAACAGATTGGGAATGCAATCACAACAAGTGATATTTAGAATTAATGTTAATAATCAGGAAATATAAATGAATGATTCTCTATTCATTGTATCACACTCATTTTGATAAATATAACAACCTACATCTATTACTCAGTTACAAAGTACAAACTATGAAGGACTCAAAGGCTTTTTAAAAAAGCAATTTGTGTAAAGCAAAGTGCAAAAAGCTCAAAAACACCCTTGCTATTCAAAGCATGTATGTGCCCTCAACCTAGTATTTCTATTGAATTTACAGACGGTTCTTATGAATACATGTCGGGCACTGTGGCATGCTGCTAGGTTAAGGGTTCTCCCAGCTATTGATCTCAGTACAATAAGGAGTAATCAGAGCCACTGAAATTTGATTTTTATGCAATGGAAATCTGCTGAATCATAGCTTATTGTTATAACCATGTGCTTCAGAAACATTTATAAAATGGCAGTGGGGGCAGGAATAAATCAAATTATATTCAATACATGTAGGATAAACGTCTTTAAAAGATGGTGAAGGGTCATAAAGTCTATGGAAAAAGTTAAAAATATAAAACAGAGAAAGAGGCTGAAAGACACAGAAAATGTTGATAGAGTAACTCATGAAGGGAAACGTACTGCATAATTAGGAAGGTAATTTTTAGAACAAATCAGCACAATGAAACTATGAAAGTMTTTTACATTTCTTTCTACCATGGTAAGTGTTACACATTTGTGAGTCAGTCATGCATATACCAGACATAATTCAGAAAGTTCTTGTTGATACTGGGACCACATGATATCTATATAAAACCCTCTCCATAGATTTTCAAATACAACTTACTTCAAAAGTGTCAAAAATGTACCAGTGTGAAAAAACAGAGTTAAGTAGTAAAACAATGCTAAATGACTCTGTTTTATGTGATGACCAAGTATTTTTCCTTTAACAGCAGGATTTTAAAAATTCAGACTTTTTTAAAATATGTTCTCCCTTTGTAAGAACGTAAAATAGTATCTGATTCTTCATTACTTACCCACAATTTCACTCTCTTTCCCCGAGTTGGGTTAGGGTGCATAAATACTTCATGAGAACTTTATTTATAGAGTATCAAAGTGAAGCTTCAAGACCAAAAATATTAATGCTGAAATCTTCTAGAGTAACAACTGGTTGCCTGTAAGTAGAAAAGGTAATTGAAAAGTGTAAAATATACCACAGAATATAATTTAAAATGAAAAATTTATATTTTAAGAGTTGAACGCAAACGTTTTAAATAAAGCAATAAGCTCAGCAGCACCTAACAAAAATAATGCTGATTTTCCTTTGTGCCAGTAAAGATGAGCAAATCTGATCAGTTACAGCAGAATTAATAAGTATCTGGGTGACAAAGCAACAAAGGATTAATATTATTAATATTGCTGTGGTTGTGATTATATATTAGTGCGAGTATCACAATGGCACTGTGTAAATTAAGTTCTGTTAATTAGCTGCTATATCTACCCGAGAGATGACATCATTTCAGAAATTGCTAACAAGAAAACTAATTAATGTCAAGTTACGAGGATAGTTTCTGTGGTTGGGACCCTCTCCCATTAGGTCAGATCTGGCGGTCCTGCATCTTCTCACAGAGGTCACATTCTCATACAGATGTTAACATTCAAGGGCTAAACTGCAGAACTGTTTAAATTTGAGAGAAGCGGGTGCTGAATTTTTGTCTCCTGTAAAATGATTGTGAAATCAAGCCCCTTATAACACAAACAACAGCACGGAAACTGAGTGTACGCTTTGGAATAAAGAGGAATTCCAGCCTTCCTGTGGACTTTATTAAGAAAACAGTAAATGTAACATGGATCAGGTTGCAATGGAGATCACTCGTCTCCTGTATGCTTCAAGGAGCAGCCTGAAATCCACGTATTAGTCAAAAAGACGAATGCAGCCCCTAGAAACATGTCTAAGCAGCTTTAAACTACTGCATTTTGGCAGCAAGGACAGCRTAAGCACCAAATAAGTCACTTCATCCCCTGTTTTATCCTCCGCACAGCAAACCTTTTCTGCTTTGTGCTCCCACGGCCTCGCTGGTGAGCTGCGAGCCTGCGGCGCTGCTGGGGTTGTCTCAGGCCACTTCTTCCAGCCAGTCAAGCCCATGAGGCACAAGATGTCATTGCAGTCACCCAACTTAAGCTGAGAGAAAAAGAACTCACGTACGAGGAATTTCTGCCTCTTGCTGCACCTCAGAGGCTCCCCTCACCTTGGGGGAGACGAGCACAACCCAGAACGAGGACGTGGGGCAGGCGCAGGCCGCGGGGACAGCGACATGGCCGCTGCAGAACTTTCTGGAAGCGTGAGGGGAGCCTGAGGGCGGGAAAATCCTGGTCTCCCATTGGCTGGGGGAGAGGGAGGGCTGGAAGATCTGGCCGCCCATTGGCTGGGGCATATGGGGGGGCGGGGCCTGGTGGAAGGGCAGCGCTGCCCCATGTGGACAGCTCTGTCGCCCCTGGGGAGCCTTGTAAATGTATTAATAATAAATACCAATGAAAATAAATAAAAATCGCCATTTTCTTGTGTTCAAGCCCCCCAGCGTCACAAATAATGACTAGTTCTTGCCTGTTCATCTGCGGAGCGTGCAGGACATGAGTGGCTTATACCGAGAAGTGCAGCATGTTAGAAAAGCTTATCTCAGCATTAAAATTCACACCTATTCGGAGGCCAGAGCATCGCTGCTCTTGCACTTCCACTACAACGGTCAGGACATGCTCCCTCCTTGAGCCCTTGGCGCAGCATTCAAGTCCACTCTACAGGGGTAAATAGCTGCTTTTATTCTGTTTTTGAACAATCTGCATATTCCCTTTCTTGAGAGCATACAAACTCATATCCTTAGCATACTACATGCCTCAGGAGGAAACATACGTGTCCTGTACTCTTAAAAAAAAAAAACCAATACGAAACACTTCATTTTTAAAGGAAAACAGATATAGTAGAGACGATTGAATTAACTTGGCTAGAATATGCAGTAAATGGATGTAAATTCATTCCCGTCTTATTCTCTGCTTTCTTAAATTTATACTGTTCTCTTCCCTCTCAACACCGCCTTAAAAAAAAAAAAAACCAAAAAAAAGAAGTAGGTATCAAGACTGTTCATAATTGATGAAGCATTTGTAAACCCTTAGCAAATGAACAGTGAAGTGACACATGAATAAAACATTTTAAAAGAGGGCTCGCTGACAGCTAACAGGGGTGTGAAGCGGAGTGGAGAGCACGCAGGTATKACTTTACAGCAACATGTGTCCAACATTAAAAAATGAGGTTGGAAAGAGATGGGCCTCTGCTTTGGGCTGGGTGGGAAGCTTCCCTTGCAAGGGGACATCACCAGTTAGCAGGAAAACCTTCCCACAGTACTCAGTACTGCTAGAGCAACTGCTCCTTACGTAAAGTCTCTGCTCTATTCTGCTTCTTAATGGTTACTGCAAGATGAATCCATTCCCTATCCTTTGTTTTATATTGATACAAAGGCTCTTTTACTAGCATTACTTACTACTCAGCTTACTGAGGTAACATTATGATGCCAGCACTATTTCATTACTATTTCACTATGATGTTTTTGCATTGCTGTTCACGTATAAATCGCTAAGTTCGCTTCTCCGTTCCACGTAACAGCAGATGTAAAAGAGACAATGACTGTGATGCATGCAAGAAATACAAAATGCAGTGACTAATAAAAAGGCTTAGAACTGACACGATCCAGATCGCACTTAGACATCTCACCCTGTAAATTACTGACCTTTKTCTTTTGTAGAATACCTTTCTCATTCCTTCCATCAAATAGGGCATTTCACTGCATCAGACAGACTCTAAACAAAAAGATAAGAYGACACATCGGCTCTCAAGCAATGGCATTAAGATTTCATTATATTGTCAATGACAGAAGATTCAATTAACTTGCTTTACCTATCTTAGCTTGCACTAAACAAAAAGGAGAGGAATTTAGCTGAGGAATACCAAATATGGAGCTTTAAAAAGAAATTATTGAATAATGCAGTCATGTTAGCTGTTATGGGTGGAATGAACCCAATATCCACCTCTGAACTTCAGAGAAATGATGGATGTTGAAATACCTATTTAAGGAAGGAAAACAGTGGCTTTTTAATGGGAAGAAGCATCACATCAGAAACGTGATGCTACATTATCAAATACATTTTGGGTTGAGCTTTTTCTTTTTAATGGRCAATAATGGTATTTCGATGTAGCCTGCAGAGTATGAGGAAAGCAGCGTTCTTTGCGAGATGCACATGCACGCGTTTGGAGCCCTTGAGCAGCCCTGCACGCATCATTATCATTGCTGTTTGCTCTAAAAGGTCATCAGAAGCTCACAAGGTGGTGCTTCTGTTACACACCACTTACGCTCCTTTCTCTCCGTGTTTCCATTTGCAAGTTATAGATTTCCTATACATTTCAATTACAGTCTTCCCCCCCACCTTAGTTAAATACGTTGCTGGGGTAACAAAGGTTTTACTGAGGGATGGCAGAAATAATTACTTATTTGATAACTAGTGTCTTTTAGTGGGGGCATTAGATGTGATTTTTACAGGGCAAGCACCGCAAAGGAACGGGGCACAGGGAGGGAGGAGGAGGAATTGACTGAGTTGTCTTGCGGTTTTGATCGCAAGTCAGAAACCATGTTTAGCTGTCAAAGATACTGCTAGGGAAGATATCACAGAGGAATAAAAGGGTAGGAGAGAAAAATCTCCCTTGCTCAGGAATGTTTGTACATTTTAAGTGACAGTTTGAAATGTTATACAGAAAATGCCTGACTGAATTTTGCAATATTGTCTTTTAGTTCTATTCAAATGTAAAAAGGCTGGTGAGGAGAATGCCCTGATGATCCTGTCACTGGATCAAAAACTTAGACAGCTATAGAGTGGATAATAAATATGTAATATATAGTTCTGCTTTTTAAAGTATTTAAGTAAATTTTTCATGCAGAATTGATTGTTTAATATTGAATTGGAGGAAGGGTTTATGCACCATTAAACAGGCAGATCCTGACAATTTTTTCAACTGAGCAGACTGAAGTTAAGAGTCCTTGCTTTGAAAAACTGATTTAAATACAGTCAATAACCAATCCTTATTAATGGGAAAGAAATAAAATTGCATAACCTAATTGTGACCAGTCTTTCTTTCATATTCTTTACTGTACTTACAGGTCCAGCTGACCTTTACTATACTGCATATCATCTCACAGAAGCATAAACAGAATAGAGAGACAGTGACAGCTCATACATTGCACTAATATATTTTTAGCTGTATGACTGCAGCACAAGAAGGTCATTTTATATGATAACTCTTGGATGCTATTGTAATAAAAATGTGTGTTATAATCCCAAATAACTGCTTTACCAAAGGGTATATTACAAGGTAAATTAATATTCACAGGTATTGAATGCTACTGTTTTCAGATTAGCCTCTCAGCTCACATGAGGGGTGTGCTTTTGAGCCAAATCATCCCCAATCAACTCTCTTTTCTGTGCTGGGGCTGACGTATGGAGTCATCTCAATGTATGGACTGAGGAGCAACAAAAACCCTTTCTCTTGCATCTGGGCAGACTGGCAATGCAGTTTATGGATTTAGAAAGGCTAGAATAGATCATTACGATGCAGACAGCCTGACTGCTATAAAATAGGTCAAAGAGGGTGTTTTAAGACAGTTGCTCTGTAAAGCAGATAACTTTCTGATGAACTGCCTGTTGGAGAACTGTAGCATTTCTGTTGAAAGAGCTCATGTGCCAAATGAACTGCACACCATCCCTACATAAATTATTCAAGTCATTCATTACCCTCACTGTTAAAAAAATGACAATTGATCCCACAGATTAGTCCTGTGGGATATCAAGTAAATGGCAATTCCTCTATCCCTGTAAATTATTCCTGTAAATATCCCTGTAGAACGTTAATCTGGCCCTATCTCCCAAGCCTGTCATCCCCAGTCAGGTAGATCTCATGCAGTCCTGTTGGTGTCACTTTGTGTAACTGAGCAAGCTACAGCCCAAAGTGATTTTGTCTCCAATGAACATTTACTAATACAATATTCTACAATTAGCAGGTGTTCTGTTACATAGCTGGAAGAGAAAGCAACCAGGTAGAAACCTTTGGCTCCATCTCCATCAATACTTCTGATGTCTGTCTAATTGTTATTGACTGCAGAAAGTACTTTTTGATAGAGGCGTGAGGTAAAGTGATATCGATTAAAGCAAATGAACTTTTCTGTAGCCTGACTCAACTGGGAAGGGATAGAAATAAGCTGCAAGACATCACCATGAACAACATCCTTCTCTGGAAACTCTCTGACCTGCCTCTTCCGATGTGCAGGCAGAAGACTGTGAAATCACATTTCTACTATTTAATGCTAAAAAAAAAATCAAGCTGTTATGAGCTTGGACAGAATGAAAATCAGCTTTGTTTCCTCAGTGTTTTGAAACAGAACAGAAGGAAATTAGAACAAAAACAGATTTAACTTTTAATCCCTCAAGTAAGGAGCTTTTGCCATGTAATTTTTTTGTATCACAACTGCGTATTTTGTTCTGGGGAAATAATGGTAGGAAAACAAAGAAATCCCTATCAGCAACACTCTTGATTTTATGTATCTGCTGGGACTTGGTGCCATGTTCAACTTGGTTTGTGATCAAAGAAGTGCAAGGATGGAGGCACCTGCCACAACTCATTGGTGATTCTGAAACATTCAGGGCACAGAAAATGTTGCTCCCTCTTTCAGAGCACTTAAGATGTATGACCACAGCATCTCCATTACAGCTGCACATAAGCCGTATTAATTTAAGCTTTTTGTAAAACAAAAAATAACATTGCTTGGATCAAAAGTACCATGAAATATTCTTTTAACAACAGCCTCTAACTTCCTAGCCCAGGGCTTTATTGTGCTGCAAACTGCAAAGACACACAATAAAAGCTTACATCTAAATAGAAAAAAACACACTGAGAGCATAAAGAAAAGCATCTTTTCCTAATATTTAAGGTATGTAAGATAAAGAATGCAGTTCAACATGCACAAAAATTAGTTGTTTTACACATGTGGCCAAACCTGTGTGTACCTRGAATAGGCCAGGCCCTTGGATTAATTCCATGGCTGAGCAGGAGGCTCCTGGGGACACCGGATCCTTCTCACTTTCCAAGGCTTAATTCAGGAAAGGCACCGAAGTTCACTCTTGAAACACTTAATTAAGTCTCATCATGCTAGAGCTGTGCCAATGCACTCAATACACACTCTTTGCTGTCTTCTCTTAATTCCTATGAAACTATTTGCTAAAAGAATGATTTAATTTGGGATTTTCAGTACTCTTTATTTAATCTTTCTCAGGGAATGTCTTTAACAGCACCCATTTGCCTACTGATCACACACTGCATTGCACCGTAGAATTTACACTGCAGATGCAGGACTGGGAAAAATACATCTTCATTATCAAATCTACTTGCTACACTAACTCAATATAAAACAATAATTCAGGCAATTAGATTACTTCATATGATTAATCAAATCCTTACATTCCTGTTGTGKTGTTGTACAGTATTTGCTGAACATATGTCAAGACTGTAACAACAGACACATGGTGTGTTCAGTTTAGATTCTAAGTTCGTCAGTTCAGGCAGTGTCTTATTTAAAATTTTACCACAGCTCTCCTTCAAGATTACTGAGCTTTGCAAAAAGTTCCACTATTGGCCTTTCTTTTCAGTATAACTTCAACTTTTATAGGCAGAAATCAACAACGGAGCCAAAATCTCTAAGTCACCACATAGTTCCGTCTACTTTGTAGCATAAAAAAGAGAAGCGAAGGACATTTACATACTTGGGCTCTCAAAGTGCATATGGCTGGTGCATTTTTAGAAAGCAAYTGGTAATTCTTAAAGCCTCCCCTCATCTGTGCATTTTGTTGACACCAGTTTGGACATGGATTTTTTTTTAAACCAAACAGATCACTATGAAGTGGAAATTTTCAAATCTCTTAAGGGCTTATTTCATAAAATCTGTGGGATGCTAAAGCAGACTGATTTCTCTATTGAGAGCAAGAAAAGGGTAAATAATCCTTTATATTTTATAAAGTGATGATGGATGGTGGTAAAGAAGTCTCTTGAGTTTTACATTTAAATTAGCGAGAATCAAAACAAATTCCTTTCCCTAATAGACTGCAGTCCTCCTTGATCAGGCTCCTGTATTTACATTCAATAACATCTCCTTCTTCCAGAGGCTTTGTGGAGATTTTTTTAATGGAAATATCAGTAGTTTCCACCTCTCTCTAGACTCATTTAGTATGTTTATGGAACACCAAATATCAGTGTCTATCTTATCTGTGATTCATTTCCTGATATTTAATTATTGTTCTGTAAATCACTTAAGAAAAGAAAGTCTAAACAGACAACTACAAATATGTCTCTTAAATGTTACCTTCTTTTAAGAATGGAAGATATATCAAGAGGCTTAAGAGTATATTTATATAGAAGCCATTAATCATACATGATACTTTGGAATACCTTTTGTGCAAGTGGATCCTAATGCACTAGGAAGATGATGGCATGAACTTACCAGTCTCTCCTTATGAACAGCACTTGAGCAACAAACAAGACCTGTCAGAAATACAGAAGCCCTTAAAAATAGAGGCAAACTCTGTGTTCTTTCCTGCTTGTCKGTCCTGGAAATTAGAGAACTCTATTTTGCTCTTCGCTTTGTGCTTATTTTGCATGGGGAAAATAGAATGAATCATTACAAGCAGACTGACACCCTTCACTAAAAATAATGAGAAATTAAAGGGTATCTCACAAACAGTAGCTGTTTCCATTGGYGCCATTAACTAATGTGGAAACGGTGACAAAATTTTCAGTGACAGGAAAACTAGTTAGTTTGGGTAAAATTCTATCTTTTTAACTAACAGTTCATAAATTTTCACTAGGTTTAGAAAACAAGAAAAGCTGATAATTAGCATGTGAAGATTCATTAAAAGCATATTGTTATTTCTCTCCATACTTAGATTTTTCTGACTTCCCTGTAACTGTAGGCATGCAGATCAGGCAAGGATGAAAGGGTCCTGATGAGTCAGCAGGAATTATTTCCACTCCTGAGAAATTTGGTAATAAGGATGGATACGGAAATTCATACTCAATTTTTATTTTTCATCTTGAAATGCCAGAGAACATGCAAAGCGGAAAGGCTTACCTCATCCTACAGCCTCAGGATATCAGCTCACTCTGTGAACAAGAAACAGAAGAACCACGAGGGCAGGGGACAGGGTGACATGAAGACAGCGCACATGACTTGTCTCTTTTGAAAAGCAAAGTCCAGGATAAARCACTGGGTATTTTCTTCTCTTTTTTGTCCTTTCTGCATTCATCAAGGGCTGCAAATTGAGGAYAAAGAACTAGCCTTTAGGGCATAATTACACAGAGAAAATCAAACATTAGGAAAAATAGTTGGTAGKGTTTCTTTTTTTTTATATATATGCATATTTGACTATCATTAAGCAAAGTGAAAAATGTAAATAACTTGACTAACTTATAATCACTATGAAAATTCACTGCTGGAAGGAAAATTCCTTTGAGACTGTGTTTCAGTATGATGTCAAATTATGTTGTGGGTCCAGTATAGGTTTTTGGCTTATTCTTGGGGAACAGAAGGATCAGATAAGTTTGTAAACATGCAACTCAAGCCAGTGCATCAGCCCGACCGCAAACAGCCAGCGGGAGCTTGTCCTCACCTAGCGCAAGCTGAATTCTCCAGATACAAATACAGTTCAACCACTTCTCAGAGTTTTTCCCTCAAAATATTTCATTTTTAGTGATATTTGCTCTTCTCTGATACTTTTCATAACACTGAAGATGTGCTTTGTTGGATGAACCCAATGGCACAAACATTTCAGATTCCCACGATTCCCTCAGAGCATGAGAACCTGATACACAAGAAGTTATCTTGACATAACCTGATCTAAATTTGAGCACAAACACTCAAATTCTGCATAACAGTGGAAATCATGTACTACTACTTTACTAAAAAAGAGACCTGCAAGCAAATTCCAATTAAAATATGAGTCAGGTACATTTTATACTACTAAAATTTTCCATATTCTAGCAGAGATCAGCTGTTTCCTCTACAAGTCAGGAAGTCTTTTCTCCACAACTTTACAATGTGACTCCAAATAAACTTATCACTTCCCAGTCATCTGCTGGAATGAGTGCAACATGTTGTACATGCAGATCTGGCTTTCAAAGGTTTACATTCACTTTAATCACCAGTACTAAAAGGCCCTAGTGTTTCCTTTCATCTGGCAGCAAGTTAATTATAAAAGCTATATGTTAATATTAATATTGTCTTACTGCAGATCAATGGTTTTATTACCTTTGATTCAAATACTGCACATTTGATGGCAAAACTTAGATATCTAAATCTAGAACTTTTAAGGTGGTGAATTTAGGTAAAGATTTAAATAGGAAAGTTTGATCTTTTAATCTGCTGACACAATTAAAGGTCAAAAAAACCTGACTTTAGTTCACTGTTATCAAACAATTTAAAAGAACCCTATGAAAATCTTATTTCTACCCTACTGTGAATTATTTATTACAGGTAAGAGTGATAAAGCCATTCCAGCATATATGCATATATATACACACTCCTATGGTGTGTTCACCTATGCAAAGAGTCACCTTTTTCACATCTCAACTTTAATTCTTCTCTATCCCACTGCTCACACATCGYGTCTGAATGAAACATTCTCATTTCAAAGAGCATCTGTTGCTGTTGGTGCTTAATTCTTTTTTCTGAGAGGAGGACAGGGGGCGAGGCTAACAAGTACTGAAATCTTCTGTTGTTACTTTCTTGTAATGCAACTTTAATGAGGTTTTTTTCCCAGCAGTGCAATGACAAAGCCAAACCATGGACTGTGCGGCTCCTGATCTCACTGCGGGAGCTCTTCGCTTCGATGCGACTGYTAATAACACCTTGAGTTGGTGGTGACAATGTAAGTGTTACACAAGGCTGTGTTTGCATGTTTGCCTCAAAGGCAGTTGTCTTGCAGTGAGGAAGGCAAACCCGCACATTCAGGGCACTTTAATTACTCATCTGTATAAAGGACAAAACTTATAAACCAAATATCCCCCTCCACCTTATTCTTTTAATTGTAATTTTGTTCTTAAGATGGAGGTGAAACTGAATACTCCTGATCAAGACAGAGAAAATGACTGTTTTAAAACCCTTGAGTCACGCTTTTAGTAAAACATGATCACAGGAATATTTTGTCTTTGGCAGTATGGAAAAGAAACTAAGGGTTACCTTGTTCTGCTTTGTTTAGGGAAGCCTCCATCTCTTTCATGGCTTCCAGCTCACTTTCATAATCGCCACCTCTCCAACAGCAGCCTGAAAGCATAAGCACATTTTGGACAATAATTTCAATTGCCCCATGCGCATTTCCCCCCAGGAGCTCCGGCCCCATGCAAATACTGTGCTAGGCAATGTATAAACATGAGCTCAAAAAATCAGCCGTAGGCTTAAGAGCTGGAAGAGTAAATACAGGATAAGAGACCATAGCTGGATGCAGCACGTAATTGAGGGTAATACAAGATCAGAATCAGACACTTCTATTTATAAGCAATGGTCTTAATATACAGGTGATAAAAAAAGGAATGAAAATATACTGAATGCATCACGAGAGAGGGGGTTCTTACATGAGCACGAAGGAGAGAGTGTGATCTGAAAGCATATTGGCTTGRCAGATTTTATAGTCAGCTCTCTCCACACTAAAGTGGTGAGGGATGAAGAATGAAAGTAYTAAGAAAATATGGTCATATTATGGCATAAAGGAAAATAAAAGATATGTGTTATAGGTACGTGCTCACAGGCCAAGAAATCTTACGAACTCAATCCTTCTTTTCATTCCAGCCTTATTTCTAGTTTTCACTCATAAAAAGATGGACTAGCACTCCTGCTTTGCTAGGTCCTTTTTTTTCACTTGGCCTCCCTTGAAAAACCTTGGCTTTCCTTGCTTTGCAGTATCCGAGCAGTCYGACGATTAGGAGAATTCCCACCAGAATCCTGTAGTCTATTGCTCTGAATCATGGCTGGACCCATCATGAGACCCGCTCTCCCAGTAGGAATGGGGTGCAAATATCTCCTTAAAAGCCTGTCTGGGAACTCGAGGCAGGAGACAATGGCTCATTAGATCTCCCTGTAGGGCATCCCACTCCTCTCCGTTTCCTGACTCAGATCAGTTCTGTGCAAACACAACAACTTCATCTACAAAGGAGGATTATTTACTGCCCAAACTCCGTCAGGGTTTGGCGATGAATACAACAGGAAGGAAAAGTTATTGCTGTTACTGTTATACTCCCTCTGCTATCAAGCAAGTTATTCTTTTCCAACATCTGCACCCCAGAATAAATAAGGTTTTGGATAACGGAAGCTTCAGCTCCTGTACACGTGGTGCCCTGTACGTAAGATTTATCTAAGAGAGACCAGGAATGCTTTAGATGGGGTCTGGTGCTGCCGGCTCTACAAGGAGGGCAGACACTCTTAACTGCTAGGCAGGTAATGCAGCTCTGAGCAGGGACAAGTCAGGAATTCACAGCGTTGTTCCTTGCAGTGTTCTGAAATCTCAGAGCATGAGGTTCTGCACTGAAAGAAAAGCATTTTTATTAACATGTTGCTGCTATTTAATTTTATTTTACATCTTAATATCAGAGAAAAAACTCCCTATGATGACGGGTTACTAACCGTAAAACACTACAGAAGGCACTAGTGGTGTTTCAGTAGTGTGCAGTTTGGGGTTTTTTTTCTCCTTTTCATAATAATTATCATCAATATTCTGCAGCTTCACTTGAATATGAGAATATCTTACCAGCATTAACTGAAATCTAGTATGTACACTGGATGATGCCTAAAACTATTTAAACATAGGAAACCAAACTCCAATTAGGAATTACTTCCTGCTTTGTCATCTGGACTATTCTGTTTTAGCCCAAACAGCATATACAAAGTGCTGATGCAGCTGCCTCCATTCTTACACTCTTTCACCATTTCAGTCTGTGATGAGTCCTAATAGTTTTTTTTCCATCAGCTTTAACTGCCTTTCTAATGGCTAAGGTACTATTTTGGTTTTTAATGTCAGGCTTTTCGTATATCTGACAACGATTTCCATCAATCTCTCTTCTAAATGAGTTTTGCTACCATTCCATTGCCCTGCTATCGTGTTGAGGGAGAACGATGGCCTTGGACTTTTCAGAAATACCATTAATTTTGCCTTTTTTTTTCTTTAATGCCTCACTCCATCCTCGCATCTTCACCAAGGGCTCATTTCATCCCCACTGCATCCCATGCCTATTTTAGTGCAGAGAACAGAATGACATTCATCGGCCCTTGATCAGAAATTACCTGGCTCCTTCATACTGTGCTGGGCAACGGATAATCTGATATCAAGAAATAAGTCTCAAACAAGAAAAAGCCACCTGAAGGATGGTACATGGCCCAAGGCTCAGAGCACCCCGTCCTTCTCCCAGTCCGTGTCCTAAGCAAGGTGAATATCTAGCGAGAAGCACCCAGTCTCCAAACCCAGACACCGAAGTTCCCATTAGTTTCTCAGTGAGGAAATGGCACAGGGAGCAGTGACCCTGTAAGTGTCCCCTAGCCCCAGCACACTGCTGGCAGTCCAGCAGATTACATTACCTATACCTCGCAACCCCCAAACTGCTTAGTTTTTGCAGTGACCCCTTCTGTAGACGCTAGCAAATGAAATCAGAAGCCGACATAGCTCGAGAAAAGAGAGGTAATGTGATTTAAAATGTTTTTCTCTCACAGCTGCTCTAAACTGGGTCATCATAGCAGCTTTTTTCCAGATTCTGCTACTGGGAAAATCTCAGTCATAAGCCACACACTGTTCCTCAGCACTCTCAAGGAGAGACAGGGATACAATTTCCTCCTCTTTTCTTGTGACGTTGCGCTATAATAACAATAATATTCATTCCTTCGTAGCATAATTACCACAGACTGCTGCGYGGTGGCATTTAGTCAATCGCGGCAGACTTTTATTGCTCATGTACAACAAACCCTCTGAGATTGCAGCTTTTGTCCCGTCACAAGGCAAACATAACAGCGCAGCAGAAGCACATGCAGACTAGCTGCACTCAGGCACATCAATTACAGGCCCTGGATTTGCATCAGGAATGTTGGTTTCAATGGAATGAACTGCGTGAAGCAGACGAATTATATGATGGAATTCCCTTTTCATGAGAATTGCGAATGGAAAGCAAGTTGCCTAAGTGTCCAGTCACGTGCAGTAACCACTCGGTTATCCCATATTAGCTCATCACACCCCTTATGCAAATATGTATTTCTAGGCGCTCTCAAAAGCCTGTGTTTCACATAGCCAGATAAAGACAACAAAGTAGAACCTTGATTCTCTCTGACTTACAAACAGAAATCAGGAATAACCCTAATTAAGTCAGTGCAGTTACACTTCTGAAGCTCAGAGGAAAAAATACAACACTTTGGTTCCTAACGTATCAAAACAAATTTGCTGGTAACGTGCACACTCGTGYGCCGAGCTCTGGGATGAAACTTTGCGGTTTTAGACCAGCAATGTCTCTGCCTTGAGGCTCTGCTGTGGCATAACAGAGATGAAGAAAGAAATGTGACAATGCCACTTATATTGATGGATATTCTCAGAGACTTTGTTCTGACCTTCTTTGTATCAGTTCCTCCTCTGCAGTCTGAAGAACAGAGTATTTTCTTAACCCCTACAGGGGTATTGGGAAAATAACCACAAATAATAATAAAACCTTAAATACGTAAAATCTACTCCAATTCTGCAGTCAAAGAGGTGGCATTACACCAAAAAGCTATCTGCAGATAAATATGTAGGTGACAACTCAGAGCAAAGTCTAKGATTAAGTAATGGGATTATTGAGAAGGCAAAAGAAAACAGACCACATGCTATCAAACACCTGAACAGAGGTAAACTGCATGAACAACAGGCAAGGCTGGTCACTATTCAAGAGCATAAAGAAAGGGAGAAGTGAGGAAGAAAAACTATAGCAAACCTGTAAATTTACAGTGCAATTTTGCCCTAGTTACAAGAGTGTACAACTATGACAAGTAAGGCTACTTTTGACAAATTTATCACCACGAGTTTCTCTTCTATTGCTTTCAATAAGATATGCCAAAGTATGATTTAAAAATGCCATCAGCTGACTGGAATACTCAATAGATYTGGTGCATTACAATAAAATCTGTCTGTAAGTGTTGGACTAAAAGAAACCAACAAACAGAAAATGCTTGGATATGGACCCAGATTTGCTGCTTGATGCTCCACAGTTGTGCCTCAACATTTATTGCGAAGCAGCAGAAGACTCTTTGGATCCTAATCTGCATATTCATAAGGTTGTCATATAGCTTGAAAGGGTTTTTTCCTTCCTACTTTGTTACAACACTTTAAATATTAGGGGTTTTTTAGTGCGCAGTTTATGCAAATCCCACTTGGAGCAATATGGCTCTCACTGATGTTGAGTTTACAATTCTGCTGCAGTCTGGCCTGTTGATTTAGGGAAGACAGCGCCTTGGGTAAAACCACTCTGCTGGAAAATTCAACAGCAGGCACGGAGACCGAGCTCGGCACGGAGGCTGTAAACACAGGGCACGAGCCAGATGAATTGGCTCCGCGCACAAGTTGCAGGCTCCTTGACATAYTATCCGTTTCAAAAATAATGGGAATATGCTGCCTTGCTCCTCCAAGCCTCCGGTGTTCACACCTTGCGGGATGACAGAGGAAGCCCTGGTCAAACCAAGGAACCTCCAAGTGTGAGACAAACGTTCCTTGAAGGAAGAGCAAAGCCAAGTGAGGAAGGTGAATAAGAGTCAACTAGGAAACCTGAGGAACAACATGTGCTCTGGGTCCCGTGTCCAGAAAAAGGGACTGTGTCAGTCTGCCAGGGTCTGTGCTTAGTATAATCGTAGTGATTCATCATTTCAAAGAGAGTAAAACTACATTTGCTAAAAGGAAGAGCTGAGATCTTGAAAAACCTGACCTGCCATCCCAATCCAAGCCTGCTGCAGAGCAGGAAGCATAGCTAGTTAAAGCCCCTGCCAGGGCTCCTTGCAGAACAGGATTTTGGACATTCAATGCCAATGGAAGARGCCTCTACTTGTTACAGGAAGAAGCCCACTAAAAGGTTGCAGCAGTTAATTCTAACTCTACTTACTTCATGGCTAATAAATCCATGTTCACTGCAATATTGTAGTGCCACACCTTAATCCCTTTTTTTCCTAAACTCCTCTCCTTCCGGAAAAAAACAAGAGGGAGATGGGCCATGTGCAGTAACAGAGGCCTGATCCAGCATCGGGTCTTTCTAAGAACAAGGCCAGAAGGCAGCACTTGACTTTTCAGGCACTGTTAACAGTTTGGGCAAACTGCATCTTGATGCAATGGATGTTCCTGTCTAATGAGAGGGATGCAGCAATCCAGCTGCCTCCCCTTCGTTGTTAYGTGGGAACAGAGATAACCAGACATCTGGATCATACACACATCACATCTCCATTTTCCAGACCATATTCAGAAGCATACAACTGACAATAGCTTTCCTCCAGTGCAACGAGAAAGCAGATGGCTTCAAAAGACCCAGTCTGCCTCCAAGGTGGCATATGGAATATTAATTAATAATAGATTAATAGACCTTTCCCCACTTAAAATTTTAATCCGTTTGTTAGCAGAGCTGTTTGTGCCAGGGAAGTGCTACAAAATAATAGCTGCATTCAGAGAGCTGTGCCATGTCTGCAGAGACACCCTCCATGGGCCCTTAAGGAAATCACATCAGAAGGAGCCTGAAGACACAAGAATGACAAAGGCTGGGGCTCTTTGTTCTTTTTTTCCTTCTTCTTTTAAGCAGTAGCCATTTGGAAACTTTAGAAAAGTTGAGGGCAGAGCAGAGAACACGTACCATAAAGCAGGAAAAGTTGTTAGCTTCCTACTTAACTGGAAGCAACAAGGTGCAACAAAAAAAATAACTTGTCTGACTGCACAGGCTCTGCAGGTCAGGCTGCAAGATGCTACACAATCTCAACAGGATTCTTATTAAAGGGCATTTTCCCCTCCATCAAAATTATTCCTCTGCTGTTTCTGCCAGCTGAAACACTATTGATGTGTGTTTTCCTCACCCCTTCTCTTCCCTAGGATCTCACCTCCTTATAGGTGCTTAGATAAACAGTGTTAATTCAGAGTTAGCTTGATCTACTGAATTAAACCAGCCCCAGAAAGATGTTATTACTGTTGTGAGTGGTGGTGAATAAATGTGTATCTTTCCTGATCATGTATTAATCCTGGTATCCATTTAGGGCCTGAAAGGARATGTCTGTTCAGTTGCCTAGCAATATCATTGAATGGGAGTCTCAGCATTTTGAAAAGAGAGTCAATTGCTAAACAAACCCCACAGAACCTCATTTTCATGCTTTTCTTCCCCCAGGCTTTATATTCTCTAAATATGATACAAATAACTAGCACATATGAGATTATGAAATGAGACAGTGGTGAGAGCTCTTATTTTATATGCTGAACATCTCAGTTGTCAGATGCAGAGCTCACACCTATTGAAGTAGATTTCGCATCAAAGGAAAGCAAGAAAAGCAAGGGAAAAGTTGTGAAAACAGAATAAAAATGACATATTACCTCATAAAACATTGCACACTGCTGCCCTGTTTCCAAGTCCACTTTCCATAGTGAACCTGTGCCCAGCAAGTCCGGAGCTCTAGGTCAAGTCCTGGCTTGGTGCTGAATGATCAGGGTGACACAGCATAAACTGATTAAGGAAAGGTGAGTCTTTTCTGCAAAAATGCTCCTTCCTTAAAAAATGCTGGTAAAGAAATAACAATTAAAGCATTTCTTGATATGCATTATACTTATTAAAATTGTTTGTTCACTGAACATGCCCCAGGGGAGGATTTGACTTTGGCCCAGAGCGCACATCTGGCAAGAGAGCACTGTGTGAAAGCTGCCTTGTGGGCAGTTGCTAGGAAGGAGCAATAATTCCCTTTTCTGCTGAGAATTGAGTGTGTGCTGTTAAATGTCAAGTGTTTTCGTTAACAGCTGGAGAGATAAAGCCACAGAAATTCTTGTTTATCAATCTGCAGCCTCTTATCCTGTACTGAGATTTAATTTGGTTCAGTCATGTGGCTCAGAATATTAATCGTACTTTTGGTTTAGGCCAGTTTATGATACCTTCTTGTGCATCAATTCTAGGAGGAAACCCTTGAGTTCTATTCTGTAAATTTTTCTATTTGTTGTGTGTTATTTTGCTCTGAAGATCTTCTGCAGCATTCACCCAAAATCCAAATATCAAAATGCTTATAAAACAATCRCAATACTATCTTGTTCCACAGCCTTTTGGAAGAATAAGCAGCCTTCCAAGTAGGGATTTCTAGAGCAAGCAGTGCCATGAAATCCTTTGGGATCCAGGTTATCGCTCATTTAATTGCTATAGAAGGTATTCATCTTTCCTGAGCAGAAAAAGACTGACGGCCTGATGTGCTATTACCTTGCAGCTACAAACTCTTCCATATCATAGTGAGCTTTCCCTTCATTAGTATCTGGATGTAGTTCAAAAGAATCAGAGAAAAAAATAAAGAGAAAGCAAATACTAAAATGCTGTGGAATACTGAATTCCTGTCTTTGCATGCTAACTGAATYAGATACTACTTGGATTTTTAGGAAAATTTTCTCTAGTGGCAGAATTATCCATATAACAGACATTATCCCTCTTCTAATAATCATCCTATTGGGTGTCCCACTGATCGCATTGTGGCTCTCCACTTTCAGAACATTCCTSATCCAGATCCTGCAACTCTTTCCTGTGGAACAAAACCTTACCTCAACAAAATGTGGTGTCCAGAAACGGGAAGAACTGTTGGTCTTTCCCAGTCATGGCATTAGGAAAACAGCAGATGAGCCTTAAAAACATTTGAAAACCACTGTAGATAATTAAATATCAAAAGTGTGCATACATCATCATCTCTAGACCTCTCATGCCTGAGATCCCTTCCCAAACCCTAAGTTAAACCCAGAAATAGCAAGGTGAAATTCTCTATCTGGCATTAGATAGAATAGCTAACAAGATGTTCCTAACAAGSTGTTTTAAAAGCCATGAATTGGAAGTCTCTGAATGAATTGGTACATTCTCAGGCTTTCAGGTGCCTGAGTTTCCACAGGATGCTCTGCTGCACTTTCCTGCTCTATTAGCAGAGTTTCAAGAGAAAAACAAAAACAAACAGAAAAACCTAAGCAACCATTTACTCTCTCAAGATTTCAGATTACTCAGAGAAACGCTATCGATTTTTGCAAAGTTTTGCCAATTTCTTAAAGAAGCAAATACCTCACCAGCCCTGTCAATATTTCTGACAGTTGAAGTAATTGCAGCACTTTGTGGATCTTGATTTCTAATCTGCTCTTTATTGCAGTAAAGATTGCATCTGATTATGTCTTGGTATATTCTCTACTCTTGTATTTTAACACATTTGTTTTCTCAACTGGCATTCTTCCAAATTATTATTAGAGGTGCATCCTAACCAAAATAGAGACCACTAGTATGCTAGTTACTGCTAAAGAGAGAGGATCTCCTCCTCAAAAATTTATGTTCTAAAGAAAAGAGATTTGCAGTTATTTAATAAAGAGAAACAAGAGATTTGTGTGAAGTAATAAAAATCTCCRATTCCTCTGAATAATCTCTCTACAGACCAATGCTGGTAATAGCTTGAAATATCCTGCTAGTTCTAAGCATACACATTCTTTATAAAGTTTTAACGATTACAGATAGCACAGATTCACTGTTGTATATAGCATTCCATTATGATGAATTTTTTTATATTTGCCTTTTTGCGTGTGTATATATGCCCAAAACTCAGTTTAACACCAAGCATTTAAGAGTTAGATTCTGCAACGACTCTAGATCCTAGCCAACAAATCGCTGATTGATCTGKGCTGAAAATGCTTTATTACAGCAACCTATAGGCCTATATTTTAATTGGCCCTTCTTTTACACTTAAAAATAGGTCCAGAAGAAAAAGTACTGATAAGGTCATCCTATCAGGAAGCTCAATTAGCTCAAATCTGCAGCATTACTAGGATTTTATGCAATCTATTCCCTTCCAATATGCTACTGTCCTTAGTGCACTAACCTTAGATAAAAAATCCTAAGATATGATGAAGCTTTCATTTCTTCTGCCCTGATCGCTACRGCTTGGAGCAAGCTGAGCAGGAAACATCTGCTTTTATCCCATTAAACAGCAAAGATTACTAGGTTTTAGTTAAACGTGACATTCTGTGGTTATTTACTAGGACTTGAGGAAAAAGAGAAAAAAAAGATAAAAAGTTGGAACCTAATTACATAGCAGATGCCGAAGYGGTATTTGTTCACCAAAATCGCATAGGTCATTCATTAAAATCTCAGTTTTAATTAGCAAACACCTGTTTTGTGTTTGATTTTACACTGATACGTACTGTCTGCAATTTGCTTTCTTCAGTACAAGCAATTAGATAGCCCTGACAGTAACAGTTAATCTAATTAGAACAGGGGTGTCTTGGGAGTCAGACTTTGACTTCAAGAAATTACATCCCCCCACCCCGACCACAGCTCCATCCCACCATGGCTGACGGGGTGCTAGCTGGCAGAGGCGAAGGCAAATTTCCTCTTCTGAATGACACAAGGGTATTTCTAGTGGGTTTTTTAAATACATCTTCTCAGGAAATGAAGAGTTTGTGCTAGCGACGTCCACGTGGGGCTGSCACTGCTCTCAAACACGACCTCGTGCAGAACTCACAGTGAGTGATGCAGYACAACAGGCTCGTTCAATACAACCCATTCACTTCCTGCACTTCTCTACTTGTTGCCTTGAATTATTCTTCACTGGCTTCCCCCAACCTTTTCAAGTTCTTAATGGGGAATTGGAGAGCGACTCCTCTTCTTTGGCTACCATCTTTAACAATAAAGAGGGAAGTCTGAAAGGTTTACAGGAATTATTTCAAAGATCTCCTATATAAAAAGATGAAAAGTAACCACTGTCATTCTGCACTGCCTTCTAYAGATGATCCCAAATTAAGATTTGATCGGAAGTCTTATTCTTGCAATTAAAGTTTACCTTGGAATTAGCAGTACTACTTTTTTATAGTTCTTATTTGGTTAAATATGTAACTAAGAATTTGGGATTACAGTTATTGGCAAGTTATATTGTTTGGTTGGGACATTTAATTGTTTCTGAAACTCCAAAGGTTTAACTTGCTTGCAGTCTAATCCAAAGAAAAGGCAACCAACATATAGCACAGGTTACATTTGAATATGTAAGGAAGACCACAGAATACCTGTTGGAACCTAAACAGCTTCTTGTCTTCAAGCTTTTGCAAAAATGAAGTACTTGAAAATGGCATTTAGCCAGACACTGAGCAATGAAAACTTTGACTATGATGCTGAGCCAAACTGTTTTTTTCTGTATGGAAATTAGAGATTACAATGAATAATAGCTTGAAAAAATATGTATTTGGAGCTTATGTTCTACATGACAATCAAAAATTGTGCACCGTTTCCAAAGGGTCAGATTTTGAAAGCATTTCAGCATACAATCTCTTGTGCTAAACTTTTTGCCCACAGACCTTAATCAATAGTTCTCTAATTCAAAGTGATGATGTGACAGTAAACAACCCCGCAATGAGAAAATGTTATTGTAATAAGGGTCACAGCAGAAGGCAAGTGATGCAAATGATACCTGCAATAACATTATAATAATGCAGGATATCACTTCTTCTGAAAACATGGCATGCTCCAAACCAGTGCCGTTGCTTCCCTCCTGCCTGCCTCTCTCTCTTCTTTCACTAAGAACARCAGGTTGGTTTCTCCATCTATCATAAAACAACAGAGCCAAATAAAAGAAAAATCCCCCTGGGGTGGGTGAARAGATTTTGAAATAAAAGAATAAGCTAATTAAGCTTAACTGTGTCATTCTGGGTAGGTTGAAGACTATGATTAATTAATCCAGCCCTCTGCTTGTCCTGGAGGGGAACAGTGTTCCTAAATGCACAGGGTGAAATCTGTTTAAGGAGACAGGGGCAGATCCTGCCTCCTCTGACAGAAGAGAGCTGCTGGTCTCAGCAGGAGAGCATGTAGGAACATTAAGAACTCATTAATACCTGAAAGCAGAAAAGCTACGGAGAGGGCTCCTCCACAAAGCATCCAAATGGATCCTCACAGTGCGAGAGCAACATCGAGGAACGCTCATTTCGGCAGCACGAACCTGCAAAATCATTAAGTTATATTTCATATCAATTTTCTGCTACGGCTTGCCCCTAGTCAAGGGTGTCTGTTGCAAAGTTGCAAAGTGAAATCACAGCAGACAACATGAGACATCGGACATCATGTGATGGTGAATATGCTGGAAAAGAGACGTAGCACTCAAAAGCTCTTAAAGGAGCATGTGGTGCTCAGTACCAAACAGGAGGTGTCAGACTGAATTGTGTCACCCTAYATGAAGCGACCTGAAGCAGGGTGACACTTGCCACTCTGCACCATGGTCTCAAGGACTCTGTGTTCCTATTTAAGGAAGATTTGCTCACAAATGTGTGCAGGGAAGGTATCTTAAACAGAAAGCCCAGTTTTAAAGGTTCTGCTTTTAAAAAATTACTTGATGTGTAGAATAACCCACAGCAATAAAGACAAATATCAGAATTGTGACTTTTAGGTCTGCTTGCATTTTAGACTAAAATTTTGCTCTTTTATAAAGCTTACACTATAACAAGGCACAGTAAAGTTAAAATACCCACATAGGCCCTAAGAACCTCAGAGAAATTATGGGATAAATCCACAGAAGTCAGTACAGATACACCAGCTTACACCAGCTGAGGAGTTGACATTTTAGACAGAAAAAACACAATGAGAAAAGTTCATATGAAGTTGAGGAACAGTTTTCCACGGCTAAGTACAAGTAGAAAAAGATTTTAAAGCACATGGTTCATCAGCCAAAGATGCTGCTTCTAATTAACGGGGACAGGAGCTAACAAAGTTACTTACCACAGGATCCTACATTCTTAGATCCTATCCAAGACTGCAAAGTTTCACCACTCTAGGGATTCACTTTTTGGTCAGGAAGAAGAAACAGCTCTAAGTTTCATGGAATAATTGGGAAGAAAGAAAAGCAAAGTGCTTCTTCAGAGAGTCACAAAAGACTTGGGCTGCTTTCAGCAAAACCCTTCCAGAGCTACTTCAGAAAGTCTGAGCTGCTCAAAACGAACTCAAACAAACTACAGAATAACACAGCTGCTTAAGAACACATCGGTAACACTAAGACAGGTCGTTGTCTAATAAGCTGCAATATTAGAGTATCAGCAGTAACCCCTATACCTAGACCACAAATGACAGGTTTATCTTCTTTTCTTCTGAAACTGATAATTTGTTTCGAACTTGGGGCTGGCTTTTAGCTGTCACCAAGAAAGAAAAGGAAAAGGAAGGAAAGAACAGGAAAGGTGGTTTCATTAGGAGATATTTGAAGCTTTGTAGAAAATTCAGATAGACATACATTGTGTCGCAGCCATCTGGGCTCTCCCAGACTCTGGAATTTTGTGGTTGATTTACATCAGCTGGGAAGAACTGCAGGAGTTGCTGATGTTGGCCAGGCTGAGTACATTCTGGTCATCTCTGTTCAGGAGTCCAAAAAGCAGTGTTGCTTTCAGACTGCCAGTAAATTTAAAAGGCCAGTGGTGAAAATATACTTAGAAGCAGAGATAAATAGAGTTTCTGAACTAACTTTAAGCCTCATGGTCCCACTGAAGACAGCAGAATTATTCAAATTCTGATTTTCTCAGCTGCTGAACTGTTTAATTGGCCTGAAACCTACTGGATGAAGATCTACATGGACAACTCTAAGAGGATACAGAGGAAAATAATTACTAATAGAAGCAGTTTCTTTTTAGCAGACTTCAGCATAGATGCTTATGAATTATCCCTCCCCTGACATAAATGATAAGGGAACATGGTTAATCATACTAATAACAATTAATAAGTTGGCACTTTTATGGTGGCATGGAGGAACATTTATTACAGACTCTATATACTCGTAGAGAGCAATATAGCACAGTGAGTTCCCAGCATAATTTCCTTACTACTCCTTAGTYGTCCATTTTCAAGGAAAGAGGCTAACTTCAAGGCTCAAGATAAAGCAGGGTGCGCACATGAAAAATGCCACTGAGGAGCAGAAAGCCACAGATATTGTTTTTTGCAGAGAGCAAAAAGACACTGCTTTCTTTGCAGGAGTAATCTCAACATTACTGCACTGGTTTGTATGGGTAAAAGCCTCATCAGAGGGGAAACACTGGAGATGAGAAGGCGTCTTCCAGCAAGGAATAAATATCTGCCTAGTGGGACACCATCAACTCCTCTTTAGCATCATGAATGAGAAGTCAAAATAACCATCCTGCTAAATCAATCCTCCTGATCCCAAAGCAGGGGACACAATTCTGCACAAACCTGAGAGAACTAAATAAACTCTATGGACATAACCCTAATTAATTTAACATATTTGGATTCCTGTCCTCCCATCTCTATTGTGTAAACTGCAGCAGCTGCAGCTGTATTGCAATGAGGATCAAATCGTGCCAAACATGATGTGTATTTCAGTTTGCAAATATTTGCAGCCTCTGCGTGGGAAGGTTGACATAGCATTGCAATCAATTAAGCAAACAAGCTATAAGGGAACTGTTGACTGGGAGTAGAATGCTCCAGCAGCTCCGGCCACTGAAGTGAACAGGTACAAAAGCAATTGTTTGGTGTTTTTTTTTAATCCTTTCACCATCAAGGAATCCCTCATCATGTTCCACTTCAGTATATAATGTCTAAGGTTTTGATTTATTCATGACAAAATCCAACTTGCGTGACAAGTGGTAAAAAAATGAAAGGACATGCTGATTTAGAAATTATTTAAGCAGCTCTGGGTGTTGTCAGAGCCAGCTGGAGATAGGCTACAGTGAGGACAAGCCAAAAACTCCTTGTGTTTCAGATTCAGTATCTGTATGACTAAATACTAGGAAAGCTTCCCTTCAAAACACCCAGAAAGTGTTCAAGATGTGCTGCCTTCCCTCATCGCTATTTCCAGCCTGGCTGCGATGCCCAAAGACACTCAAGGAAATCAGTGAAGAAGTGAGAGACAATACAGTTTCTTTTTGACTGGAATCAGTGTTTTTCAGTTGGTTCAAAGTAAAGAACAGAAATAGTGCTGTCAAGTCAGAAGAAAATCCTCAAGGCTGCACTTGGAGTGTGAACTCTGCTTGAACAAGAGTTGCCTGAACATTGGCCAAGGCCACAGGCTGCTACCAGCATGAACAAGCGGGGGCTGCCAGGGAAGCTCATCTCGCCACCCTGAGTCCTGCTCTCGTGACATCTGTCATTCCCATTCCTGGCATTGGTCAGACAGGCAGAGGAATCTCACAGAGCTGACAAGCCCTTGCAAGCAGCAGAAGCACAAGTCACTTGATGTTTATGTAAAATACAGCAGATCAGCTTTGCTTTCCTCCTCTTATTGGTGCTGGCACAAGCAGGACACGCTCCTAACCAACTGAGCAGGGGCGATGGCGCAAGGAGCTGTCGCTGCTCCGCTGTCCGGCCATATTAAACTCCGGGCACTGAGGAGAAGAGCTCCTGCTCCTCCTAATATTCCTCAGCCAGGGAAGGGGCCCAGCGCTCAGGAATGGGCACACACTTCACTGCTTTGCTTGTGGCTTTGCAGACAGCTCCAGACCCGCAGGTACTCAAGGCCTGTAAACAGTCTCTGTTGACAAATGAATATGCTGCTTGTTTGAATGGCTCCTGGGGACAGCCATGGGCCCCTGCCAGAGCTCGTGACAGCGTCGGGGGAACAGGAGAGAGAAGCAGAAGGAAACAACGTGGCAGGGACGTTTCAGTGAGGGGTGTCGCTGGGAACTGAGGGGTTTCCTGGGAGCGAGGAGCACAGGAGAGCCAGGACTTCGATGAGACTGTGGGGCTGACGGCAGCAAGGGTGTCACTGCTGCGCAGGACAGCACCGGCACACGCCTGGCTCCAAGCACAAAACAGCAGCAGTCTGGAGGGTGAGGAGCCAACTCCGCTTTAGGGAACCCGCTGGAGCTTCCTCAGCAATTAGTGACCAGCTAACCTGCCTCAAAGAGATGCAAACAGTTCCTGAATTCACTTTAACACCTCACCGTAGCTCACCGTGTGTCAGCCCAGCATTGCTGGGGGAAGCTGCCAGCTGGTAAACCTGGATTGTCTCTCCATAATGCTATTGGATCCAGGGAAGCACAGTCCAACTTCCCTAGCTGCCAACACGACTCAACAAAGCAGCTTCCCATACGCCTTCAAAGACTGCTCTSCCCACGACCAGCTTCATTTGTCATTTCTACTTTGCTGATGCTACTTTCACAYCACTGGACAACTGGCAAATCCTCACTAGCAAAACCAGATTAGACTGATTCCTGAAAAGCCATCCCTGTCTTGATCAAGATCCAGGTGCAGCAAGGAGCAAGGCTGGGAAATCCCAGCAAGGCAGCACAGCTCCCCATCTGCACTGCAGAGAAACAACCTTAGGATGCATTAAACGGCCAAAAACAAAAGATGTGACATGACAGACTTAAAAAGCTCCACCCCAGGGGTAAAATTTTCCAGTTTGTTGTCATTAAATTGTGTCTTAACAACATATTCCAGCACCTCCCTGGAGAAAAGCCTGAATTAACACAGCTAGAAACCCCGTTGCTTCAGGACTTATTAAAAATAAGCTTATAAATAATTATTAATAATTTATTAATTAATAATAATTAATGCTTATTACGCTTGAAACATTAGCAAATTTCAAAACTTCTGCTCCCTACCAAGGTGATTTGTTAGGGACTAAGTCAGTCCTTGGTGCTAAAAACAGCAATTGTCCCCTCCTACATCCCACGCCACAAGCCAAAGCAGGAAATAAGATATAAGACATATTCATCACTTTCCTTTTTCATTTCCTGTCATTCCTTTTTGTGCTGTGTATCTGCATTTATGTGATTTGTGCAGCAAAGTATGTTTATATTTGTATTTACATGAATCTTATTAGAGAAATACCTGCCAGGTTGACATTGCATTTACCTTACTAGCGCTTTCAGACTTTCGTATTGAGGATTTTTTTTTCATTTTCTTTTCATCCTGGCAGAGAATGTGCCCTACTTTCTTGTTTAGAAGATGAGATGCTTGCATTATGCATTCTAAATAAGGGATTTTTTTGTGAGACAGGTTGACATGGGCATCAAGAGAAGTGTATTCAGAGTTCGTTTCCTGCCCCAAAGGAGTTGCACTTAAAGCATTTGATTTCAGGGTGGGATTAAAACATGACACAGTTCATGTGCAGAATGGGCAGTTACTGTATGTTACATTTTCCAGCTAGAAGGCAAAGCTATCGGGCATGTTTTTGTCAAAAGCCTGTATTTTGAGAGCCTTTTTAGGCAAGAAAGAGCAGAACAGGAGTAGAGGGTATTTTCTGAATAAATCGATACAACTTTTTCCAAAGTTCACATGGATTCAAGCATGCAGCACGTATTAAGCTGCCTTTTAAATCCCCCCCCACCAAAGACATCCATATTCATCACAACAGTGCCTTCAGATCAAAGGGAAACAAAAACAGGGCTGGACTTCAAAAATGATGCAGGAGCCAGCCCTGTGCCTGGAGGCAGGCTGCACTACGGGTGGGAGCGCAGGCAGAGCCCTCTCCTGCTCTTCGGGGTCTGCACTGACAGCAATTACACAAACTCTGCAGCATTCTACCAGGCTTCGCCACAGAAGAGCCTAGCCATGAAAATCCCCTCCTGCAATTTTAACAGTTTCTTATTATTTCCTAATGCAGCTTAGGGAAAAAAAAAGTTACTAACCTTGGGTCCCATAGGCATTTTGTAGTACAGCTTGAAAATGAGAATATCCCACGTTACGGTCCTACCTTTAACATGAAAAAAGTTCTTTCGTGGGGAAAGAAGTGCACAAATACAAAAGAATAGGGTACAAACACCAGAGAGTCTCCTAAAACACCCCTTCTACAAGAATGCCCTGCTACTTGTCAGCATGAAAGTAGTAACAACTACACAGGTACTCAGTGGATCCAAAAGCTTCATGCTTTGGAGTATCCTTAAGAAATCAGGTGCGACTTTGAGGCACAGAAGGGAACAGTGACATGTCTAAAACCATCAGGACAATCAGTGGGCAATCGGGAACAGAAACTGCCTGTCTGAACTTCTGTCTCTTTTGGCTAATGGGTATAAAATTAATAAAGTAATAGAAAAATATCTATTTCACCTGAGGAACTTGGCTACTTTTCATTCTAGGTTTGCTTTTGTGGTTGTTTCTAGTTAAAATTCTATGGTCAGATTTTTCTGTAGTATAAGACCATTGATTTCAGTGAACTCACAGCAGGAATAAAGATGCCAATACTCACTTAAATTCGCCTCCTGTAATTTTTCCTCCATCAGGTAAAGCACTGCTTGCCAGATAGGATACAGAACTATCAGAGCTGGTGTCCCTGGGACATTTCATTAAGCTCGTCYCCTAAAGCTTGGTATTAGTGCTCCTGAAGTTTTGCTGGAAGAACTTAATTGCATCCCATTTTCCCTGACTAAAGATGCATCTGAAGAAAAGTTTGCATTTTGATTTTTAGTTTTTCAAGGTCCTCAAACCAAACCACACAATTTTAAATTCTTTCCTCTGCTTCACTAGTTCTTAAGTTTCGGGTTGTTTGATCTTGCCATTCATAGCTGCTGACACCCCTATCCTTCACAGGTGGAGAAATGAAAAAAAGGATAAAAAGGAASTGATAACTGCAGCATGCAGAAAGATACAAGTATTTCCATCTAAGTGCAGATAGAGGAGGTCTGTGAATCATCATTCATCTGGAAATGTCACTATAAATGTTATAAACCTAGYTTTGTTTTGAGATTTGCCACTGTGGGGTAGTAAAGTCAAGTGAAATAACCCATCTTACAGCAACAAAAATATTCACCTCATATGCATATTTTGCAGTTTGTTTTCAGATTTCTCATCTTTACCTGAGGAATCTGAAAAACAAATTCTTAGTTGAGCAATTTGATCTGGCTTTCTTTGGAACAAATGGTTCCAAGAGTCTCTTCTTTCTTACAGTGAATCAGGGGCAGCTCTGAAAGTTGATGCAGTTTCAGAAGTAGAAAATGAGAGAATGCAATAGGAGAATCAGGCCCCTTGTTTGCTTTTTTATAACCTCTGCTCTCCAGAATCCAATTCTCTAGTCCTGTCTGTGAACAATAAAAGTGTTATTTAAAGACCAGGTTTTCCAGCTGAGATCTGCACTTCAACACAAGCAATGACTATTTATTCACAAACATATTAATACATTACAGCTACAGACAGACATTCATTAACACATGCAATAAGAAGTGCCTGTGCAAGCCATGTTGTAATAGGAAAGTCAATATTTCAAGGTAAACTTTTATATTCCAGCACATTATGCTTTTTCTGTAGAAAAGAGCTGAAGGATTTCTGCCCTCTCAGTTTCCAATTAGGAACGATGATTAGTACACTACTCTTTGGAAGAGGATGGACCTAATGGTAACTCGGTGCTTAGAGAAAGGAGGAGTGGGCTTYGAGTTAATCTGGTTTTAACTTTAGGTTGTGTTTGCTGGTCAGCTAGGCTGGTGTTTTGACTGGCTTCATGTTTGTGTTCAGCATTGTGCACAGTGCCAGCCCTAGGGAGACAAGTCCCCCACTTACCCTTCAGGAATCCCTGTGGTTCCAGGTTCTCTGCTCCTCAGGGCTCTGACAACTGAGGAAACGCAGCCATCACCACCCGAGCAGCTCTGCCACTGYCCCGCAGACATGGAGCACATCTCCGTGCAGCACGTGTACACCCAGGGTAGATGATATCCAGGGTAGCTTGGACAGCCCTGTATCAAAAAAAACAGCCAGTTTTCACTGGCATGAGACCCATTCATCCTACCCTGCAGGAGCCTCTCTGCCAGTCCTGGGCTCCCATGCACCTTTGCTGAAGTATCTCCTGCTGCCYTGGAGGAGCCCTGGCATCACTTCCTTCACTGTGCTATGATTTAAAAATCTATCTCTGTATCCATATACTTCTAAAGGTTTCTATAAGTTATTCTTCCAGAAGGTGAACTGGTGCCTGAGGGTATTTTGGAATTAGAAAAGCAAAAGGGCAAACCTAGTTATTTTGTGCAGAAAAGCTGCTAGCACTTGCACGCAGTACACAATAGGAGAGMACTCATCAGGATTATAAATCCTATGGCTGGGTTCTGCTTCTAAACAAATCCAGAGGTCATTTGACTTGCACAGCAAGCACAGTGTCAGAATCAACTCATTTWGTTTTCTTGACCGTGTCCAGTGTCAAAAATTAACAATACTTTGTGCATATACTTGAAAGAACAGATTGCATTCAGCAGCCTCAGATGCAAACATGTCTAAGCAACACAAATAAACCTTGAATATTAAAATTCCAAGGGTCCTAAACACATATAGCCAATGTAGTATTCTCTGTGCTATATAAAGAAATTGCACAGAATAAATTGAAATGCCTGGACCAGCCCTACAGAAAAATTCACTCAAACATATAGTTGCTATGTAGTCTTCTAAGCACACGGTGGGTTTGCTCTTTTCAGGTGCCTGAGTAGAGTTGCATTTGAATGGCTACGTGGTGATTAATAATAATAGAAATAATGACTACACTTTTTTTGCAAATAACCTGTGCATCACCCTACAGCACTTCAGCCATCCAAGGCAGCGAAGCAATCCATCAAACAGGATTTCCTTGAAGCGAGTGGAGATGGTGTCACTGGGGGAATTTAACACAGATGAGACCAGAGAGACTAAAAAAGAAATGGARAACAAGTAGAGGGAGATGCACAAACCCTGTGGTCAGGCAGTCTTAGCTCTCTTATAAAAAAAACAGTTGGAGTAACTGGAATTTTGGAAGCATATTGCAGCTTATTCTGCACAAGCCTGCAATGCATCCAGTCATCCCCACAGCATCAAGTCTCACAGCTTCAGCTCTTCCATCCACCACCTAACTTAGACTGCTGGTGGCATTTAAAAGACCCCTTGATAGTGAAGCATTCAAGCTGCCAGTCAAACTCTGGGGGCAGGTGTAAAGAAAAGTTTCCCTCTTGCAAATGGGCCAGGAGGAAAGAGCAGCTAACACTCAGACTGTACAGGGGTATAGGGCAGCGCTCCCTAGGACTTAGGGCTGAGCACCGACCTTGGCTAAATCAATTCTTTTCCCAAGCCTTACAAAAGAGCAGTCTAACCTCTTYTCAGTGCAATTCCATGTGGCCTGGATGCTCTCAGCTTCACACCGTTTTAATTAATCCTTCATGATCTGTAGTGAGAGAGAAACCAAAAAAGAACAGCTCTGTTGTCTCCAGCCATAACTATGCAGCAAGCAATCTAACAGGACAGATTGGAACAACCTAAACCTGGAACAAAGCTGCAAAACAAAAAGCAGAGRACATATATGTATATGTGCGCACACACATATACATTGTGTAGTTCAGTTTTCCACTTGTACGGCTCCACTTTAGCAGACCAACTCTAGCAGATGTGGGATGCCTGTGAATTTTCTCTCTGCTGATGATTCACTGCATGGTCCCAGCCCCATGCAAGAATATCAAGATTGATGAGACAGGGGCTTTACCAGATGTTTTGTTCCCCTTTGTGTTGCCAGGGGTCCTGCTAGGATAGGAAGAGGCAAGCACAAAATGCATAAGGAGATCACTGCTAATGRGATATATTTCTGCACATAGGAAACATATGGGAAGAGTTGCCACACGGAATCAGAAGGCTGATCCATCAAGATCTCTAGCTGGCCTCTGGCAGATGCCCTTAGCCACCAGCCAAACTCAACTTAAATAATTTTACTCTTCCAGTTCAGATGTCCCTTTCCTTGCAGCCTTAACCATGTTGTTATTCACTTCTTGTTTGCTTCTGGGACCACATAAGTTTTATTCAGTTAGGAGTCACAGATATGACAAAAATGTTTTTATGAGACTAGGTGAAATTTTTATATTCAGGCAAAGTAATAACTTAAACTGCTTGCTTTGTTTTCTTCCAAAACCAGTTATTCATCTGTTTTTCATCAGTGATTATGCATAGTAATTATTTTTGCATGAAATAGTGCGTGCTTTCAGAGTCAAATAAATACCTCCTGCGAACCACGAGCAGATGCTACAGCTGGTGATACACAGAAAACAGAAGGGAATTTCTGATAAATTATAAATTGAGCTGCTTTGGTCAGCTACAAGTATCCAGTGAAAATCACGTACTGTTTAAATAGCCCTCAGCATGTATTGCAAAACGCTGTGGCTGCAATGCTGAAGCTCTTGGAGCCAGGGCTTGCAGAAGCCATCTCCAGCTGCCAGTCCTCAAAAACATGGACTGCCCTTCCAGGTTACCTGGAATTCTTYTCCTAGGATGCAACAAAAATCAAAACTAGTTTTGAATATATGAATGAGGATGTCACTGGTAAGCYTGCAAAATTAAATTAAAAATTTAAAAATAAATATGGGACAAAGGTGATTCACAATATGGGTTTTTTTCACATATGACATGTAAACTTTCTGGATCTATCTACACTTAGTTCAATCCATAAATAAGACTCATAATCAAATATCACTCTTCTACACTGAAGAAACTCCACTAATGACAGACAGGGAAAGCTTTCTCTTGGGACAAAACTACTCTGTTGCTCTATCACAAAACTTCTTAAGTAATTCATATCGTTAAGGGCTGGAGACTGAATATTGCTCTAGCTGGAACAGGTCTGATGCAGATTTAATGCACCCATGTGCCCTATCCTTTCATTTGCTTCTTTTTGGCAAGAGATGCTTAGGAAAGTACTTTGATGCATGCTGACCTCAACCACTCCAAGCTGTTCCATTGCTTGGAGAGAAGGAAGAAATGAATTTAATCTGAATAAGAGCTTTGCAAGCCCTCACGATTCAACAGAAAAAGTGCAAATTTCCAATTTCTTTCTTCAACTACTTGTAAGAAAGAGACTGACTTCCTTTGTTTGGAGTGAGCATTAAAATGCAGCCAAATGCACTTCAAAACATCTCTAGCTGTAATGATTTCAGGTAATATGGAGATAGAAGAATATGATTAATGGCAGGAAATTATTTGTCCACTTCCAAGTCTATTAATCAAATGCCCCAAGAGGGRAGGCCAGGTAAATGGAAAGCTCTTGCAGGTATATGCAATTCTCAAGCAGAAATGTAACACATGGTAGTATAAAACATAACTAACGTACTGCGGTATAATTGTGAAACAGCATTAGGGAGATGGGAGATGCAGCGATGTGCTTCCACTTTGCACAGCCTTCTGTCACACAGAAGCAAAATTAGCTTAGAGCTACCCATGTTGTGCAGCAGCTTGGGAAGCTGGGCCAACCCAAACATAAACTCAAGGTAGAAATTGAAGCTGGATTTGCCACCGAGCATCACACGAGTGCTCCCCGCTCCTGCCCTGCTGACAGGCAGCTTTGGCTGGCAGTGGCCCTGAATCTCCACAGAAGGACACACAGGAGCATCATCCCTGGCACTCACCGGGGGCTGTGCAGGGAAAGCTGGAGGTGCAGATTCCACACCAACCCCAGAGAAACCTCTCCCATGCAGCTATCGGAGACTGCGGCCACCATCCATCACAGCAATTATCTGAGAGCGAAAGGTGCTTTTCTTCAAAGAGTTTTGTTGGTTTCTCTGATTAGAATGAATTATGTGGCCTTTTAAARCTCAGGATGGACCGGGAACAGATTCCTTCATTTTCTCAGGAAAGCCACCTTAGTTGAAGATGCATTTGTGTACAAAAGGTGAAAAAACAAATCAAATCAGAAATGTTTAACATGAACATACACTGCAATCTGAAGACTATAATCAGGCTTCACCAAAAATATCAACTCACCTATGAAAGATTAAATAAGGTCCCCAGGCTCCTCAGACTGCCTTCAATTCTCCATTAACTGCAAAACTTTTTGCAAGAAGGCTGGATTTGGCACTGTGTGTGGACGAGATACTGTGGCCTGACCAGAAAACCTCAGCAAGTTTGGGTCCTGAGAGCGATCAGAAAGAGGGACGTCAACAGCACAGAGGAAACAACTGGCCAGACTTAGAGCTTCTGAGCCACAACTTTTCTGCAAACTTGCAGGTACTGCTTTCAGACCACCACTCACTCCAGGGTGACCTTGACAGTGAGGTCTCAACAACACCTGATATARGGCAGCACCCCCTTCATGTTTGCTGCCTTCAAATAAGCCACTTTCTTATGCACGCACACAACTTTTTTCCCCTAACACCACAAGTATTTATCCCATTTGCCTTTGATGTATGAGACAGGAAACATGTCCCTGCATTTTTTTTCTTTTACAGCCCCCTTAGACACTAAGTGTCGCTCTCGTAACTCAGACTCCTGCAGGGAGCAACAGAAAAAGAAATGGGTTCTGTCCACCTCTGCCAGCAATTCCCTCTCAGACATGGGATGCAGTTACAAAAGCCAACATAGAAGCTAATGCATCAGGTCAGGTCACTGGAGACATGGTGGGGAGAGCACTTGAGTCAGTTCCAGCAGCAAAATAAATAAATATATATATATATATATTTATTCAGGAGCATAAAAATTGGAAATAACTTTATAGGTCATTAAATCCCAGCTTCTAGAAGTACAGACACTGTATTCAGTAGGCACTGTAGCTCAGCCTTACTTCAGCAAGATCCAAAAGCTTATTTGTAATATATACAATATCAACAATATCCCAGACCATCGCAGCAGAATCCCCATCCCATCACTGCTATTTCCTCTGTTAAAAGAAAAAAACAACCATGCTGCTCCTTCCAGCCCTGTGGTTACTGACCAGGTAACTTACTTGGAACCTTTTAAGTTTAGAAGGGCCTTTCCTTGGGGCAAACCCAGGCTCCCTGATAGATACCAAAAAATCCCTGGACAGAAAATATTCTGGTTCTATGAGGAATTATGGTACGAGACAGAAAGCAACTGGATCATATGCTGAGGTCTATAATACATGCAGAGCAACTTTCTGCAATGACAGCCCTTGTTTTGTGAAGAAGCTAATAGCCTTGACAAGAATCATGATTTCTATTCAAGGGGCTCTAGCAGCCTGCGTAATGAGTCTGTAATTCACTCGCCAGGACTGTCATATTCACAAAACGCGTTCGTTAGAAGCTATATCAGGCCAAATGCTTAATAAATTCAATAATCTCCCCACTAAACGCATTAGTGCTGCCCAGCTATGATCTTGATAGATCATGGTAGCTGCCCTTAAGCAATTAGTACTAGGACAATTGCTCAGATTGAGCTGGAACTAAGCAGTGTCACTTAGTAATTGGTTTACTCTAATGAGAGAAAGAATTTTGAGAGCGAAAACAGGCAATAAAAACTAAAATATACAATTTATGGTGCAGTGACAAACAGGCTTTACAAAACTGAAGTCCTGCAGCACTCAAGGAGACATTCCCCCTTACTTTGGCTTAGAGATACCATGAAGAAAACACATGTCAGCAAAACCCCAGCTCTGTGCCTTGCTGTGCAGCTCTAAGCCAAAGGGAGAGCAGCAAAGACAGAGGCACAAACACATGCTTCTGCCCAGCAGCATTTAATGGAATTACATATGATTATACCAGAAAATAGGAAAATTTTTGTATGTGCTCCACCCTGTCCTCAGTACCTGAACTTGAGTTCAGCGCTCACCTCACTGCCAACCATAATATAGCAATTAGTTCCAGCAAAACTGTATTTGCTTATAGAACTAATTAGAGATCAAGAGTGGCTCACTTTTGATAATTACATGGTTGTGTCCCATCTATCAGCTACTGTTAAATTGTTGTTATATTAATGTAAAGCTTATAATCATGGCTGTTCTAAATTGAATAAATGTTCTTGACAATTCTCCAATGCAATTAATTTACATAAAAGCCTCCGGAACCAAAATTAAAGTGATATGCATCTTTACAACAGTTTCATTTAAAACAAAGGCAAATAAGGAAATAATATATATTTCTTTTCCTTTCACTTTGTATGTTTACTAGACTTAATAGCCAAATAATCATTAAAATGTGTCTAAAACCAACTTGGTGAGGACTGTTATACCAACAGCTCATTTGCCATGTAGTAATTCATAATTCAAGACATAAATATTTTAAACAGCCTCTTCCCAAGCCAAGGGAGATTCCAGATGAYGGTGCAACGGTCAGAGGAAGTGCTATTCCCTCCCAGACCTCTGCCTATAAATCACATTTGTCTGGTTTATTTAAGCATTCACATTTTGATACAAAGCCCTGATGCAGACAAACCTGACTGGGTCTTTCCTGCTGAAGAGAAAACCACAAACTTCCACAGATGAAATTTAAACTCGTTACGTGATGTTTCTTCAGACAGAAAGAGGTTATAAATACGTATACCTTCAAAGGGACATCTTTTAAAGCTGTTACAATGACTTACACACCAGCATTGCACAATTTGGTGTTCTTCCCTCTACCTCCTCTCTGGTATCTGATCAAGTTTGGTCTGCCAGTGGTTGAACATTTTGCTTAATGACAAATGAAGTAGAATTTCATAGTAGAGTCCACAATAAGGGACTTTCCCTTTTAGAGTCCCTCAGTGTTAATCAATAAAACTTATTTTACGATTGGCTTGAGGATTGATTTAACAAGTTATCATATTGGATTYAATGTCTGTTGAGTTTTGGGACTTCCAGGGTGAATTATTGCTTCTCMTCCTGAATTAATCATTTCTGAAATTACTGCAATTTGAAAATGATGGACGACTCTTCAAGAACATTTCCCTTATCTTCCTCCTCCTTCTCTGTCCTTTATTCTCCTTCATGGTCAGGTACCACCCTGCTACAGGCAAAAACATAACACACATTTCTGCTACACACAGAAATGAGTTAAACAAGTGTATGGTGCACTGCCTGCACTACAGCCTTCCCTCTGTTAGGCATACACTTGATTTTCAACTGGAAGATGACTCCTGTGCCCACCATTCTTTCGAGAAAGACATCACGAGTGGTTGTTGAACATGATCAAATCACTTCTGAGAACAAATGAGGCAGAAAGCGCAGGACACAGGAGGGATCTCCTCTCCTGTTGCTCTAAGTCAGAGTGAAGCCTATGGAATTACACTGCTGAAAAGCACAATCAATTCTGGTTACCTCTTGATATCTTCCCCAAAACACCCCTAGAGCATTTCTTTGCACACAGAACCTGGCAGCCCCACTTTGCTCTGCAGAGGAACCTCAAGCGTGAAGCTGGTCACAGCCCACATAGGGCTGGTTAACACTAGAGCTGGATTTTGCATAAATTCCACATGGGTAATAAAGGAACCAAACCCTCTGAGACAATTCATGACCTCCAACTCTTCAGACACACACATGGAAACTAATTTATCTTAATGTCAGCACATGTGACAGAACATATACTAAATGGATGATGGTGACCCTCAGTGTCAAACAGAAAAGATGCACTGTGTGGGACCGTGCATTGTACTTAGAGCCAGTTTAAACCCTTGAACACACAGCACAACCCAGCGAGCTGGGCAGCCAGGATTTCCTGAGCCCTCTGGGCAATGCTCCACAACCTACATGCCAGAAGTTACCTGGTTATTGCAGAGAACTGCACAACTCAGGACAATCTTATCACTCTTTTCCAGTAAGTTAAATTACAGAACCCTATATTGAACATCTTGAGAAAGTTAATTGCCTAATGAGAAGAGAGTGCTAACATGTTTTAACTATTATTATTCTTCACTCAGTCACTCATCTCCCCCTCCCAACCTCAGGAAATCCAGTAGAGACATGTTCCCAAMACTCAGCATCCTTAGCAAATCTCAGACTTCTCAAAGTGTTTGGAAATATCATTCCACAAAACTTGGTAAATCCCTTGTACGTCCACAGCATAAGCTTTTCCTGAAAATACTGAACTTTACACTGCCTAAATTGGAGCAGAATTCTCATGAAAATCCTGTCTACACAACCGCTTGGCTTTTCAGTTTATACATTTTGCACAAGGTACTTCCCTTTGCCGAGTTTATACCTCCAGGATAAAAGGCTTCTGAAATGCAAATGACTGCTCATGCCATGTTGTTTCAACCAAAAAAACTCAGGCAAACTCCCAGGGCTTAGTTCTGCATCTTATTTGGCCTTTTTTTCTTTCACAGTGAGAATTTTATCAAGGCTGCACTGCCAGCAATTTCCTTCCCCAAGAGGAGATGAGAACAAGACTCTTAAGCCAACAAGACTGGTTCCAATCTGCTGCAGGACTTAACAAAAGGGATAGTGTCAGAGCTTGCCAGCTATTCCCAAGGTGGTGCTTCCATAGAAAGCCCTTTCCAGCATTCCAAGGGCACAAGCATTCCCTTAGTGAACAACATCACCAGCTACTGCCATTAAGATGCTTGGGTGATATTTGTAACTTTTTCCCTGTCCAACACAGTTCAAGGAGAAAAGTTGACTCAAGAGAGTCAACTACTTGAATTCCGTTATATTTATTGTCTTCTAATTCCATGAGGTCAGTGGACAATTTACGGCATCATGCTGATAGAMGTTTGTACTCATGTAATAAAAAGCTTGGAGTACCAGTAGCTCTAATAAACTGAGAATTAACAGTGGAGTAGCACAAAGATGTGTGAGAAAAAGAGACATTAAATCTGTAACATCAAGGTCTGCCTGAGTTGCACTGAAGTCAATAATATCAAAGTTTTATACTGACTGATGTATGGGAAAATGTTATCCAAGGTCTCCTTATACAGGGAAAGAGCAAAGGATGGGCAGTCTTGGTTGTCTTCTGACGTCTTCCTTGGTGACTAGAAAGAACTAAGTGGGAAAGACAGAAAACAAATCAAGTCTATAGTGTCCACACAATACTGAAACCATAGAAACTCACATGACAGTTATAGAGGCACCATGTACACTAGAAAGCATTAAATTAGCAACAAGCATATTAAGACTGCTTATATATATATATGTATATTATGTATATGTTCAGAGGGAGAAAACATATGTCAAAAGCCTGAGTCAAAAGGGCATTGCTTGTATGTGAGATTATAAACAATACTTAAACCCTGATGAGGATGCCCATGCATTATTATATAGGACTAATAGTGAGAGCAATAGTTATTACATCGCTTCAGATCACGCAATAACTAAAATGGTCCTTCACTTCAATACTATCACTGAGGTGTTAAAAGCAAAACAGATAATTATTTTAATCAAAGAGTTAAGCTGTTTCTTTCTTGCAAATATCACACACAAAAAGTATGAAAAGAGCTCACCATGCTTTATTTTTATACATCTTCGAAAATTATAGCTCAGCTAATAAAATGAGGGTGTCCTACACAAGCTCCAATATTGTATAAATCATGAATAATACATCAGGCAAAAATGAGAAACTGCAAAGGAATCAAACCTATATGGAAATAAATAAAACATAACAGCAGAGCAGCAATCATGTTAGTGCTGTTGATAAAAATGTGTGTTTGTGTTTGCGAGGGGAGGGAGAAGACTTCTCCAGGAACCGATTGTAAAAGCGTTAATAATAAYAACAAGACCTACATGGCAACCCAAGAGGAGGGGTAATTAACAAATAAGCATCCAGTTCACCAAAGCCGTGGTGGAGAAAGTAGCAGGGCTGCAAACAAAATGAAACAATAACTTTGAAAGAAAATATCATGAATCCTTAGGATGGATAGGTATAAACACCCTGCTGTTGCAGAGCAAATCTGAATTGCATATTGCTATCCTGCAGTCTCTATTCTAGCTTCATATGTGAAAGCATTCCAAGTAAATCAGAAGGGATTTTTGAGACAAGAATTGAGTGCAACCTCCACTCTCTAACCTGGGCAAGCAGCAGACCAAATCCCTGTTTTACCTCCCCAGGAGGCTGCTGCTTACAGGAGCGCCCTACGGAAGCAGCAGCAGGCAGAGGGTACCTACCCAGCAGCAAAGTCCTTGCTTCTTTGGGGGGCACGAAAAAAAGAACAGGGTTTTATGTCTGTGACACCACACCAGAACCTGCTGCAGACCCACTGCAAGACCCTATGGAAAGGGGCTAGTCTCATGGTTCCTCGTTTCCCAGCTCCGCTAGGTCGAGCAGTGCCACCACCATCCTTGTTGTATTTGTTCCCCTGAGTGCGGTGACGGGGAAAACTACAGTGGCTGAGGGGACAAAACAGCAACGATTGTCCAAACAGCACCCACCACCCATGGGGCTAAGGGAGAGGCTGCTCCCACCTGCAGACCCAGCTCTGTTCTGTTTTCCTTCCAGCTTGCTTTGATTCACRGTTATAAATATTGTCACCTGGTAAAAAACCATTGCTGTTTACTGCTACATCTCATTCCTGCTGAACCAGGTTATAGATATTTTCCATCCSTCCCACAGGTTTGAAGAAATATTCTAGCATTTTCAATTAGCAATAACAAAATACTCTTATTCTCCATCCCTTTTGCTTAGGCTTACCCTGCTTTATAATACACCGTTTCTAATATCCCGATTGCTAGATGCTTTTGGTATGCCCCATAAATCTCTTTCCATCTCCTCCCACCTGCTGGTCTAGCCCTTCTCCTTATTCGATAGCTTTATTTTCTTAAAGCATCACAGGAAGATCTCTCAACCTGGGTTGTTTTTTTTTTTAAAAAAAAAAACTTACAGAAGAGCAGCGTCATTCATCTGCTCTGGTATTGAGCAGGTCTTTAGAAGCTACTGAATCACAGTTCTTCACAATTCAATTTGCGCTCTCTAATAGCTGTGATTCAGAGAACCCGTTTCCAACACTACCTACAACTGCAGCCCAAACCTCAGCCCTCTGCACAAGCATCACAGGAAGAGACTGTCCCCTCTCTCAACACCTGGCAAATAAGTTACAGATAGGATTCCTTACAGTCCTCCTTTGACAGCCTGAACATCAGCATCCAAAGCCCGCCATAAATGCGGAGCTTCTTTTACCAGGCTAATTACCAGSGAGTAGCTTCATGGCCACCCATTTCAGGGGCAACCCCATTTCAGGGGCATCGTTTTGAAGGTCAGCAGACAGTCATGTAAAAGCTTATGTGAAATAATCAAGCTTGATTCTATGCTCTAGTGATAAGCCCCCATTGACCATCCAAATCATTKCCCTGTCAAAATCCACAATAAGAAGCAAACCCAAAACTCTGGAAAGTAAATAATTGCTTGCATATAAAACAGTTCAGAACCATGGACTATCAGCCCATGGTAGCAGGCTGAAAACTGCAACTTACCTGGAAATTATACCAGAGCCTTTCCAATTACATACATTGTCTGGGATTTAGCAAATCCCAATATTTATGGAATGTGTTTCTTCTAAATGCTTCTCGCCTCCACCCGCTCCTACCCGCGCACCTTTTTTGCTACCAGACAGGCAGGGGTTGAGTGGCACCACGTGTCTAAGCCAGCTCAGCAAAACTGACGCACAACGGTATCATCAGGCACCTTTAAAGTAACTCCAAAGCAAACATTCAAGGACAAAGACTCCACTCCCAACAGTTCCCTGTAACGATCCCTATGTTTCAAAGTAAATCTCTTACCCCTAAGATTACTATTAACATTTTATGCAAATTGGATGCATCTCCAATTTTTTAAAAAATGTAATCTATGCATATCTTTATACTACTTCTCAGAGCTATTAGCCAAGATGAGTTCATATTTTTATTCCCTTTGCATTCTGAATGTATTTTATTTCTTTGGGGTGGCAGCTTTTATTATTGAAGTCAGCAAAACTTGATGAATCCTATTACCTTGCCTTCTCTCTGYGTTCTCTCCTACAGCCTCACATGATTTATGAGCCAAAAATCAAAGTTGGGATTTCTAATCCTTGCATGCTTCCGTCCCAGCCTTCTTTGCATTTGCTTTTGAATAGGAGCAGAATTTAAAATAAATGATCAAAATAACTGTGATTAGCAAGACAACGGCAACAAAATAATACCGATTTTCCAAGACCTTTACCCTACATATTTTCTTTAAAGTTTTAGCTTATTGAAGAGAAGGTTTAGCTTCTTACAAGGCACTTAGAAAATGACCCGAGCACAGTCCTTAGGTACCAACACRGAGCACAGAAACACAACAGCAGCCAACAGCAGAAAAGCTAGACACCAACATTAGAAAAATTAAGAAAATTAAGCCCTCCAGTCCTTTCTCAATTTGAAAGAGTGTATTTTGGGAACAGTAAGTTAGCAGCACATGCAGATTTGGACCACAGACACTAGCTACAAAGCAAGAGCCAGTGTGGGAAAGTCTTACATCAGGAGACAGTTTCACACTTCAGAAATATAAGGATGTCTTCAGCTAACTGAAATTAAAGCATTAGGCAGTTTCACAGAGTGCCTGAGTTTCCACTCCCTACAGGAAGGGAATGACCAGGCCTTTTCTTCAYCTACTCTAAGTAAGCAAAGACAAACAGTGCCATCGAGGCACTCTAATTTTACAAGCTGCAACACACCAAGCTCTCTGAGTAGGAAGGGAAAGGTTTCTCCTGCCAAGGAAAAGCAGTGTTTCCAGGCACGAAATCCCAGCTTTAAGGCTAGTGTCAGGGAGTATATCTAAGTTCAATTCTCTCCCAAATMACCCTAAGAGAAGAGCACACTCCTTGCACTTCTTCACTGCTGGACCTCCACAAATCTCATTCAACATAACAGGTATTTAAAGGTCTGGCACCATGAGAGTTAAGCAATTGCTATTTACAGTGTGGTGTACCCAGGATCCTGAGCCATGGTGAGACTTTTATCCTGCTAAGCACTGTACCAACATGTAAGAAAACTTTCCCTACCCCAAAAAAGCTGCAGATATAAACAGAAAATGAGAAAAAAGGCAGAGACCAAAGCCCAGAGAAGGGAGGCATAAGAAATAGAATATCCAATGCTTACTGTGGCCAGGCAAGCAACACTTACCCTATTCCAGGCAAATCCTAGCTGTTGCTCTGAAACTTGCCTACAAGTTGGAGATAAAACACTAGCAGAAAAGAAGAGGTTAATAAGGAGAGACACGTCTCCACACAGTACAATTTCTTATGTTCTCTATTTAACGATTCAGATACCATGCGTGATTTAGGATGAGTTGCGACTTCTCACATTTAATGAAGTGAAACCTCCTTGGTCCACTGCGAGATGCATGCAAGGATGAGAATCCAGTAATTTACAGCACTTGTGACCTTATTACAATGTACTTTGTGCTTGACTGCTCTTCAGACCTAACAGGAACCATTAGCAAGGGCTCCATGGAAGATCAGTTATTATCTGTAACTGGATATGAAAGAGCTTTATCTAAAAAAGTATCTTAAAATCTAATTTTAAATAATCTTATGTTAACTTACAAAAATAAAGAACAGCAAGGTGCTCTTTAAGGCTCCACCTTCAATGATGCTGATGAATGCTGCTCTTCAGTGACAAACAAACTGGACAAGCCTTGCCAGACTGCCTTCTAAAGACAGGCTCATTGCTCGCTTGAAATCTGTAACCTGAAACACACCACATCCAAGCTACTAGCATTCCAAACCCTAGTTTGGTACCTCTCAGGTRGATAGGTATCAAAATAAATATTAGTTTTTGAAATCATTGGAAAATATTAGTTCTGTTGATAGGCCTTATCTTAATATCTGATGTTTAAATTTAATCTTATGGACATATAAACAGGCATCATGTTTATCACCTATCACCATTATCCCCTGCAATCTACTTAAATACTATTAATCCTTTGAAACATGGACTATTTCTCAACTACACTACAAAGAGGACCTGACACTGGGTGTCTTAAGAGTTACTGAAAGCCAGGGCATTTTTAGTGAAATAAAATTACCTTAAATCTTGATTTTTTCAATCAAGTTTGCCTTTTTTTTTTTTTTGGCTTTAGAGTCACATTTAGGGACAGAAAGACAGATGCTTTTGCAATTGGCCTGAGGGAATGGAAGAGAAATTAGTGTTTAGATTCTTCCTCCCAAGATCACTAGCGAGGATGCAATTTTCTGACTGGCTACGAACAAGCTCCAAATCAATCACAACATAAAATTCAACACAGGGTGTCTCTTCTGTACCAGTATAAAAATTCAGGGTGCATTCACATTCCTTAATTTCTAGTATCCAAGGAAGAGTTTTTTGCAAAATGCTCCAAAGAGGTGAGGAGGAAGCCTCAGGCTTGTCTTTTACAGGATCTGTTGCTTAGCCAGCCCATCAGCATTACACAGGTAATGCTTCACCTACGCTGTAAAGCACTTTGAAAGTTTCATAAAATGCTTGAAATTCTGTTACATGTTACATTATTTTTTCCAGAATAGACTGCAGTGAAGCAGCAAAAGGCTCTTTCAACAAGTACCGTTTATTCATATTTAGTCTCAGATTACACCATCTGCATCACAAAAGGGTCTGCATCTGCTATTTCATTTTAGCTTATCATGACAAAACAACAAAAAGATTGCTATTCTAAAAACTTACTCTTTGAACTTTGCTAGTCTTTGCAACAGCAATTTAACAAATGTTTTCATGTTTCCATTTTTTTCCCTCATAATATCAGGTCACTCAGAGCTTTAGCTTGGTTGCTCTAGGAAACCAAACTGTTGCTAGTCAATCTCAGCAATGTTCCCTACAGTGCAGCCACTCACAGAGCTATCAAAGCTCCAGTGGARGACTGATAAAAATCAATCTGTTAAAACAGCCTTAATAATTTATTCTTACTCTCTCCCACCCTATTTTTAAAGGGTCCCTATTATGATCCAGCAGCTCAAACCAAACAAAAAGAAGCCCCCCATCCTGTATGATATTAACACTTGGGTATTACAAGCCATATTGCTACAGGGAATGTTTGCCTTGAAAGGTTTAAAACTCATCCGTTACACTTGAGGTGTTCAAGCTGTGGAGCATATTGCAAAGGCAGCTCTCAAATTGATGCAACTTTTTTTTCGTTCCTTAGCAAAGCTTCCTGAAAGAAAAATTACTCAGGGATCATGTAAATTCAGYTCTTGGCTCTAGTAGCAACTCATTGTGACTGACTGGAGCAGAAGAATATAAATGACTAAAGCACTTTCTCTTCCTCCTAAATAGCTCATTAGCCAGCCCTGCTGGAATCATCTTGGCAATTCCCTCTGGAGAGCTCTCCTACCACCATCCTCCCTGCTCCCTCCATCCCCACCACCAGCTGGGCACCAGCACACAAGGGGCAGCGCCACTCCGCTGGACTGCACCGAACCCGAGCGCCTCAGGTCCCCTGCTCGGCTAGAGGCACCTGCTGCCAATAGCCAGACCCCTGGCTTTCAATTATTCACCCTGTTCTACACGCAGAGTGTGCCAACACTAAGGAATGGGAGCCTTTTCTTCAGTGGCTTATATTCATTATACACTGCCAAGTGTTTAATAGCCTGCAAATCAATGTAACCTGTTAAAGAACTTGACAGCATACAGAGGTACACGTTTTATCTCATTGTTTCATCCTATAAATGTATTATTTCAAGGTGGCATTAAAAGAAGTGAACTGTTAACAGCTCAACTCCTGATATTATATGACACAGGTTGGATCTATAAGAACACCGAAGCAAAATATTCCTTGTGTAAATCAAGCATTGAACTTCTCCAGAATTACAGTTGCTCCAGYAGCTGCAGATAAAAGATTATTGAAAGACCCCTCAGGACTGGAACTGCATGCACGAATCCAACACTACCACTGAGCACCACAGCAAAGCACCACAGCTTGAGAAATGTTCTTCCACTAATAGTTATGCATAATCGTTGGCTTAATGGTATGAGCTATAACCTCAGCAATTTCCTTTTGTGACTTACACAATTAAAGCCTGTTTTCCTGTTGGTGGGCAACACTTGACCAGTTTCACCCCCASTTCCTCTTTGATGCAGTAAGAGTGATCTGGCATCACTACAATTGGATTGCTTTCTTAGCCCATTAAAGAGAAGGTGATTTAACACCAAGTGTTAAAATAYTACTGCTTTACATTTCTCTCGGTTCAGCCAAACTCCATGCTGTGGCACGGCAGGAAAGAGCCACAGGTTAAGATTCAATGCTGGCGTTAACAGAAAGACATCTAGCCCTGCACTGGGTTTAAGGCTTTTCTATTCACCACTCTAAACGATACAGGACAGAGGAAGAACGTTCTGTCCAGAGACGCCTACCTGTAACTGAACAGCTCTATCCTCTTCATCACAGAACAGAYAGGTCACGCTGGGCACCTGGGACATGACAGAACCTTGTTTGTGTGATATTAAAAGCAGGCAAGTCATAATCAAAAGGCACAGATGTGCAGCATGGTGAGGCACAGGGAAGCAAGCTCTGCCACAGCCCATGGCCAGCACAGAAAGAAGAGGCATGGCAGTCCAGGAGGAAAGGAGAATCAACCTTCTGGTGTGACATGACACTCCTTTGATCAAACTCATCTTTTCATACCTCRCTTCCCTTTTATTGTTGCTGCGAACATCTTCTGCCTTTGGGGGGAAAAATATGAAGAGACACATATAGACAAATACACTGGCATTTGAAATCAACCAGCAAAGCACTGGCTTGCTATTTAGAGTTTAACTCTATTGATTTCTCACTCAGCTCTGAATCCTGCAGTTCCGAAGTCATTTTGGAGAGGTGAAAGAACAGAAGACCTTTTAAGGAGGAATGAAGGCACCAATGCAAAGCTCTCTGGACCAGTTATYACTTCCTTACTCCTCAATTAGAARACTGAAAMTAAAAGTCCATATACTAAATATATACTTAAATCCTACACCAAATAYATCTACAAATAAGGAACAGTAASAACATAAATGTAACAAAACAGGTACACTAAGGAAAAGTTTCAGTTTAATATTAAGATGAAAAGTTATCCAAGAGATGAGTTCAAGCAATTCATGGAACACTTTCCCATGGGAAGTTGCTGAGATTTTTTTCCACTAGACACACTCAAAAGAAAATTGGATTTAAAGGTAAAATGCAAAGATTCTTCTGAAAATTAAAAACTCATATATCCCAAGAGACAGAAATGGACTAGAGCTGTTGCTCAAGTATGGCATTAGGGCTACGTTTTGCCATCTACCCATACAGATGTTGAAGAATACGGTCTGCGGCTTGTTTTCTCCACTGAAGTGGAATGAGACATTAGCACAAGAGATCTTGCTAGTTTTCTGCCTCTCAGCGCATACACAACAGACACAATGGCAAGAGCCTTCACCATTTCTCATTCTTGACTTATTCATTAGCTATAAGACCAGATTAATATAGGTGCCATTTCCTACTCTGTGTTATTGAAGTGCCTTATCACAAAATGCACTGTCAAGTATTTGAGGGGCTGTATAGYCCATGAGAGACGGGGCTACACTGGCCTTTTCAGTACTCTATATTGTAACTAGCTATAGCCATTCTAGTCTTTTAACAGCTCCGGTGAGACACAGCAGGATAGAATGGCTATCTCAATCAAAAAATAAAACGAAGAAAGGTCAGAATAGTAAAGCACACTAGAATATTTTAGGGAACATTTTGGACATTTGAAATTGAGTGCACTCTCTACCAAAGCCTGTAACAAGAACGAAAATAGCATCCAATGGATTCATCTCTTTCAGAAACAAGAAATGATTTCRTGCATATAGACAAGCATATATTTCTAGGGTAAATGCACAGAAGCATTACACAAACTTGAATATTTGCCCACAACAAACATGCAAGGACGTCTACTCATGTTAGACCCAAATCAGAGCTACAGCAAGAAGGACCTCATGCTTATAGCAAATCATTCATCAAATCAACTCCTAAATCTACCACAGATTTTCATTCCTCAGGCATAAATTGAGAATACAAAGAACTACATATTCTTTCTTCCCAGCTTTCATCTTTGCTGTTTAAAGTGTTGGTTCTCAGGCTGGGAAAGCTACAGATCGATCGCCTTTATGTTCAGTGCCATGACTGACTTGGGTCTTCCAGGTGCCACTACTTCACAAGTCAATAAGATGAAAACTGATACTTAGCAGAAATGTTCTTCAAGCAAGTTAACACAAGAGCTTAAGATATATTTGTGAACCAATGTATAAAATAAAGAAACTTCTCACTCCACTAAAGCTGGTTTTGACTCGAGCATTTATATGTAAAGTCAATTTTTGGAAGCCTTTATACCAAGTAGTTTTAAATTTCTTATGAGATAATTCCTGCAAATTTAATTTCAGAATTGGGGATATTGTTGATCCCAGAATATCTTATTAGCAATAAAAGTATATTACCTATAATTGAATAGCTCCTCAATTAACAAGTTGGAGAGCCAGCAGAAACAACCAATTCCCTTTGATGCAGCCACAGCAGGAGGCATTTGAATTACCAGCGAGTCAATTAGCATACTTCCAACCAAACAAATGATAAATAACTAGATAAAGTGTGCTAGATTAAAATAAGCAAATATTAGTTCCTTGTAAGATACAAATAAGAAATTTTAATATGGGAAATATGGGGGAAGCACTTTTCAATATATAATGGGTATTTGAAACACAGCCAGAGACTGTGAAGATGCAAATACAGAAGGCAGAATTATTTTGTAACACTCAGCCTCAGTGTATTAGGACCAGAGAGACATCAGGTGCAACTTGTGTCAGGGCATAAGGAAGTTTCCCTTTCTTGGCTGCAGGGCTGTGCTTGTGCTCTAAAAGCACCACCACGCAAAACAAAGGTTATGGTAAATTACCTTCTGTGGCRTTGGGAAAAGGTAACTCCCAGTTGAAGTAACTTGAAGAGTCTAAGTTGAATTGCCTGGGAATATCTGGCAGGACTGTTCTCGTGTTTCAGCTTAAAAGCTTAAATAGTGAAACAGGAAGCAAAGCGAGGAAATGGAAGAGAGCATCCCCAAGTCAAGTCAATGGTCAGCAGATAAAGAACTTCTCATAGGCTGGAGTTGCTCTAATCTTTACCAAAAGAATCAGTAACGTTACAGAGTTCTTTCTGTAACGGGGTTCAGTAAAGGTTTTTTGTACAGAATTCTTCTATATTATCTCATAAAGTGTTTATTTGAAGAAATATATCTTTGGCATGAAAAAAGTCAGCTTTCATCTGTCGGAACTAAATATGCACTGTGTTTTCCTGAGTGGTGTGTAATTGGGTAATTCTAATTGCAAATAAGAATCTTTTCCTTCTTRGAAAACAGGTTTAAGTTTGTGTAAGGTAATGAAGCAGGGGTCTGAAGATCAGTCATGGAACAAATTGCATTAAGTAAAATCAGGCAGTTGTCTGTTCTGATTTCTTTGCCTGAAAAAGCTTTATACCACCCAGTCCTCACTGTGGAGGGACTGTTATTATCTTTCTTGTTCTGTGAAGAGACAAAAATTAAGCGATTATGGAAAAATATTACAATCAACTTCCATTCATTCATCTCTCACAAACTGATGGCACTTCATCCCAATTTTGTTAAGTCTCTTTCAATAAATAACATAGAAACAGAAAGGGAAAGGTTGTTGCTATGTAACTTACCGTATTGAAATGTATGAGGCACAGTGACCTTAGCCTCTGGAGATGATGTGCAAACCATTTATATGCACAGCTGTACAAATTGCCAGAGTTTAATGTTAAATTCCATGGAAAATCATCTCTGCTGCTCTGCTTTTGAGGAAAGGACAGGGTTTAAATATTTAATAGGTTTCCTTACTGTGCAAGCATATTCAGCACAGCATAAGTGAGCAGCACTGAGAGCTCTTTCAAGACTTTGGCTTTAAGCATTTGACAAGCTCTCCTGTTTCCAAAGTGCTGATGACAGAGGTTCATCTAATCATAACATGCAAAGTTATCAAACATTTGGGAGGTGCAGTGTGATCCCTGTCATGTGCTTTTCGTAGGACAGCTCTCAGCAGTGTCCCCTCCTGCTCTCTGCTCCAAAGGGCCCCTCAATCTCTGGTGTATTTTACCTTACTGCATATTACACACAGTTAAGATTCAACTATATTTTCAGTTTTACAGGAAAGCCTCCTAAATTTGCTTGTGATATTTGCAACTTGCTGAGAGGATGACATTCTCTTCTCACTGTACCTTGATATTGCAGGCTGGCAGTGGCAAACACACAACAAATCTGCCCATGACCCCCATAAAAAACATCAAGAGATTGACTTTGTCCTGGGGATCAAAGTCAGAGCTCTCCCTACAGAGTGCAACGTAAGGGAAATAAGTATTCAAATAGAGCAGCAAGCACTAGCCAGGCAGAGCTGCTGCTAGGGGGTTACTGCCTTGCAGGGCCCTGCAATACAGAGCTGCARGGGGCACCTTTTCCTCTCCTTCCAAAGAGAAAACAGTATTTGGCTGTTACCTAAACCATCGCCATGTCATCCCAAAACTGCTCTTACACCAGTGCTTTTTACCTAGAAAAATGGTTATTTGATTTTATACCACAAGATAGAAACATAAAAAGACTTTATTTTCATAAAAAAAGTTCTACTTGTTTTGAGGGACTTTAGAAATAGTTCATTATCTTCCATCAAAAAGGCTGTTTCCTGCATGAGTTCCCATTTCGATGAAAAAGCCACTCCCTGCTGAGTGTTTTGAATAAAAATTTGAAGCAGCTAGAATTACAAAGTTTCAGCACATATGGATCTGTGTCACAGCAGCCTTTTACAAGATGTAAATATAAGCACTARGTTGTATACAATGCCTTGTGCTTGTCCTTGGAACTAGGTGTTGATTTTTAACAGCAGATCAGAAATGTTGTGTTTGTGAAAAGGTTATAAAGAGGCCTGCCAGACCCAAAGCAATCACACAATGCCAAGGCCTAATCAGATTAATCTTCTTGCTGTAAGGCCTTGGGGGTTCAGTTCTTCTCATATCTGTTTTGCACTGTTGCTCTACAGTGCAGTTATTCTCAGGTTTATAGAACAAACAGATTCTACAGAGTCTACCAAAGAAGGCTGTCCAGACGAAATGTCTTCTCTGTATAACTGCTGTGCCCTGTGAAGGCCACCTACTCCTGACTACAGCATAACTGCTTACCAGCAAGTTAAGGATAGCACATGCAAGATTGCAAAGTGGCTCAGTCCAAAACAGGGACCCCACAATCCAGCTGTAACTTCCACCTGACACTGGGACGCTTGTCTTCCTGTCCAGCCTTAGGAGCAGGAAAGGCTGCAGGGTTGACTCAGAGGTCCATCTTCTGAGGAAACAACTGCATGTCATGAAATATAACCACAGAAAAAGGAATTAAGTGGAAACACTGGGATAATCAGATGAACACACACACATCCTCAAGTATCCTCAGAACAACATGATTTTCACTAGCATGTAATTGTTTAAGGAACTGAAGAGTATTACTGTTTAGAAAAAGATGGGAGTGCTAAGTAGAAAAGCACAGAGCAAATTGCTCGGTTCTCACAGATGTTCCTCTTTGAACTCCTCACTTTTTGCTCCACATTAGCAAGCCAGCCCTTAATTCACATGGAAAATTACTATCCTTACTGCAGAGTTCAGTAAAGAACCAACTTCATTCTGCAGCTGAACCTTGAGCATGCTTTCTCACAGAGCACAATGGTCCCATGTGTGAAAACACACGGAGTGAAACTAATTGTAAGCTAYGTAATACTTCAGCACAGAAAGAGATCCACAGCATACTTGTACATGTGAATAACAGCTTAATAGGGGAAACACAGGTCCYTCTGCAGCTCTTGAATAATTCCTTACTCAAAGTAAAATACCAGTGTTTAGGTCACACATGCATGCTACATAACATTTCTTATATGGAGTCATTTTTTTTACTTAATTCCAGTTTTCAACTACCAGGCAAATTCAGACCCATAACAAATGTTCCCGCTTCTTCCATCCAAGCTCCTTGTTTGATTCTTCTTGGCTCCCAGTCAGCCAACACGCCAGATGTTGTAATTCGCACCTGTTTGGCTAGTCTGAAAGGCCTAGTTATTTTTAGGTTCASCAGAAGGAAACATGTCTTTAGTGTCACTGATGAGTTTCATCAACTTTTTCCACCTTCTGTTAACTCCTCCAAGGTGGTTGCCAGCAAGAGGCAGGAACCCATCACCAACACAGAAGAGCAGGTCAAAGCAAAAGCAGGGATTTTAACTGCTTCATCTTACCAAGCTCACATTTACTCGTATTTTGACTRGCTGCATGTAGCTCTATGTTCTCAGGAATGTCTCCTTGCTATTTCCAGGACAAAGAATGTTTTTTTTWAAATACACTATGAAGGAGTTTACCATGCAGAGGTGAACACCAGCCTCAGGCTGCCTCACCTTCCTTCACAGCTCCAATTACCACTTCCTCTCCTACACTTAGGCATTAAGGCACTTAGCAGCAAAAGGAAAATTTTCATGAATTAGAGTGACTCATTCTGTTGGAGAATAGTGTAACTACTAGTAATTTTCAGATCTATTTACATGATATTTCACTTACTTTATACAGTGCCATGTTGCTGCTCCACTTGACTGCACATATTGCATGCACCCTTAGAAGTTTTCAGTGTGAAGCTCATATTTCCTGTAGTTATATACCAAAACATCTTTTTGGTCATGTACTTCAGCTGCTCATTTACCTCCATTTCTTAGCTTAAAGACTTAAAAAATAAAATCCAGAGATTCTGGAAGGCTAAGTCTCCCTCAGCAATAGCAGGTTTGTGTCCAGGTTAAGTTAGCCATGAAAGTCTCATCATTCTTCCTCTCTTCCAAATATATTAATCTATCAAATAGAAATAGAATTAAAACCCACAACTACTGGCTCTTGCTTCAAAGTTTCCAATTTCTGGACAATGTCAAAAGCTGCTGAGTGGAAGCCTGGCTAATATCACTGAGAAGCATAACTGACAGGACCCGCTTACAGGCTACACAAGCAAGTGGCAGCAGCTCTGCTAGTAAGTAATTGAAGGTGTGAAAATCCAGCCGGTAAACTTCACAAGGTAAGATTAAAGCTGCAAAAAAGTCTCTGCCGTGAAAATGCTTCAACTTGCATTTCACACGATGCATATGTGTGAATCTAGTCTGCTTACGTGCTCCAATGGCCTCATGGCAGAATCCAAGTTCTTCCCCAGCACAGCATACGGCTGCCAACACACATCAACCCCGGGAGACCCTAGCTTTGGGAAAGACCAAGTGTGATAGAGATACCCTCAAGTTAAAATGCAAAGACCCTTCCCACAGTGGCATGAAGCAGGAGCATGAGGGAGATTTTCTTACTGCTTCCAGCTCAATTACTCATCCAAAAAGCAGAACACAATGCGCCCAACCTGAACGATTGTCCTGGTGGGAAGCACCATGTCCAATAGGCTCCTGAAGCCATCGACTCCAGGGCTGCGGGCAGGGAACAGGCTCCCTGACACTGTCAGGGAGAAGGAACAAAATTAGCACACAGGGAACACAAACAAGAGCTACTCATTATGAATGTTAATGACCTGTTTACTGCTGGAGCTGTCAGAAAACAAGAGTCAGTCTGCTAAGTAAATAATTTATTTTAGGCCACAGAATTAATTAGAGAAATAGTTAAACAACTGTGAGAAGATAAAAATGCTTGGATTTGAGATTCTGGTGGCATTTGAAACTAAGGACAACTCCATCACCTGGGCACTTCTAGGCTACTTGTAGTCCTGCAACACAGGTTTTTTGGTGAGGGGAAGAAGGGAATTTGACTTGATCCAGAAACCCTTCCTACTGCTATATTTTCCTGAAGAGAATTAGAAAAAAAATGTGCTGGCTGCAAGGGAGGATGTGTAGTTACAGCAATGTCACTGAACCAATTCAAACAAATCACCTAAATATCACTTAAGTCCCCCAAGTTAYAGACCTCATAACTCAATCTTCAGTAACTTGTTTGCAGAGGCACATATAAACCCCTGGTGTTTAGATAGCTAAAGAGGGAATTTATCTTACAAACTACCTGCAGTAGCCATATCCTTGCTTCTGCCTCAACTTAGAGCAAATATTTGGATGCCATCAGCTTCAGGAGAGACAGGAGCTGCTTTCTGAGCTGGCTTCCTCTCTCCACTGAATTTTCAAGACAGGGACATGTTTACACAGTCAGCTGAGCAGGTCACAGGACAGGAAAGAAAGGGCTCTGTAAAAGGCACTGAGCGCTCCAGCAAGTTACAAATTTGTTTCCCCTGTAATTAAACCCTTAACCAAACTTTAAAAACTCAATAGTGACTATGCTAATGAATGTGAAATACACACTTGGGATTCATTCCCACCTAAGGCAGGCCTGAATCATCTGTGCCTTCTACTTCTGGAAGTCTGCAAAAGCAGGACTCATTTTCCTGCAGAGACACAGGGAAGTTTCCCGGTCAGGCAGCACTTCAGGCTAGCCCAGCACCACAGGCAAGGGTTGAAATTCAGGTTGCTGAAGAGCCAGGGGTCCAAGCATGGATCCCAGATACAGTCTCGTTCCCTTCTTTCCCATTTTTAAGCTTCTTAAGGCATTGCATATATATTCATACAATGCATTCAGTATAGCGCTGTTTATCTAGGTGTCACTCATGTACATACATTTATGATATACTTACAGAGCAAACAATTTGCATATATAAAGCATATGTATTATATATATAATTCAACCCTGAGAATAACCTGCACATACACTTAGCATACAGCATGTTTGTCAAACACTTATTTCCCTTTTACACAAAGCTTTCAGCTGCCTCCAACATGTGGAATTCAAACCTTCAGTAATAGAAGTCAGAACTGTCAGGAAGATTAACAAGAGGTATTTGAAAAGAAAACAATAGGTAGTTAAAATTTGTTCTTGGAATATGATTTATGATTTTAACAGAACCATGACTTTGAGGCAAAAAACAGCATTCAGAAGCCTCGAACAAGTGGGTGTTCTGCCACACATTGATTTCTTTTCTTTTGCTGAGACAGTAGTCTTTATTTTGTAAGGTTAAAGGCAGTAAAACAAGGAGCATTACAGGAGACCCCATGGATCTGCAAGTCAGCCTATTCTTACTTAAGCAAGAAAAATGATGACTTGCAGTAGCTGGGTAAGGATCTGTATTGTGGCATATTAGCATGATCCTAATGGATAGGAATTGGGGAATCACTTCCAAGATCATCTACCTTATCCACGCTCCCACATAGTGAGATCTGYAATTAGTGCATGACCTGATGGACATGTGCAAGTGTAAACCCCTCTCAATTCCAGCATACTTCAAGACTTGTCAAAATCCTAAAATAAATCATCAGCTCAGGTAAGATATACCTATGGGAGTAATCAGATACACTACTGCATACAAGTGGATTAAAAATAAAATCAATAGAGCTATCTAGCTGTAAGTGTGAAACTAATCAAATCAATCAGGTCTTACCATAGGATCTATCGATCTAAACCAGGAGCAGTTCCTTTCCTGCACAAACACCCTTTTTTGTTCTAACAAGGTCATTTCAGGTCACAGCCTTTTGCTGCATGCACATCCATTCAGTAAACATCACAAACCTTTCCAGGTTGAGGTATCGGCTTCAGGTATAACAGAACGGTTGGGTTTGATGCCATTGCCAAGGCTGAGGTTTCATGTCCATCTGTAACCTCCCTAGACAGAGCTCCTTAACTGAAGGGAAAGGCAATCACACACCATGACTTCACCTCCTTTATAAATACCTAGAAACAGAGGTAGAACAGTCCACTCTACCTGCACAGCATAAAACAGCACAAGCAAAGTGCAAGACATATTTCAGGATATTTTCTAAGAACTGCCAAAGAATGCCTGATCCACCTCACTGATAACATACACAATGGAAGGTCTGAATGCAGCCTTAATTCCCAACCATTATCATCTTTATTACACACTGCAGCCTTTGCTCCTACCTGCATAGAGCAATGGGAGAGCTAGTACGTAAATTCTGAATTACAGAATGGGAGGTATAAGAAAGGGAAATAAGACAATTGTTACTCACTAATATTCCTTCCCAGCTGAGCAAGCTATTCTGTGGTAGTCAAAGCGGCCACACACGTCAGTCAAAGACAACAGTTGCTTGAAAGATTTTTCATTTTGTTAAGCCTTAGGAGATTAACGAAAAATAAGTGTCTGTGCTTAAAACCCCAGGTGATTTAAGGAAGTGGTCTGATGCAATTGTCTGAAACAGCTGTGAAAACATTTATCTTTATTACATTTATGTTCTCTTGTTCTATGTAGCTTCTTCCTCAAAGCATCCGTTCATAGGTTGTTTTCTAGAAAGTCCAATTTACTGATAATACCTCTCTCTTCCATTTTGCCTTAAGTAGGTTTCTAACCCCAAGTGTCCATTCATTCCAGAAGATGTTACATTTTGAGAGCAAATGATCACTGCAGACCAACAGGGAAAAGAATTATTGCATTACGACATAAAGCACCTTGCTCAAAAGCAAGAGGCTAAACAGAGCCACCAACTGCGAGTCCCATTGCCTCATCATTAGCCAAAGATGAAAGAAAATCTTTGGGCACATCAAGCAGGTAAAGACAGAGGGACTTGAGCAGCATTTCAGCATTGAAGAAGCCCAGTCCACTAACAGCAGCCCAGCCAACCTGACAGAAAACAGTCTTCCATGACACATGTGCTTGAAAGGCAGAGAAGCAACCCCAGCCTTATTGCAAAGGTATTCAGGATCCAAAACATTCTCCATAACAGAATGTGTCTTTGCAGACAGACCAAAGCACACAATCCAGGGATATGGCCCCTCTCCACATAGGGAATATGTTTTCAATGACTTCCTCAGATTTTCTCATTCCACTCTCACATTTTTGCTTCATCGTAGGCTGCAGTACATCCAAACTTTTAACTCATGATGTTTAGATCCAAATTCTTTCCTTGGTGCATCTTCCTCCTCTCCATCCTTCTTTAATGCTGAACAACATTGTCCATCATACGGTTTGTTTTATCTCCCTCTCCTGCTCTCATATCTTCTTCCCTCCCCTTCTTCTTTTCCTGGTCCTGTCATATCCRTATCCATGGTGCAATTGGAAAGGGGATCTCTGAGGAGCTACTTGTCAGATTTGTCTGCCTGGAGATCAGCTCTGTTGCTTAAATGTGGAGATGAATGATTCCTTGGAGGAAATATTGCTATACTGCTGTTAAGCATAGGAACTTTATCCAGTTGGTGAATATAACAGAAGTATCAAAATAAATAGAAGGGAAATATAGCAGATTTACATTTGAAGAGATACTCAGCATCCACAAAAAGGGTCAGGAATTTTCAGAATGGTCCTAAAAATCTACATTTTCTTAAGCACCTCAATGTAAAATGCTATTAATTTATACATGATTTTAACTACAACCCCCCCAAAATAACTACAGTTTTATATCATTAAGATAGAAACAATTATCACAACATTAAACCCTGGAGTATCCAGAAAGATCTGCTCTTGCTGCTATTTAAATATATGACCTTGAGTAATGGTTAACTGCCTTGCTTATACATGGCAGCTCAGTCAGACCTCTGCATTTTCCACACACTTTAACTCTCATTAGACAGATTAGCTTTCCAATGGCCTCATTTTAATCTCCATTCTTGGACAAACACCCATTGGTAGGTCCAGAAAATCCATTAGGTAGTATACCATTTTACAGAAAAAACTTAAAAGGTGAGCTTACAAATGAACCCCAGCAACTTTAATTACTTTCTTACAGTACTATTTAAAATTTAATAACTGATCTTTGTCTAGTTCACATGCCTTTGTCTTTGGCAGATCTACATAAGATTTCTGCAGAGAGGTGCAGAGATGCTGCACATGTTCAACTGCAGCTTAACTGGCTCAATTTCAAACAAGCCCATCAGCCAGACACCCAAATGTCCATATGAAGGAAGCCACAGCCACCTGCGTGAACCAGGTGCAGTGTCACTTCCTGCACCAAGAACATCAGAGTAAAAACAAGCACCCGTAAGACAAAGACGTGCCAAAGAATAGGCAGAACAAAAAGAAAAATCTTTCTTTGGTCAGTAAACAAACCTAGAGAGAAAAGGTTTTCAGTGTGTTGACAATGTTCTGGCAGTTCATTAATCCCAGCAAAATCTCTCCAAAGTTACTGATGCATGGATTCCATTTTCAAATTTCTCATTAGTTCCTCTTTATGGATTAAATGCTGATGTTCACGAATGAATGCACACAGCTTCAGTTGATGGATGTAATTGGGTTGTAATGGATTTTAGCTGCTGTTCCTTCTGATCTAGCCAATTTGAAATGCAGTATCAATGTATTCTCCCCATCTCTCTGTAGGGAATGAGAAATTGAAACCTACAAGATGAAATTTATCAACTTCCATAAAGTCAGCTTCAACCATCATAAAACTGTTAAACTTCTCATTATCATTCTACCACAGTTATTTCCCAAACTCTGGTCAGGCAGTCAAAATATTAAAGTGCATTTGAAATAAATAGAGTTGATCCTTCAATATTCTGTATGTTCTCAACATTGATTTAGGTGCTGTAAATATTACCAAGCCAGGATGACATTAACATAGCAAAAGCTTAACAGTGGAAACAAAATGACATGGAAGGATTTAAAGGTTGCAGAACCTCCTTCCAATTTTTAAGTGTATCTATATCTAGATAAACAGATAGATGATTTGCTGTCGCTATGGGGCCAATAGCAGAACAGTTTTACAATTCTCCCCCCAAAACTGCATCTGTACTCTTCTCTATTTCTCAGTTTAAACCAGCATCAGCTAACCAGAGGAACACAGAATGATAAGACTACATAAAAGTATTCCATAGGAGAACATAGGACACCTTTAAAACAAAAATACAAGAGAGACTTGAACACTGACAAAGTAACATAGAAATGGATTTTCAAAGCTTGGTCAGCACCAAACTGCCTTGAAAATCTGGTTACTGCACATACAACACACCTCTGTACAAGCCCCTGCTCCACAGAACACCTGCATGCCATTAAATGGTTTTTGACACTAATAAAATCCTTAAGAGCAACAGGACAGTGCTCCTGAACCAAAGTTGTTTCATTTTCATCACCTTCAACTGGCTTTGGATCAGGCCTGGTCAGCTGAACTCATTAGAGCTTCTGACTTGCCAACCATTTTCTCTATCAGCCACTATGGTAGAACTCATTTCATCTAAATCATTCTCTCCCCCTTTCAAATTTCAGGCCAAATTCAATAACAGTTGTAAGTGGAAATAATTATCAACCTCAGTGAAGCTGCTCATGCTTAAAACAGGGCAAGTTTGACCCTCTATTACAACCCACATAATCCCAAACTAATTATACCAGTTCAGTAAAGACAGATTCTAAATTTCTTTGTTTTATCTCTATTATCATATTATTCATTTCCATGTTACTCAACTAAATTGTGCATGTAGGACATTTTGGAATAAACTCCTTGTGTTGCCAAACTTGTATCATCTGCTTCTTTCTTGCACAGAGATGCTCACTAGGCTTATTTAAAATAAACTTCCCAYGGAGCCTGAGACAAGCACGTATGTATGGTCAATATATCATCCAGCTTCAGCAAAGCACCTAAGAAAAATTGCAAAATTCAAGTTTGTGTCACTGAAATCAAAAACGATGGAACAGAAACTTATGCTTAGGTTTATGATCAAGTGATTTGCTGCATTAGAGTTGGTATGAAAGTTTTTCTTCCTCAGAGGGGGCAAAAAGGATATCACAAATCAAGCTAACTAAGATTCTCTATATGCTTCACAAGTTCAGGAAAACATTGGTTCTTTTAAGTATGATTCTAGCTTCTAGGATAGAGACCACAGCTAACAAGAGGCACCTGCTGGTGCAACTGCATCACTAATGGCAGCCTGCTCTTTCTCCCTTCTGCCTAAGTTCCCCTTCCAACACTAAATCTGTCAGAACTGTGTTTTATTATTTGAATAATTCCCTTTAAGATACTTCCATCTGTACAAGCATTAATCAGTATTACTGCAGTCTCTCCGCTAAACAGATACTTTATAAAGCAGACTAAACAGTCCTAACATCCTAACATCAGTTGAAACTTGTATCTTAGGTCTCTCCTGATAGGAATGTTTCAAGCCTTGTCAGCTGCCCCATGGTTTGTATTTAAATCACAGCAGAAAACTGGAGCAGCCAAAGTGGTTTGTAAAGGTACTGATTTCAACCTGTTAAAAAAACCCAACTTATTACAGAAGTGCAAAATACTGAAGATAAACCTTACATATTACAGAAAGTATGAACTGTATGAATTGCTTCCTGCATCCTAAACAAAGGAACACAGAATTGAAACAGTCTCTGCATTTGGGATGCACACTCATGGTTTAACTTCCCTCCTCCCACTTGGATTTCCCTTCCCACATCAAAAAATTTGACAGTTTCTTTGTGCCTTTGCACCAACAGRGCATGTGCGATCATCAATTTGACACAAGCTTTGTACGTGTTTTCTGGCTCCATTTGCCTCTGAATTCAGGATGCTCCCATCAGATAGACCCTCAATTACTATGATCACAGTTCTCATGCCTTGAGCARACACCCATTCTACCTTTTCAAATGAAAATGTGGGGCAAGAGAACAGAAAGGACAGTAGCCAAGACCAGCAGCAGGAACTCTACACAGTAGGAACTTAGGAATTTTTAGCAGTCATGATCAGCCTCCAGACAGCACTTCTCAGAAGTCCTACTTCTCTTTCCACACTACAGTTTTTATGCTAAGAACTGATTTGACTGGGAAATAGTGATTAAGATCCAGAAGATCAGTAAGAGCCGAGTGGCAGAAGCGCAATTTTGACAGAACTTCTACAGTTTACCTATTAAAACCACTTCTGACAATTCTCTCTTCTAATCTAGATCACTATGAAGTTACTCCTGCTAGGACGATGCATTGTTTAGGAACAGGGTACCAGGTTTGAAATTCATCTGAAGTCATAAAATAACATCCACTGTGGTGGGTTCTGCTATCTTAAAACTTAAAACATAACAAATTATACTTTCTTAGACACTGTTTTAACAGAAAACCCTTTTCTTGTTTATCACCAATACTCATCCTCTCTTCCAAAGTGCCATATATACTCTTAATTAAATGATTGCAATCCTTTTGTAGATTATGCATAAATCTTTGTTTTCTTTATTAGCATTCGATCTGGTTTTGTTAATTGCATAAGTGCTCCCCTCAGGCAGAAAAGCAATACACTTCAAATGAAGCAGGATTTTTTGTTAAGGATAGTCAATTTGATTAACATCACYGTCAATATGATGAATGAAAATTCTCTCAAACAAGTTGCCCAATACCTTGAAATTGTCACTGGAATATTCATGTCATTAGGACATAAATGATAAATTCAATTTAGAATCATGTCAACCTGCCAAAAATTTCCCTTAATTTGGGAAATTATATATGCTTTGTCATCCTCAATACTTTTTAATCAAGATTTCAATTAATTAAAATCTTTTTCCCCCTGCCTGATACAAAAATCTTAATATCCTYGTTTTCCTGGATTTAGTAAGTACTTTGCCTCAGTTTCTCAAGTCAACCATCAATTTGCAGTCAAATAGCAGTATATACAGGACCTAAGACCTATAGCTTTTCTTGGAACAGAAGTTAGTCTCCCATCAGCTCACCAGCACACACAAAATTAATAAGTACTATTTACTCAAGCCAGTATTAGGAAACACTGTGGCCTTCCAACTAGTTTTGAAAATTAGATATGCTTCATTTCCCAAAATGGTCATGCAAATTCAGAGTAGAATCTTACTAGATCAGGGGTAGAACTTTTTCACAGCATAATCTGCAATATGGCTATTCTTCTCCCCACTCTAACATATAGCTACCCTACAGTCACCCAACTGAGCCTTCTAATAACCAAATAAAGAAGTTGGACATTGAGTAGAAACATAACCTAAGGTCAGAGCCCACTTCGAGATRTCTAATCCATTTTTAGTGCCTTTAACTTGGGTATTAACTTTGTGTGGCCAAGTGAAAACTTTTCTACAGACTGTTTTACCAAACTTAGCCCATCTCASCCTGCACAGAGCTTCACACAGAGCATGCTCTTCACACATTGTCTCACAGGCTTTACACTCCAAACATCACAAGGCTTTGCAAGGGAAGAGAGACAGGGCTTCATCCACCATGCAGCCTGCCCAGGARCAGAGGAGATAAAGCTCAACAATTAATATAATGGAGGAAAAGACATTTGTTTAGAAACGAACACAAAGTATTCCTGCCAGAATCTCTGCAAACCCTTACCACAGCAGGTTCCCTGCACCTTGCACTGTGCAGTCCCACTGACAGGAGGCTACAGCCTTGAAACAACTTGAGAGAGCAGGGAAGAACATTATTAGGTACCTGCAACCTTCCRACAGTCTGCAGCAACAAGATTTGTTGGAGGGCAGAAATGACAGCTCTGTAACAACAGTATCTTATTGATACGGGCTTCCTGAGCAGTGATGGAAGCAAGGGCGAGTGCTTCTGACAGCAAGTGACTGCAGTGTATGTTAGAGGCTTGATGGAGCAAGCGAGGCTACAAATGAAGTTGCCCAGGAAGAGAAATGGACATGGCACAATGCAGATAAAGATGCAAGTAGGTCAAGCATCGCTATCACAGGATGCTTGTGACATTCTGGCCCACATATCAAACCAGGAGTCATTCATTATTATTTTGTTTAAGCCCATTATGCACACTGCCTGGCTGCCAGCAAAGCCATTTATATTAAAATCATATTGATGATGCCACTGCTGAATGCAGTGCTTGCTCTACAAGGTTATTAATTATCATCCTCATCAAGCTGCTGGTTTAACAGCATTTACCTGTTTGCAAGAATATCAGAATGAACAGCTACTAAGCCATAGTTGCTCACATCAGGGATTAAAATGCTGATGTTATTCGTCTTAACCAGAGGAACAATAAGCATTATAAAAATATAGACAGTATARGATAAATAAATAGGATAAAACAATATAGGATATAGGATAGGATAAAATACAGTAGGATAAGATAAGAAAATATATTCCCACAACATACCTAACAACAGTTCAGCCTAGTGCAGATGCTGAATAGGAAGCTATCAGGACCAGACTGCTGACCTGCATGGCTCAGATCAAAAGTTAACTTGCACAAAGCTGGCAAGCAACCAAGTGAAGGCACAATCCCCGAGGCAATATCCAGTTTTGGAACATGTGACTGCCAGATCATGTAAGTTCATGTTATAAAAAGACAGCACCTCTGAGGTCTCTTGAAAACTGACCCTTCACATGCTTCACAGTAGTCATCTATTTCCTCAACATTTGCTGTGTCAGAGGCTGTATCGTATGTCCTGCCCTTATTAAAACTTCTGTGATCGATGAGGAAGGTGGTCTGTGTCAATAATATTCTAACCCACCTGACCAGCTTTATTCTCAATCTCTACACTATCCAGTGCTCTGTGGAAAACTAGATAATCAGACTACCTATTTCCACAGGAAATTCACTCCTSCTCTCCTCTGCCAGAAGTTCAAAGCAGTGATTTGGGAATCACTCAGCCAGTTCAGAGGTTCTGAAATGAGACATTGTAAGAATGTAAGCATTTCTAAGCTATTTCAAAGCAYTCCAGAGATACCTTCCTACCCCAAGATCTCCCCCACTCAACCTTTCTGCTTAAGGTCTATTTCATATTGCAAAAGGATGCAAAATGGTTCCTCCAGCATCTGGCCTAACACAGATACTGCTCCCACAACTATCTTTGATCCCCTCTTTAAATGAAAGGGGACTGAAAAGCACTTCTTTTGAAGAAGGTCAAGCTCCTTAGGAGAACTTGCTGTCATTCCTGTGCCATTTTAGCTTGTCATGAGCAAACAGTCTAGCAGCTCCACTCTATTTGACAGCTTCTACAAAGATTTCCAACATCTTTCATTTCATCCTGTCTCAACACAGCCTTGTTCCTTCTAAATGTGAAGAGAATGAAGTGAAAGCATTTATTCATTTGCCACCCAGGAACCCCCAACCAGCACTCTACCCCAGAGCTTTATCTCTAGGGTATTTTATCTCTAGGTACCATACCTCTAGATATATTTTTTTCTCCACTACTAATAAGGAAGTTAATAGGGAAAAGTCATGAAGTAGCTCTTTTATGGTTTGACATACCTTTCACTTATGTAAAAATATTGAGACATATTTGCTAAGCATATATCAAAGAAATCCCCCACCTCCCTAGCTCATTAAGAAATTMAGTGAAATCTAGTATATCAGTTTATTCAACTCAGAACTGAGAACTTCTAATCAGAAAAGTGAGCCACAGAAAAATCATAACATTGGACAGAAATGCTAACAATTTAGTTTGTTCACACATTTAACAGGCCATTACATTTTATTCCTTTACTTTTGGAACAAACCCAGTTTTGACAAAAATACAGCTTCTAAAGAGAATCCTGTCTGAAGACATCCSTTCCCCAGTACTGGAAACCAAGCACACTGTTAGGTCCAGCTTGCATCTACCTTAGGTTTATTCTACTGGTTCTTGTCCTACCTTTCTCCACTAGATTTAAGAACTCTTTTATCCCCACTGAGAAACAAAAGTAGGAGCATATTCTCTATTTCCCCTGAAACCATGTGCTATTTCATTTTTAAATCTGAGCGCTAATGCCCATTTCAAAATAAAAATAGATTAAAATCATTCTAAAAGATAGAAACATGAATAGTAAAGTAAATGCTCTCTGTCTCATTTGCAGTAATAGCTGTGAAATGCTACTTTGGGACTGGAGAGCATCTCAATTCTGTAATTACATGTTCATCATCTCAGTTCCATTTTCAGTCCCGCAGGCAGTATTTTACAGCTACAGCCCTCCAAGGCAGCCATACTTTTTGGTAATCGGTCATATATTTTCAAAGCAGACGACAGGGTCAGCTTGTACAGAACTCTGGCTCCAGCCAGACTGACACTTCAGTGGATTACAGTTGTATAAAGGTCCAGGAAGAAAAGCACTGAGGAAATGAATCATTTCAACTCATTTGGAGACACAAGGTAGAAAGGAGGCTCAGCATCATGTTTGTCACTAACTTCACATTCAGGACCTCCTAGCAATTGAAAAATGAGTTCTGAGGACATGGGTGCAGGGGAAGAGATTTCTCATCCTTCCTAGGCTTTGGAGATTCTGAAAGTTCCCTCTGATTTGCAGAACCATGGTCACTGAGTTTGATGATTAGGTGGGTAGAACCATCACAGCAAGTAATGTATCTAATAAGAATCGGGTCCTTTGCCTCCAGAGACACTCAGCAATGGGGAGCAGCCAACTTCACAGTACAAACCACAGAGATTAGCACTCTCCGTACCCTAGATGACACCACAGCACCCTGCAATAGCAGAGACAAACACTCCCTGCTGCAAACTGCCATGGAAGTGAGTGGGGGGGAAAAGGGTGCATGGGTGCACCTTAAACTTCTGCAGCAAAATTTACCAAAGCATTTATCCTGCCACTACATAAAGTAGTCTTCTCATGCTTGTTCCTTTGTTTTATAATTTCCTAGGATTCAGAGTAGCTCCTGTAATCAAAATAGGACATATCTCTTTACATTCTGCAGAGAAGACCTAGATAATTAAACAGATGTTTCTAGAGCAGTGCTTTATTTATACTGGTTTGTATATAGTGAATTAACACTGTAGTCCATCRATTCCCCCTGAACAAAGAGCAAAAAGAAATTGATTTGTATACATAGATCTAAGTTACAGTGTGTTTATCTCTGAATTATACAATATCAGACTAAGAAGGAAGGGCTATAAAGCTTAGAAAATCAGAATTGTGGCAATTTACTTCCACTTTGCAGAGGCATAAATGAAAGTGTAAGATTTTAAACAAGTTTTTAAATTATTTTTAAGATTCKCAGATTCTGGAACAGGAAAGCTGTTTCACAATACTTTGCCAGAGTCAGAGAAACTTAAAAARGTGAGAATGAATTTTCATTCTTCAGGAATGCAATTTAACAACCAGGAAACACATCTAGGTCTAGCTACAAGTGTGGAAAGCCAAAGCTCAGYTGGTGTAAAAACCAGCCTTTGTGGTCACTGTTAGCCCACAACAAATGCAAGGACTACAGCTTAACAGAACTTACCAGACAGGTCTATGATTTACTTCACTCATTTACTCCCCAACAGTCACAGTAAACCAAGTACCAAGAGTCAAAATACAAAAAGCTGTGAAAGATAGGCCAATTATAGACATCATTTAACTGATGAGAACTGAGAACAAGCAGCTAGGGAGTGCAAACCTATAGYTGTATGAAGATTAGTAGAAAGATCACATTGTACACAAAAATTAAATCAGTGTTTCCTCTCAACTTCCCCCATAATTTAGCCTTAGGGCAAGTCTAGGGAATAAATKATTTATATTTTTCAAACTTTTCCCTATAAGAAAAAGTATTCAGCTTTGCCAAAAAAATACAAGTCTAAGTTATTCCACACTGAGTAAACCTTTATCAAATCATCTAGATAGGGTGCATGACATGAAGGCAAAAAAAATCCTGCATATAGAAGGAATAGATGGTAGATTCTGTATTCTGTTAATAATCCTCAAGTTACCAAAACCACGACAGCTGAACTTTTTGCCAGGCATTACCTACATATGTAGAGTTGTCAGAAGGTTTGTACAAAGGTGCTACAGTCAGCATATACATTCATTTGAATTCTTTAAAGTAGTTGCTAGGAACAGAGCAAGTTTTGAAAAAATATTGCCACAAAGTCAGCTCCTTCTACTACCATCTACCCCAGTTTTACAAGTAAATATTCATCAGCAGGCACGGTCATCATGACTTTCACCAAATAAAATTAATCTGTTCCTGTGCAAAACCATTTCTTCCAGACAATCCTGACAACATAGGGGGCAAAGTTCATGCTTTGAGATCAATTATCTACTCATAGAAAGCTTCTGAACCCTCTTGCTATTCCCTCTCCCTCAAAATCCCCCTATGGTTAGAAAACAGACTGGGAAGATAATGCTCACAGAATACAGCTTAAGTCATTCTGTATGCTGTCCTCTCTCATACCACACAGGAGTCAGCTTCTCAGAAAGAGAACTCACAGGCATATCTAGTCTGATTAGACATTTTAGAAGTAAACACTAAGTGGCAAGCCATCAATTTTCCCCAGCAGAAAATMATTTCCAAGTTTATCTGGTATCTAGCATTATTTCATCTTTTTGCCACTGAAAGGATCTGGCCAGGAGGCAGCTAAAGATGACAGGCTGCAGGTGCAATCTCTGCTTTTACTACAGGATGGAAAGGAAGGCAAAAAACACAATAGCATAAGTTKTTCTAGAAAGCTGTTTTTGACTGTAAAACTACACCTAAGATAACATTAGCAATGTTTCTATTGTGCTTGAATGTGCTTCAGTGAGACTTAGCTCAATATTGTCCTTTAATTATCAATATGATAATTGACATCTCTCCCATTGTTTCTTCATTCATTACCTTTTTTTTAAGAGATATCAGACTACATTGAACAGCAAATAAGTCCCTACTATTGGCAAGTTAAATGTTATTCAAACCCCAGCTTCAGTACGCCAAGGGAAAAGCAGCTTTTCCTTCTCCCTTTTAAAAGGCAAAAAATATACACTGTGCAGCCAAGGTGACAAATCAAATTTCAGCAGGTGGACACAGCAAGCTTAAAAAAAGAGCAGTCACAGCTCAGGATTAGATTTGCCTTGCTCTCTGCTCCTCAACCTTTGACATGAACACTTATGTCATCCAAACATCAGCTGAATTTCAGGGCATTTATTTCAAAGTAGCAAGGGGAGGCTGGAATTTCTCATAGTCCCCAGCTGCATGCAGCTTGTCAGCTTTCKGTATCCTGCGTGACAAGCACAGTACACCCTTGAGGGGATACGCAGGAAGGGATTTGGGGGAGGACAGGCAGGTGCATACAYGTGGGAGGCAGGAAAGAACAGCAGGGTAGCAGCAGAATGTCAAATTCACAAGYTGCGTTTAGAATTCAGCAAAGGGACAGGACTGCAATGTGGAAAGGAAGGCCACAAACTACCCCCCCCCATACAAGCACTGCAGGACGCTGAGGTTAAGGCAGGAGCACAGAGCAGAGCTCCAACAAGCCATGGACAGCCAGCTCCTGCAGATGGACAGCAGGCACAAGCCACTGCAGACCACGAGCCAACAGGAGCTTGTTTTTCACTGCTGCTACCCAACATCTTTCCAGGCACAGTCATACTGATAAAAAACACCAGGAAAATCTCCCAGTCAGCCTCTGCTGTCAAAATAGTACAAAGTGTCCTGTGAAAGCAAGCAGGGACCTCTCAAGCCTTCAGCTGCCAGTAACAAGCCAGGATGTCTTAAGAACAACCCATTGCTCTTTTGGTTGATGTTTTGAGGAGGAAGTCTTATCATGCCTCAATTCTCTTAACACAAGCACAACACCGTTCCTCTTGCAGGGGTATGAAGAAGAGAGAGATGATATACACCAAGCAGCCCTATATAGCCTGCAGTATAGCAACGACTAAAGAGCTCAACAAGGTCAGGGAACACAAATGGGAGAAAACAGTTCTGAAGTGTAATAGGAATGGCAGGAAATTGATCATTTAGTTAAGCAGTGCTAGGCTCTGCACACATTGAGAGCAACAGTCCTAGACATATATTTAGTCTGCAAGCTCTTCAAACCTACAGATGTGGGCCTCTGGGCCAGACTCAGTATTTGCAGGCGTTAGGTATTCTTTCAGGTAATTTAGGTATAAATAATGGACTGTAAATATCAGCTCCAAACACTATAGTCCAGAGTAGAACCTATGTTCAGAAGAATAACTGTTTCTAGAAGATAAATTAAGTATCTTCTCAGTTCCCTCGAAGGGCAGAAATGCTAACAAGAGTTTCCCCTGCTCTGCTCGCTCTTTAAATGCAGGAGTCATTTTAAAAACGTAATGAAGTCAGAAGACTAGGAGCCTTACAAGCCTCGCAGGCACTCATAGCAAGTTGTAAGGTTGGCTGGTCCTCACAGAGCTGACACTGAGGGCAGAATGCAACAACATCCTCAGAAAGCAGTTTTGAACATAAGATGGCTTTGTGCTCTCTACAGAGARCCGCTGAGGACAGGCCTGGGATCTAATGTTTTAAGATGGCACTGGATCCCATTTCAGGAAGGCATGTAACACGCAAAGCCCTTTTTATAAAACCCAATAATTGCAGTTAAATACTCAACTGTTATACTGAACTAAGTCTAGTAAAAAGTCATAAGAGGTAAATTTACAGCATAGGATATTAAGTCAGACTACCTAGATTTTAAAAAGATAGATTTGTGTGATTTATAATGGTGTCTCCTCTTTTCCTTCAGACTTTCTTATTCTTCCATTATGTACTACTGCAGTGTATTCAACCACAAGCTGAGAAAGCCCTTTCTTTTCTCTTATGTCTTGAATTTCAGGCTTTCAAAAATCTGTTTTGATATGCCAGGGATTTGTGTTTAGCTCAGACTGCTGAAGATCAAGTACAGGCAATATGAGAAACCCAGTCCATTAGACAGCACTGTACTTAGCTCCCTGAAGGAGGTACTCAAAAAGAAAGGATAGATATTTAAGGCTAATTGGTTCCAAAATATACTCCCCATTCTCTCATTACAGTCCCTCTAGGGATAACTACAGTGAAATAAGCAGCAATATTTAGGTGGCTGACGTTTAAGCAGACTATGCAGTGAGACTATGGGAAAGAGTCTGCAGGCACTTTTGTCACCCAGCTGTTAGGATGTTTAAGTCCCATGAAAAATGTACCTTCCTAATAGCCTCTCAGTTTGTCTCTATCCTCTCAAGCTTCACAATGACCCATTTCTGCACCTATGTTCATTTACTTCTACCACAAGCYCTTTCCATTAGTAATTCTTAACTTACCCCCTGACATTCTAGAATCTACTTCCTGGCATTTCTGATCTCCAATTCAAGAGTTCTCATCACTCACAGCACAAGGCTCCAGCTCCATAACTGATGCTGAACTAAAAGAAACCAAAGCTATTTTAGGAAAGAAGCTCTGATAAATGCTCTTACTGTTTAAGAAAATCCTAAGCTAGAGAGACAGTGAGCTTACCCAAACTTGAGCAATAGCCAGCACCACATTAAAAAAAAGGCTCGTAAAACAGTATTGCCAAATCTAGTGAATGCATATCAATCATAAGCTTTGCTCATAGCCCAAACTTAAAATTTAGGGTATGTGATAATGGACAAGCACATTTATTTTAAAAATAAATGAAAGTAAGTTTCCTGACAGTGGAAACCAGCATGAAACTTACGAAAACAAAACAATCCTGCTATCCCTTGATATTTTTTTTTTTTAAATACATCCTTTTCCAGCAATACCAGAGCTGTTTTATGATTGACTCAGATTCCTGGACCAGGCAAGATGTTTTATGTACCACTGCTTGCTAATTTGACAGYTTTGCTTTTCTTATCTGAAAAATGGATGTGACCACTCTCACTTTTGATGCTTTATTTAGTCCATTAAACCCTTCACGTTCCTCAGAACAGTAAGCTATTGCTGCTATTTTGGCTTTGCATTTCGCTTCAGSGAGGAGGCAGACAGGGGCATTTTAAGCAATGGCATGGCATTTTAGAAGTTGTTTGCACATGTTAATTGAGATTAATCTAACATTTATTCTGCTTAAAATCTATTGTTATGAGGCACATGTCAAGTTCTGCAAGAAAAAAAAAAGGCCAAGAATTGAACCATCTGCAGTAATCACATAAAAAGGTTCTGAAAGCCAAACCCCTTATGTTATCCATCTAGGGTTTATGACATTTAATGGCCTGAAAGAAAATGGAACCAATTTACTGGGGGGACCAGACTTTAAAAAAAGCAGACTCATTAAATATGCTCTTTTAACAAGATGACAGTGATAAGAAGCAGAGGTCAGAGAAGTGTTCCCCCAAAAGCACAATCTTGAGAGGCTYCAGCAGCAGCATTTTGTGAATGAGTGCAAAATTTTAAGTGAGCTCAAGAATGTGTATTATAAGAATTCAGCAAGCCTTGCAGAATTAAGGTAAAAACATCATAGCTTTTTTTGTTAGACTTTTCCTACTGTATGTCAAACAAGGACAGCTCACCAAGCACTACACCACCCAATTTCTTCATATTTTGCTGTATGCCTAATGAAAGTCATCTGACATTCATAAGTACTTTGCTTTTTAAAAAGACAAAGCTTTCWGTTGTGTAATTAGCCTGAAAACTGCCTCACTTATCTTCAATACCACTAGCATTGCTTTAAATACAGTTTTTCCACCTTCAATACCTGTGACAAGGCTAATTATTGTTGTTTGTCACATTTTGGATGGTGCTGACAGTGCTTTAAAAATAAGCGGCCATAGCTCCAAGCAACTCAACCTAAAAACAGAAATGTGGAGCTAGTAACTTACAAGTGTGAATACAGTGGCGTTTCCTAGTAGCTCTGGGGCTCTTCCACAATGAGTCTAATGAGATGTACTTTTCTGTAGATAATTTCTATCTACCTTTTTTAGCTGGCAATTTCAGAGCAGAAGAGAAAACTGAAGAGAATGTCCTGGGCATCAGCTTTGGTCTTTTTCCAAGAGAAAGACTCAGGCTAAGACATGTGCATTTTAATAACAATAGATTTCAGCTACAAGACTGACAAAATATTGAAATATTTTAACACAGTCAAAAGCCTCTTTGGGAATGAGAGAATTCCTGCCTACTTCAGACACTCCCTTGCAGCTTCTAAACAAAAATTAAGGCAGAGTTGCAGTGGTCTAAGGCTGCAAGATCCACCTATATCATCATAACATGCATTACATTATACAAAGCTATTGTGATGTCCTATCAATCTAGAGTTTTGCTTTCAACTATTCTATATGACCCTGTGCAGGGTTTTCTTTCTTATATGCACATATACAACCCCTGTGGTATAAAGTACATGAGACTTTCTACACAGATGGTCTTTGTGGAATATGACTCAATCAGCCTAGGAAGCAATGCCTCAAACCAGAAGGAGCATTCCCAACCGCTTCCTAGTCCCCATTCCCAAGAATATGCTACAAAAGATAGCTAAAAACTAACAGTAATGTGGTGAGATATGATCAACACCTTTTTTCAGCCTCTGCTTAACTACCATCATGCAAAAATAGACCTCTGGTAACAAGCTTCTTAGATTGCAGATACAATCTGTGGCTAGTAGGTCTTGCCATTTAAATGTAATCAATTATGACATTATTAGGAACACCAAGCCTAAGCACTATTAATTGTTCCAGGGAAGTTTCAGCTCCGGGTGTTGTAACTAGCTAGCATTAAAAAAAGCACCTTTGAGCAGCTCTTTGCTACATGTGGCAAATTGTCAGCATGAAGCACTGCCAAGGACYTGATGCCTCCAAAGCATGTCCTAATTTACTTTAAAAATAGTGAATGAAAAAAATGCTTCAGCTTTTGAAAAATATGTAGGAAAGCACTGTCAGGAAAAATTAAAGAGAAACCTCAMGGTAACCTGAAAATCCTGTAAGTTTTGCACTCCCCCAGCTGGCTGACTGTTAACCAACAGAAAGACAAAACAGGCATTTTAACCTGACTACTTAAATTTTCCAGTGAGGTTGGGACTACCACAATTTTTTTTTTTGCTTATTCCCCTCAGAAATAAACATCACTATTGTTAATACTGTCTTTGTTCTGAAAGTACAGTGATACCTAATTTATACATCAATACTAATACACCAGTATGCAGAGTACAAGACAATCACTTCCCCAAGCAGTTTATAGTTCATACAAGCAAGCAAAATATGAAATCAAAGTAGTAAGGCCCTACTAATTACACTAACAGCATGCAGCAAAGGTAGAACAGCCATTTCAGCTTAAAATGAGCATTAAGTGTCTCACTTTTAGTGAAAAAGTATCTGAACAAGTAGATTCTGAGTATCTGCATATCTAGTCTTTCTTCAGACTTGAAGACTTCTGGTAATAATTTCAGAGAAATATGTAAACAAGTGTGGGGATAAATTCTGTTAAGGCCCTACTGCTTAAAAGGGGCAAAATTTCTTACTGTTAGTTGACACCTGACTTATCTGAAGTTTCTCTGGCCATATGCTTAGAGCATATAGTATGGACAGGAAAGGATCCTTGCAGTTACTCCAAAGACCCTCTACAGTAGCTGTTGCACAAAACCTGCAGGATGAAACAACAAAGCTCTTCGAGCCTTCTCAAAAGCATTARAAGTGAAGACTTACTGCAAGGTGAACCTGCTTACCATATAATTGCTTAACATGTCAAAAGTTGTAAAAGACTGAAAATAGGTAAACAGGTCAGTTCGCTATTCTACAGAAAAAATGTCTTGTCAAATACAATGCAGAACAGTGCAAGTCCCACAGCTCAGTGACACCACAGTTGAGAGCCAGCCTGACAGTTAAGATTTCAGTCAAGTTCTTACAGGTTTCAGGGCCCATGAATTTGGGAACCATTTTTCTGCAAGTCTTCAGCTTTACTATCACAGTAAGGTTTCTATTTTCCAAATTCCAGCCTGAATCCCCAGAGAATTACTGAAAGTGAAGGAAGATGAAACATGTTTTTGGCTTGTTTGTCTCAAAGCAGCAGATGATTATGAATCACAGTCACATTTTGCAGAGCTAATGAGCATAACTGATACATGTCGGTCCTCTCAGATGGCAGGAATTGTAGGAGGAGAAACGGTTCCATGAGGTGCAGAGCAAATTGTCATGCCAGCTGAGTCCAGACAGATTAAATACAGCAGGACTTAAATAAGCATCTGACATATATKCAAGTTGTTTGTCTGATTAGCATTTTGGAGCAGGCATGTTACTTTTAAACTTAAGACATCACATGTGACACGTCTGCCAGATATTCCAAGCTAGCTAACACCATCTTGAGCTCATTCAGCCTTACAGTTGAAAAGTAAATTGCACATGCATAACTAATTCTGACATGGAAAGACTTCCTACCAAACCACAACATTTTTTGACCCACTTTTTTCCTGTTCTTCAGAAGAGAAGATGCCTGTAGCAATCAAGCACTAAGTTCATGCAGACAACTTGTTTTAATGACTTTGAGACCACAAACTGCCCACTTCCAGTTCTCATTTGTGACTGTGCCCTTTGCATTATAATAATGTCTGCTGAGAGTAAGTTGGCACAATACCCCAAGTAGTATAAAGTCCTTATCTCAGTTTAACTAGAAAAAAGGGACTATTTTTCCCATTAAATGAAATCAAGACCTTGGTACAGATGGAGGGAGGCAACTTTACCTTAAGTGGTTCAATCCTCGTTCTGAATACCACCATACAACACATGTATGCATCCAATGACAACACTTGATATTTGAACTTTAGATAGAAAACTCTTGAACACAGTATGCTTATACAGCATTCCTTCCATGTCTCCTTTGAAAGAAACATGTTCCAGAAAGAGGATTTTAAACAAAAAAAAAAAAAATTGGGTAAGCAGCCAGATAACTTCATTTTGAGCTGTTCCCCTCCCTTTCACCTCACTTATTGGTCCTGACCACATACATTGCCATCTCATTCCCACTTTGTGGGTAAAGCAGGTGAAAACTCAAACCTTCACTTAGTTGTCCCATCATCGCCTCAATTTGCCCTTAGAGAAAACAATACAGGGCCATAGGCAGTTATTTTAGGCTCAGTCAGTGCTGCAAAGCTCTTTGAAGATAAAAATGCTAAGTACCAAGTACTATAGTAAGAAATAAAACTATTTGTTTCAAAAGCCTCTGGAAATAGCTTACTCATTTAGCCAAGTTAATCCTCCATTTAATGCTCACACAAACACCAAAATTCACCGAACAGCAGCAAGTTCAGGCCCAGAATTCTTTTCCATTGTTTTCAGCACTCCCTCTCCTACAGAGGAGTATTTGAAGGGCAGATTTTAAGGATTGTTTTTAAGACCCTTAAATTGGCCCCAAAAGCTGACCTCTTCAAAAAGAGACCTTTTCATTACGTCAGATGTATTGTGAACAACTTCTCCACATGTTGACTTCCTAAGTATTTAAAGAAGGCAACATCTAAACCTACTCATCTCTTCTGCTTTGATCTGAATCTTCTCACATAAATATTACGTATCTGAATCTCAACTCCAATCATAAGATTGTTTACAGTTTTTGTATCTCATCAATTCAGTATTATATTACTATCCTGAGGCTCTTCAGCAAAATGCTGATTTAGTTCTTAGATCCAGATATTCTGCCCTTCTGTAAGTAACTATATTTTTCTATTTCRCAGTTTAACAGCTGCAAAAAAGCCCTGATTATAAAATGATTATCTCTAACTCTAAAGTTATCCACAAATCCATATACAYCCCAGCTAAGAGGCAAGTTCAGTTTCCTAGCTGCCTCTTTAGAGAAATATTAACTGAGATTTTAAGGTTGCAAAATATCTAGCTCATTTTTCTCCTTATATAAAAGTATGCATTTGTGTGCTAGGGAGGGAAAAAAGACTATTTTTAAAGAAATACAGTACATGGCACTTCCTGCAAAATAACCTGCTCATATTTTTGTTATGCTAGACAATTGACCCAGCATCTTGTAGAACCTACCTTTGCCAACTTCAACAGGTTCTGGCTTGGATTCCAAGAGCACCAATGCCAGGAATCTTAGGAGGGAAAGCCCTTGCTGCAGCTTTGCAGGCTGATTTTGCAAGCTCAGGAAGTATGGCTCTTCTAGATGGCTTTTGAAACGGCAATTGAACCATCCTATGAACAAAATCTGAGCTAAATAAGTACAGCATGAAGCAAGATTAAAAGCTAAACATGGGCTTTTATAACTGCAATAGTTTAAAGGCAAGCTGAAACCATTCAAATAGATTGGCCTGAGGCAGATGTCTTTATCTGAAGAGAAACAACTGCAGGCAAGCCTGATATCAATTCAGACTTCAGAGAAACAAGATAACCCCCTCAAATGTCCCTGAACATTCAGAGGTTTAAAAAAAAAAAAAAATGTATTTTAAGAAAATGTCCTGCTAGACCTTACCTACCCCTTGAGAATCACTTGCCTAGTATCTGAAGGTTGATATCAAGTTAGCACCAACATTTCCAACAATAAGCAGCCAGAAAAGGCACATGAGATTTTAATAAGTTGCTAAGCATGAGCACATTTCATGAAATAGGCATAAGAGGCCCAAATTTGCAAAGAAACTGGCTCTCAAAGGCATTCAGATTAAATGAGCTCAATATTAAAGAAACTCTGCATCCTTAATGTTGTTGCTGCCTGACAATCTCTTGTAAGCTTGCCCTCAAATTTCTGTCCTAGCCCCCTATAAATGGTGCTTGATTTCTGCTTTCTGTAATTTTATCAAGTCAGGGCCTAGCTGAACTCTGTGGACTTGCTGGAGAACTTGCACTTCAACAGGCCATCTCAGTACACCATTTTTGCACTGCATTTTTCCAACAGAATCTGTGTGCAAGTGTGGGCACACAGTGATATATGAGACTGAGGCACATAATTGGAGCAACAGTTCAGTCCGTTGATATATTAGTGTAATACTCTGGATGATGCAAGAGTATCAGAACAGGCCCATCTGATAACATGTACGAGTAATTCATCACCAGAATGAGTTGCTCCCATGATGTATTACTCTGAGKGGAAAAAAGAACAAACCATTTAAGAGGGGTGGGCACACAGGTCTAGCAAAAAAGGAAGCAGGTTTTTTTCCCCTACAGAACCTAATGGTTTCCTTGCCACCCATCATCAACATCGTACCAGAAAAACACATGATGTACATCCCTCATCTTCACCCCCATCCCACCAGGTAAAAATCTTGCTGCTTGCCCACCAGGTACAAAAGAAACATCCTTTCATCTGCACTAAAGCCACAACACTGGAAATGCTGCATTCTAAACTCATACCCAGAATCCCCTCAGATTTCTCAAGCATCCTATCTGCAATTTAAGCACTTCACAACTTTGCAGATTAAAATAAATTCAAGGAAGCAATTTTTAATTTCTTATTCCTTATTGATTTACTACTTTGGCTTTTTGAGCCTATTTAATTTAGTCCAAACTAATCCAGCTCATTATTGGGAAGAACGGTGGAGGAGAGGGGAGAAGAGCCTCTTTCCTAATAAATACAGAGCGGCTTGTGATATCTTCTGTATATAAGTTCTTTGTATCTACAGAAATGACAGTACAATGTAATGAGAAATGATTTTGAAGTAGTAATTTAAGCCCTATACAATAATGACAGAAAGGGATAAATAATTAATGTTCCACTTTTTTTCCTGTGCTTTTCATCTCAAGGAGTCTCTAGACTCCTTGCAGTCTTTATAACAGACAAGAATCAATTCACTCAATGTTCACACAATCATCTAAAAAGAACATGGATCCTGTTGAAAAAACATGCAGAGCACAGCAAAAAGTACTGGGACTGGAAGAGAAAATATTTCACAGCAGAGATTTCAGGGACAAAACATTATTGCTCAAACTGGAACTTGACTGGTACCCAAGCTTACATGCATATATACAAAAGACGCCACTAAATGATTCAAAATTCAACTTTACCTTTACTGTTTAGTGTAAGTAATCTGATAAAYTGGATGCACATCTCAACTGTTTCAAGTTCAAAGGGAAGCTTGGCTAAAACCCATGGAAAAGCAAGTTTATAGTTTCTCAGTCATAGCCTTGCACTTATGTGATAACTTGCATCGATCTGCAACTTCAAGTTSCTTTGGGTTAGAAATAAATTAGTCAATTGAATCTCCAGCAGGGGACAACAATTCCCAAGTTTGAGCTGTTGTCCATTTACTTTTCCTTTTATCACTTGTGAATAAGAACAGCATGGGTGACAGCCATTGCTATTGAGTGCCACTGATTCTTTTCTACCCCAGTTTTGATTTCCAAGTGATCAATGAGCTGAAGAGTTATTCAAAATCTGTTTCAACAAAACTATCCCTAATGCTTCCAGCCTGATAGTTTGAAAGATGCAGAACTCACTTTCTCTTGTCATTTCTTTATGCTGCTCCATGAATCTATCTCATAATACTGACCAAACCYTTTTCCAAGGTCTCTGTTGTACCACTACAAAATAGCACAGAGCAAGAGCAGCCAAAAAAAGCCATGGTCTAAGAGGAAATCATCTTACAAAAGTCAAACTTTATTCCTATCTCACAGATGAAGAATTATATGACAGGCAGATTAAGGTTCTTGCCTTTTCTCATTGATTCAAAGATGTCAAATCCTAGAATTAAACCATATGACCTAGTCCCTATATCTTAAAGGCAAAAAGCTTCTTTCCATTTGGCACAGATGCACAACAAAAACACTCAGAAAAGACAGCCTGGAAAGATTGTTCTGATGGTTTGACATCAACAGCTCTAGGTAGAAAAAGCAGCTTTCCCATTCTCCTTCCCCAGGCAGGACCAGCATGAAATACTGTTTGAGCTTTCATCTACCAGGAGGGACTACTCTTCTCTTCCCTAGGCACTGGCAGAGCAAGTTAGCTGTTGCCTGACCAACTCAGTGGTTGAATGTGTCTTAATAAATATTCCTCAGTTGTCCAGGCTAATTACTTGTGATAAAGGCCAAATAGATGATTCTGACAGGGATGTCCTTACAAGTTTATGTGGCTTATAAAACTGTCAGAGCAAATGCCTTTTTATATTTTCATACTTCAAGTGGAGCTAACAAGTCAGGTAATTATAAGGGAATCAGCTTGGATATCTCATTTGACAATGACTCTGATCACTAATCCTCTCTCTCTCCATGGCACTGTTTAACAGAGTTATTCTGGGGTTTCTCCAAAGAAAGGCAAGGAAATGGCGGTAAACACAGGTGAGCTCAGTTCAGCACAAACAGTGTGCTATCCTGTTGCTCCATGAAAGGAGCATCAGAAAAATAAAACAAAGGCTTGGGAATATAGCTCTGGTGAAAGCAATGGATTGACAACCCGGAGATCAATATTTTTTTTTCTCAGAAACAGGAAAGCACAAACTTGAGACAAATTCCCCCACCCTGCACACACTCTTCTTTGAAAGCATACACTATCAGCCAAACCTCAGCCTAGAAGTCCTAATCATAGCAGAAAAAAGCAGCTAGTGCAGGTGCTATGTTGGTACATGCTTTTAGYTAAATTGGCAGCTTTGGCAACACAGACATGCTTCATATCAGGGAAAGTCTTGCTGTCTAAGGCTAAGGCTACCCACATCAAAACAACTGTTGTACAGAAACCATTTGAGTCTTTACTGACCTGGCTTGAATTGACAGCAAATCAAGACACTTTGCAGTAGCCCAGCATGAGTAAAAACTAGCAGGAGGAAAAGTAACACTTTCTACTTTAGAAAGAAGCGAACACAATATATCTGTGCCTATTTATGACTTGCAATCTGTTATACTAGCAATAATTCAAGGTAATATACTTAGGACCTTTTATTATGCAGTCTGTTGAACAGCCCGCAGTTCAGAGTTGCACACCTCTGTTTATTATGCAGTCTGTTGTACTGCAATACAATTAAACTGCTTTTTCTTTTTATGCAAAAGCTGTGAGCTTCTACATCTTTGTGAAAAATACTACATCTTTTACAGAAAATCCATCTTCTCTTGGGCTATCCCCTGTTTTTCCTCCACACTTCCATCTTTACAGCAGACTTGCCTAACTGTGTGTTCTGACCAAAGGAAACTCCATATAGCTGTCATCCTTTTCCAACAGCCCTGTAGCTCTACTGGCTTAGAGCAACATCATGTCGTCTTGTATCACACTGAATCTCAATAAAAATGCAGACATGGAATGCATATTTGATGCTATGAGACAGCAAAGGACCAGCAACATAAAACTCCATTTCAAGGGAAATATTTGTGTTAAGCATGTTTAGTTGCAATTCTTTCTCCCTGTTCTGTTTTGCCACAGGTATATAAGTATATTCTGTCCAAAATGGGTGCATTGTAGTAAACAACCTAAATATAGCAACTAGTATGTTGCTAGCAAGTCTGAGTCCTAACATAGCTCAGCAGAAGTCACAGAAAGAAAACTTCAGTAGGTAAATGTGAAGAGTCTTGATTTGGCATGTTCTGAGACCAATCAGCAATCTGAAACAGAAGTCCCAAATCACAACTGCTCTGCAGTTATCCACCTGAACAGGACAAGCTCATCTGTAATATCCAGTAACAAATGCACCATCTTACACTGTGCCTGCTTGTAATCTAAGGACAGCAGTCAGAGACAGCAGCTTTTAATTTTCCTATTAACAGATCTGAAAAGGAATATAATGTCAGTGTACTAAACTGCACAAAAAAAAATTAAGACTTCATTAACAATACTGTGAAGACTTAACGTTAAGCAGTTTTGGAAGACATTACTTTTTTAAAAAAGTACTTTGTGCAGGGCAGCTGGGGATGGAGAAACAAAGGGAATTTTATCCAAATTTGGTAGCAGCAACTTGCACATTAAGATTCCAGCACCAACCACAAGAGTAAAGTAAAAGCTGCATTGCCTATGCCTCAATTTCCTCTTCTATGAAAGGCGATTACAGCATCCTTTCTTTCAGATCCCTTCATTCATTAAAGGGCATGACCTACTAAAATGGTGCTGTGATTTCAGAGAATGACTACAGGCATTAGTCTAATACAAATAAAACTTGCCATTACAGACAAATGACTGGCAGATCCATTCCAGATAATATATCCCCTCCTCACTCCCCACCTCCACATTATTCCTGGCCCATGTTGCAGCTAGTCCTTCTTTAGAAGTAATCAGCCCCGAATTCCTCTGCCTCTCCAGGAATGCAGCAGGGCTGTAAGAGAGCAGTTCTATCTATATGGAAATGCAGATTTCAAATATATCCATCCTAGTAATCAAATCCAGAGGAAATAACCCCCTAATATGGAGCTAATAAAAGTTGATTTTAAGTCAGCCTGAAGCTGTAAGCAATAAGGAGCAGATTTATAATGGTGGCTTTTGTTATTGCTGTTTTTGTTCTTTATAGTCTAGACCAGCAGAAACCTATTGGTCAGCTTGCTACTGAGTTAACCTGCAGTCCATAACCTCACTTAGTTCAATCCCTGTTTTCCCTTGCATTCAAATTATTTACCTACAGAGAGGTTGCTTAGTTTAAATTCTGTAAAATTAGTAAGTGAGAAACAAAGCATCTAGTCCTTTTTTCAACCCTCTACTCTTTCACTTGCAAAGTGATCTCTGTACTGTTAGAAAGTAGTCTAGGCAGAAACCAGCCCCTAGAATTGATCATTGGAATCCAGTTTCATGTAGTCATGAGTCTCTTCACTGCAGGGTCACAGAAATAGCCAGTGTAACTAGGACAGATAAACACAAAGAGCCCTGTCTTTTCGTGTGCTCACTACCTCTTCCCTCTTCCTTGCTCATATAGATTTTTAGCTGTTTAAAGCTTGCACATATCTTGTACTGAAAACAGAATCAATCTGTTCTTAGCAGTACAAGGAGTTATTTCAGCACACAAAGAGCAAAACCCAAAGAGGCAGACTTGAGGTCTGGCAGGTCCAAGCCAAGATGCAAGGAGAAGCCAGGTAAGGATCCAAACACATTAAATAAGGGGGGAAATCAATGCAGATCACGCTCAGTGGAATCAGTCTGGCAGTAGATGTGAGAAACAAACATCTTTCCATTCCATGTAATCTCTAGAAGATTAAGTCATCTTTATTAAACCCTTTGGGGTTGGTTTTATCTATGTTAAAAGCATCATTCAAAATGAAGGGCTCACAATAGACTGTTTTGACCTTTTACAAAGGCTACTGCCACAATGACTGCAGCACAATTATGTTCCAATATCTGCACCTATGAATCTATTCAGATAAGCATTAGCGAACAATTCACTACATGACAGAAAATAGCATCAATCATCCGCTTGTTTCCAATAGAAAATTCAAGATCAGGAAGACAASAAGTCAGGACGTCACTTAAGCTCCTAGTTACATGAATTAGCAATATTTTGCGATAGAACACAAGTAAAAGCTAATTTTTATGAAAACAGATAACCTCCTGAGACCTTCAATATGAAGCCAGTCCATCTAGCACCTTACTCATTACAACCAAATCAGCTAGAGGCAAAGTCATACAAGTACCTCAGCAAGGCTTATATAGATCATCAGACAACAAACAAGCACATGAGCCTCAGTCTCTGGGTTTTTATTTGCTCTTTTTGTACAGCTAATCTTAAAAATAGCCCTCCAGTTCACCCTCCATCACACCACTGAGAATGACTTGGATGGTTAAGTCATAACACAGTCCTGCTGAAGAGATTTTGAGAGAGAGTGCTTAGATCTTTCAGCTGTACAAAGTATGTTTCCCTAAACTCTATTTTAGGCAGGTCTGAGCATTGACACGATTCATACTCATAGCAGCTAACACCCACCCAGTTGCAGCCCTGTCTTTGGGACACTCAGAGTCAGGTATCTAACCTCATTATTTGCCTCTGCAGAGCCATGTACCTTTCCACCAGCTCAAGGTCAACTTGAGATTCTATTTACTAAATTTTCCCTGTATACAAAGGCTAAACAAAGCATTAGAATCCCAGCATTGCATATACAAAGACAATGGCACCTGAAGGACAAGCATATTTCTCATCTCTGGATATAAGGACTGATTCTGATTTACTCTGAGGTTGTTAAGGCTCTTAATGCACATAGAGAGATCTAAATTGACTAAAATACATACTTTTTTATAACTGGAGAGGCTAATACAGTGGAAAGTTACTCTAGTCCAAGTGATAATCAGGATTTAGAACTAAATCTGGGCTTTYCAGTTTGAAAAGACTATGATTCCCCACAAGAATGGGCAGAATCAAATTTTTAGTCYAACATCCATATAACAATTGACAAAGAGACCTTTTATCCATTTTGTAAACAGATTTTCATATAACAAAGTTGCAAGATGTTACTAATTATATACAGACACTTGACATTATTTCTAGCCCTAGCCAAAACAGTCCAGCAGCCCCCTGCAAATGCTCTTGCTGTAGCATTAAAAAGCTGCTAGCACACTAAATGGCTTGAATATATTCAGTAAACCATTTGTGAGAAAATAGGTGATCCTGGTGCTGCTTGTAAAAAGCATTTACAGGTTTGTTGGTTCACTTAAGCTTTCCAGTGCTGCAAATAAATCCAAAGGAAAAGAAACCAGACCTACAGCATGTGTTTAAATGTTCCATCACTGACATCTAACTCCTAGCAGAAAGAAGGTAGCACTGAGCTTGCTAGAGTAGGACACAGCAGAAAGCAGTGACTGAGGACCTCTGCTCCCACTCCCTCAATTCATTTGGGAATTCCCAAGTTTTTATGTCTTTCTTTGAAAATAAAACACCACTAACAGGACCAAAACTTCCAGGTACAGCCATTTCCCAAAACCTGACAACCTAGGCCCTTGGGTTCTTCTCCCTCAGAGGGTTTTTTSATTAACTAAAGCCACAGTGATGCTGATTCATAATTCCTAGACTGTAAAAAGCTTGTGTGGGATTCTCTTAACCATTTGCTTTCAGTAGAAACATACTCTATCTGCTGTCAATATTTCCAGATGCTGTACAACTCCGCAGGAATTTCCTCTGGGGACAGATACACTACAGAAAAATCAGGCTCCCCCGGGAAGAGTACATCTCTTGGGCAAGTATTAAATACTATTTCCTTTTAGCAGTATGTATTAAATGCAAACCTTCCACAGTCTTAAGACATGAGCTTTTTCTGCATTCTTCTGATTTAGATAACAGAAGAGCAGACTTCAAATTAAGCTTTCAATATCTTTTTAATCGATCTTTCACTCTATACACCTGCTAAGAATATTCCTAATCTCAGTAGTCCAAATAGGGACAAGAGTAAGTCCCCAAGCATGTATAGACATTACTAGAAACCGAAGTTTGTAATCAATATTTGACTTTAAGACTGTTCTAAAATTCCCTTGTTCCACTTCTAAAATAAGACTAACATATAGCTTACAAAATCAAGTTTGACCTAAGTAAAATGCTTTCAAAGGAGTTGGAAGTTGTAATACTAGAATATGCTCCATTACATAGCAAATCAGAGACTAGAAACATCCCAAAATTCTTCAGGTCCTATTGATCTCATATCACCATAAAACTTTAGCAGGACACATCAAGTACGCCAGTGGGGATTGGCTTAAGTCAGTAAGATTTGAACACTACGAATCTGTAACACCAGTGCAGTTTCAGCATCATAAGAGTCAAAGTTAAATCCTTTTTTGCTGTAATAACAAACAGCAGAGACAGGCAAGACATTCTTCTTTTCCTAGATTCAACTGTTACAGCTTTTGCAGCTTATTATTCACTACAGTAAAATATTCATGCATTATTATACTAATGCCTGCAAGGATAAGAAATGGAGTTACTAGCCATCACACTGCCTGAAGCAGCCCAAAGTTATCAGTACCGTTAGCTTAGTTTGAGGATTTAATGCTACCTGTGTCAATAAACACAACTAGTCAGCTACAAAACCTAAGTGAAAAGCATGCAACACCCATAAGCTCCATCCTAGAGCTAAATCTATGTTGCATACAGAGAACTAAAGCCTTACTAAATAAAACAAATGGCTCCACCAGCATCTAAGCAGCTAACCACATTAAGGGAATATAAAACTGTCTCTAACAATGATAAATTCCACACACAGCTACAGCTGTACAGCTGGAACCACCACCTTTCCTTTCCTGCCCAACACCAACACACAAACAAGGCAGTTGTAACACCACAGCAAGTCAAAAACAGATCAGTGCGCTATTTAAAAGGGATTTAAGACAATTGTTCTATTAGTAAGGTAAGAGGAGATCCTTGCTCAATCTCTTTAGTACTCTAGAATAATCATGGCCTTGTATTAAAGGAGATGCAACTAGGCTTATAAAAGAAGAGACAAATGTGATGCAACCATCAATGAGGAGGAGAGGATATGGAAGAGACAGGCCCATGACAAGCAGTGCAGTACATCTCCCACACCACATCCAGGTGTAGTGAAGGGTTTCTAATGGCAATTATTCAGCTGGCTGAAAGCACATGTCAAAGATATCAGCAATAAACAAGCTTTGTAAAAATCTACCATTACCATCATGAATCTGTAGCAATGCACTTTAACTTTGATAAATATGCTGGACACTGGGAAACATCTGAATCTCTGTGGTCTGCTCTTTGGTTCCTGGACCCTGAGATCTTGCCTTCCACAGCAGCACAGCCTGAGATACAGTGCTCTCTACCACATACTGTRCGCTTCGGTCACAGGCCATCCCCTCAAACAAGGTAATTACACAACATCTTCATTTATTCTAGAAGTCATTCACAAGTGATCCATCTTGCCTGACATGTGAGCTTCCTCTAGGCCATTTGGAGGCTCCCCCCCCACTATGTGCAAGTCACAAACTTATTCAGTGCACATCRGAAAGTAAAAAACACTCTAGAAGTTGCTCTTCATTGCAATACTAAGGAGCTATTTTGAGCCACAGCCCTTTGCTCTTTTCCATCCACTACACAGCAATTGGCAACAACACTGTTAAACAGAAACACTTGAGGATGTTTCATAACAGAGCATTTCAGTTGACAGATAAGAGAAGCTGGGAGTGAACTAAATGCTAATGGGGCTATTTTATCAAAATTGTTAAAGAAATTGGCCTGTTTAAGCTTTGAAACACCCTCTGTCAACGTTTTTGGAACAAAGGCTTTTATTGCCTTGAAATTAACATACAAATCAAACTTGAATTCAAAATGTTTGTATTAAAGTCAAAATATTGCCATCTAACCAAAACAAGTTTAAGTACCTTTCCTTACTATAAAAAGTAATATCAAAACTTACATGTGCATATATTTAAATTTCAAATGCTGTTTCTTAATAGTGGACACTTTTGAATGACTTAAGACCAAAAAGAAAGGCAACAATGCTTAATTAACTATGAATAGCAGTTGCATTTCATATTCCTTTGGTTTCCTGAGGGTTCTCAGGTTAGAGCACCTCTCACCTTCAACTAAGCCAGCAGACTGCCAGTGATGAACACCTTCTACCCAACTATCTCTACTGTAGATTTGGTTGCTTTAAAATCCACTTTTCTATAGTCAAAAGGGGCAAGAAGCACCAAGAATCAAAACACCTTTTTCTCTTTTGAGGACAGCTGTGGACTCTGAGTCAATTAGGACCAGCAAACCAAAACAGGAAAACCAAACCAACAAACCAAAGAGTTACAAAAGAGTATGGGACAAGGCCCAGATGCAACATGATTTTTAGACTAAATGCACCCATCCTGAGAGTTCTTCATGTCTTTAGCGTGATCTTTGCTGTTCCTACACAGCATACTGCAAAGGTCAGGAAATACCAGCCAGAGAAACGAGCTCTTACCTTCTTGACTATTCCCAGGACACTGCAAAAAGGTAGCATCTTTTCTGCAGCCTTTGGCACAACAAGCTTTTCGATAGTCAGCCCAGACGTTTGAGTAACCGAATCTCTGCTGCATGACCTTTGAGGTGAATAACCTTTGTATTGACAGGAGGTTTTCAAGGTTGTTCCGCAGCGTTTTCTTCCCTCCCCACCAAGCTCCTGTACAGTAATTGCAAAAAGAGCTGTAACAGCATTGTTTCAGATACTGAGACAGCAAAGACTCCTACTTCCTTTAAAATTTTAACAGGGAGAAAATACCCTTTTCCTAGTGAGAAAAACCATTTAAACRCAGCTCTTTTCTCAAACAGGGATTCTCTAGCCTTGCTCAGCATACAATGAAYTCCAAAGCTCAATGCGCTCTGGGACCAGGCCACATGTTATCTCATTAAGCAGCACATTCACAGTTTCTATTTTAATAGCACCTTAATATTTTTTTTTTTTAAAAGTATGAAGCAGCTTTCAGGCTAAGAGTGTTTCCAGCCCCAGTGGTATCCTTGCTCTTYGGCTCACACCAGAAGCAGCAGCTGTAGCCTTTCCTTCATGACTGCTTAAGTGCCTGAATTACTAACCTTTTACTAAAACATGTATTTTAAACAATGTTACACTCAGTTTTAGCATTTTACCAAGGGGCTGCCTCAATGGGCCCTCTGGGCCCTTTTTTACCTGCCACTACAGGCCACAGGGGCTCCAGTCCAAGCAGTGCCAAAGTCCCACGAGGACCATCCCAAGACCCCAGATAAAACAGCAGCTAGAAGAAAAAAGAAAAATAAAAAAACCCTTCAGGTGAGGGTGCTTTTCCTCAAAGAAGCCACCTACTCCTCCCACAGCACAAGACCACGCACCCATTTACCTCAGGCTACAGCAGCTAACAGCGCGTTCAGCCGCTCCCTCAGCCTAACCCCACCGAGTTCAGCTCGCGGCTTTTCGGCTCGGCTCGGCTCGGCTCGGCTCGGCTCGGCTCGGCTCGGCTCGAAGCACGTGACACCCACGTGCCCGGGAGCGGTCCCAGCCCGGCCGGAGCCGTCAGGTGCGGCTCGTTAGGTCCCCGCCCTGCCCGGACCCMGCCCTGCTCCGACGCCATTTTRAGGCCTTCCTCGCAGTAAGGTCTTGCCGCCATTTTGCTTCTTTTTGCACCATGTCAGCTGCTTTGTTTTGCCTTGTTCAAGCTTTTGTTTGTTTTAACTTATCTTTGTTAGTTGTTTCTTGAAGAAAATTTTAATTTTTTTTAATTTAAAATATATGGTTAAGGCCTCTTGCTGCACTGCTAAGTGAGTCAAAGTCAGGTAATGTGGTGAGGAGAAGCTTGAGGCTTGTTGCGAGGAGGCTGTGTTGCTTCCTGTGATTGTGAAAAAGGGGCTGTAAGTTGATAATTTTCTCTCAAAATGAGGGRCTTTGTCACTGTAATCTGGGTAAATTTTTTGGTCTTACTGTTAAATGTTTTGTTTTTCCACATCAAGGARTCTGGACTAGCGAACAGAATTTCTAAACTATAATTTTCTATTGACTTTATCTCATTCTCTTTCTCCCTAGCAGGCACACATGAAGGAAGCTATAACTSTAGATGAAAACCTAAATTTAGGTGTTTTGGCCTATATTTAGTTCCCCTGTAGGGTCAAGAGGGTGAAGAGACAGGGGAAACACCCTGAGGCTTTAAAAAGTTAGAGGTTTTGCCCAGGAGGTCCCGCTGATGTCTTGTTGTGTTTTATTTACTGCCTTTTATCATGCTGTAACTTGGCATACCTCTCAGCATCAGAGARCATTGCTTTATTGTGACATTTTCAAATGAAAACTACATGGCGGTAATAGCTTTCCAAAGAGCATTCATTTAACTTGGCAACACTTACRCGTGGCAGAAAGAAGGGGGGAGAAAACCCAACTATACATAAAGCTGGTGCTTTGAGCAAAACTCTTGTGATGATTATTTAGCAAACAAGCTCCCCTATTAGAATGGCAGAGAGGAAGATTGCATATCTAGACTAAATTACACTTTACAGGGAGATGGCACAGAATGGCTTTTTGCTGAGGTTAAGCTTAAATTACAGCTCTTGCTAAAGCATGGAGCTCACAGTTTCTGTGTGAACTTGAATTATGCATCCAGCAGCCAGTGTGTTTTGGGGGCTGGGATGAAATAAAGTCACAACAATAGATTCCTAAATTGCTACCACTTTTGTAAAGGACAAGAATAGCTGCAGTAGTAGGACATCAAAAATAAGCCCCAAACAAACATTGTTTGCTATTGTCTAGTGCTATTGAGAGAAGCAGTTTGCTTTCAACACTCCAGAAACTGTTACCACTTAAAAAAATAAGGTAAGTGGAGAGATTTTTGGTGCTTGAGAGTATTTAATATACAATTTGGGACCTCTGGTAGCTAAAAAGTTTAGCTAGAGATGCGGTTGTGACTGGTGGTACCTTCGGTAAGTTTTAGCCTTGTAAGGTGACTTTCTGACTTTCATCTGAGTGCAGAGTGTGTTCATAGTAGCATTTAATAACCAATATTTGGAGGTAGGTGTTATGTAGGAAGGTAACAGTATCAAAATAGATGAGACAATTTAAAAACTTTGGCCCTTAGAATACTGTGGGACAATTCAGTCTTCTAAAGCATGGTAAACATTCTTTTTAATGCATAGAAGGTAAATGTGGTGTTAAACCATGTTTAGTTTGGATGTAACAGCTGAAGGAAGCTCTCTTCCTTTGCCTATATGTTTCACCTGTGTGTAAGGGCTATGGTCTCTGGCTGCCTTAGTTAAGTGCTGTGAGTCAGAAGTCACACCAGAAAGTTGCTGGAGGAGCCAGGGCTTCCTTGGAGATCATTCCTTGCTCCGCAGCAAATGATTATCTGGTGTCTGAGCACAAAGAGTGTGTCCTGAACTGCGTACTTTATTCTGTTCACAATGTTAAAATGCTGTGGTGATGGAAGGTTGAACTTCAATAGTCTGTCTCTTTCATTTGGAACAGTTTACTCATTTGTTAATACTGTTTTTCTTGCTGTCTCTTKATAAAACAGAACAATTATTTATTTTTTTCTGTTCCAAAGAAATTATTTTCTCTTTTTTCATTGTTATTAGTGTGAGAGAGGCATATAGTGAAGATCAAAGCTCTGTTGTTCTGGTCGTTGCATCATTACAAAAGGAGAGATTGTAAAACAAACAAAATATCTGCTTTCTCTGCCTTTCAAAATGTAGTCATTCTACATAGTCTTCTCCAACCCTGTATTCTAAGGTTCTGTGAACACTCACCTATTATATATTTACCATGTTCTGTCTGATGTCTAATTGCTCTTAATTAGAACTACAAGCCTTTACTGAAAAGATGATAATGTAAAAAAAAATAAAAATAATAATCCAAGGTTCAGTCAAGCATTTTCTCTGTAAWATTTCAAACTGTCACTTAAAATGTGCAAATGTTCCCAAGCAAGGTAGACTTTTCCTTCTCCCACCCTTTTGTTCCTTTGCAATAACTTCCCTAATGCTACATTTGACAGCTAAACATGGTTTCTGACTTGTGATCAAAACCACAGCAGAACTCAGTCATTTCCTCCAATAGTCTCTTCCTCCTTCCCTGCTTCTAGTGATGCCTGTCTTCTGAAAATCAGATCTAATGCCCCCACAAAAAGGCACTGACACTGAAATATCTACTTATTTTTGCTGTTATTTAGTTCATCTTTTTACTACAGCAACACTTATAACCTTAATCTAGGGAGTGGATGAGGGATGTGATTGAAATGCATAAGAAAGCTGTAACCAACAATATGAAGAGAAGGACTATAACTGGTGTGTGAAGGAAGCACCAACTTGTGAACTTCTGATAACCTTCAAGGGAAAAAATAGCAATAGCAGTTACGTACTGCAAGACTACCAAGCTTCTCAATAGATAGAATTGKGAGAATGTGGATTTGAAGAGTGTTTTTTTTCTATAATTTGTAGTCTTCATCTAAAATTCCAGCATTTGGAAGCAGCTTGCTTTTAAAAAGTTAGCAATGAACTTTCAAAGGACTTTAGGAAAAGGTAAATTAAGCATTAAAATCTTAAACATGAAATTATTGATTTTAAAGTGTTGAACATAACTGGAAGATAGYACCTACCCTGAACACTTTCCTATGCTGAAGTGTAATGAGCCACCTCAAACTCTTGGAGACAAAATTATGTACCAGGTAGTCATTCCTATTTCTAAGGACCAACTTCATGTAAAGTGTTTGAGTGGGAAATTGCAGCTAGTCAGCAAATGCATATGGAAAATTGAGGCAGATGCTTACAAATGGAGACCCAAAAGCCAAAGACTAGAGAAAGAAAATGGAAAATTAAAAGCGTGTCAGTTACTCTTCATTTAAAAAGTGATGAAGAGAAGCTAAATACAAAAAGGAGAATGGCAGTGTAATAGCTGCTGCAGCTGTACATGAAGTCATTTTCCCTCCTGCAAAAGCAGACAGGCAGTATGTGTATCCTCATGAAGACAGACGGTTCTAATGATTTGTTAAACACAAATCCACATTATAAGAAATTCCTTGAGGTGTATTGTCATAGTCCTGGCCTCCTGTGTGTTGAAAGCATATGTTTTAACCACTGCCTCGCTAGAGCAGGACTGAACAGACAGCAGCGAGAGAAATAAAGGGAACTTTCATGCAACTTCACTAAGGYTCCTCAGAAGTCTCTGGGTGCATTTGCTCAGAAGCTGCACCAGAATGAGCCTTTACATCTTAATTGGTTTACAGTCTTAACACCAGAGAGTAGGTCAGAGATAGAGCTATTTATCAGACTTACTACTAACACCCAGCGGGTTTGGTGTGAAGACCTTTTGGGGAGGAAATGCATCTGTATGGAGTGTGGGAGAGAGAACAGTCGAGTAAGGCAGTAAATCTAGAGATAAATGACTCATGGTGAGAAAAGCAGCCCATAATTTCATTCATGCATAACAGAAAGGTTGAGATAAATAAGATATTATTTCCTCAGGAAAAGAGTAGGAACTGAGAGAAATGGGTGGGAGAGATGCAGGATGGCATCTCAGCAGGCTGTGGCAAAAGGGTAGTTTATGCAACTAAGCAGTAACCGTGACTAATTGTGAAAATTAATCCTTTGGCTTGGCATTTTCTCATGTGTTGAGAAAGGAAAAGGAGATATGAGTCCATGTCACATTTATGGAATATTTAGTTTGTGATTACAGCTCTTGACTGACGTTCAAATGTCTAGGTATAATTCCAGGTTTTCTCATGTCTGGGTGAGCTGGGGGGGATCACCAAAATGCTTTCTCCTGCTTTCTCCCCATCAACTATTCCTTGACTTTTAGTCTGGTTTCTTGAAGGAACCAAAATTCTGCAGTCTGATTCCGTGCCCATTTCTATTAATGGGCCTCTGAGATTGAAAATGCTTCTTAATGTTTTTAGAGCATCCAGACCACTGGGCTCTCCGCTTCTGGAGAGAGTTTAGCTTTATTAATGAAACACAAATGAAAACCGAGTTGGACTCGGTGTGGGGCAGAACACAGGCAATATCTTATAAAGTGTCCTGGACTGCAGCAGTACTAGAAGAATTCAATTCTCATCTTAATTTTATTTCTGTTTAAGTCTTGCTGGTTATTACCAGTGAAGAATGAGCTTTAAGGTAGATGTGTAGGAAGGGAATTTTTCAGGATATAGATGTGATTCGTAATCCGCTAGTCCCAGATGCTGTGGTATAACTATTCAGCTGTCATGCAGCAGAAAATCCCGATGCTTATCTAGCTTACTAAAATGTAAAAGCCAAATTCAACTACCTTTATGTCTAACCAGAAGTACTATTCAAATTGCCAGTGTTACATTTTAAAATATTGTTTACAATGCATTTTTCAAGAAGGATTTCTTGGAAAACTTGTACTGAAATACTAAGAAATGACTTTACAATAGTAATCAGTCAGTTTTAATGTATRGTACCAAACAGAGGCCTATTGAGCCTTTCTAGGGTCTACTGTAAAACAAGGAAAACCTATAATCCAACTACTAGTTTCTTTTCTTTTTTGAGGTATGAAAATATCAACATGAAGAAAGGGCAATAAAGGAAGGGCCCATAATTGTTTTACAGAAGCTATTAAAATGTGCTATTAAAATAAGCTTAATGAATAGATATTAATATCTGGTTAGGGCTGCTTTGACCTCCTGTCTTACAGGTCCCATTTATGTCTTGTTTGATGAAAGTTCTCTGAGACTGCAAAGCAAAAGGGCAAACTGATTTATGAACAAGACTTATTGTCGCGCTGGCAGATTTGTATAATGAGAAATATATTAAATCTAATGAAGGGAAAGCATGCCTTTCCAAGGCAGTAAGTTTCTACCGTGATTAAGTAATTCAATATCCCTCAGTGGATTAATTTAAACAATGCAGTAGGGCATGGAGCCACGGTTGCGGCCTCTTGCACTAATGACAAATGTTAAGCAATGTCAAGTATTTGTTTTCTATTTTAAGTCATGTTGATAAAGTGAGAAGAGGTTCACTAAGTGATGAGTTAACAAAACAAGTCCCCCTGATGCCCATGTGCCTAATAACTGTTGGAAGATCTATCAAAGCTTCTGTCTCCTTATGCTGGAGGATGTCCTGGTTTATTCCCTTTTGCAAGGGGTAGCTGTAGACCATCTTTTTCAGCCAAGAGCCTCTACAGATTAAACCTGGGCCTGTTAGTCATGTCCTCATATTCTTTAAATGGTTTGGTGAGGGAGGGCAGGATGGTCGTTGCTAGCAACACATTACCATGAGAAATGTGCACGRAGCAGCATCATGAACAAAATTCAGAGTAAACAATTGCAGAGCAGACACTTCCTTTATTTAGGAACAGCTCTGCTAGGGCTGGATACCTCTTTCTGAATAGAAGCACGTCCAAGCTGGTCAGCACTGCATGCTTCCATGAATCAGAGTAGCTCTATTAGCTTCAGTTTGAATCTGCTGGTACATTGGCTTTCTCTACAGTTTAAGCCCTGGTGTATGTGAAAGGTCTGAGTTGTTCCAAAACTGTATTCAAAAAAAACCACACCATGGACCTGTCACCCTCAACTGAGATTTGGTGCAAAGATCAACCTAGCCTAATATGTATGCCAAAGTCAAAGGTATCTGTCTTCATTCAAGGTTTGAACTTGGCAATGCGTACATTCTTGGTTGACCAAACATTGTTAAATAGAACTCTACTGAACTAATATAGATGCATCTGACGTGCTTTAAGAAATAGCTTTTCTCCATGTAGGGTTTAATTCCTTACAATTAAATAGTTGAAATCTTGATATCTTTTATCAGTGAATTGGTAGAGGACTACAGGCAAAGGCTGCAGATATACCTCTGACTTGCCCTTTTTCTTTCTGTAATTCATGTTCTCCATGTTCCTGCCCCAGCTCCAAGTGCAAGTTGAGGCACCAGGCAGCATTGCATCTTGTCATGGAACACATAGCATTCATATTATGCAAGCTTTGTATAAGCAAACATTGAAGGACAGACCCATGTCAAGACAAGAAAAACAAGATAAAGGGAAACGATCTCCCTACCAATCCTGCTAAAAATATTGATTAAACAAGGAACGCCTGTGGAGATGTTGGAAAACAAGGCCAAAGAAACCAAACATTGATAAACTTAATTAAGTTTCTAATGAAAACAGAGGCAGTCTGTGGTGATTAGTCAGTGTAACTGAGACTAATACACCAATTAGGCTAATTTATCCCCTGGTGCTCTAAACATAGTTATAAACTTAATCCATATTTCTTCTCACATGTCAACAATTGATTTCTGCAGTTTTGGAAGCTTCTGGTTTGGACATGGGAAGCAGCAGATATGTGTTCATTAGGGAGTTGTTATATAGAAACAGATAATGTCCTACTAGTGGTATATTGCCCTCCAGGGATTCTCTTTTCTTTCTCTCTTTCATGCTCTTTCACAGGAACMCTAATCTACACTGAATATTTAACAAGCCTAGTTGAAGATATTAATTAGTGAAATTACCAGTTGGAAACACTGTGCTTAATACATGGTGGGCAAGAATTCTTTATCTGTTTAGGGTGAGACCTAGAGAGGAAATCTGTACAAGGTAAAACCTGAACCATTTTTTTCTGGTCCTATGCCTCTGGGCCTGATGTTGGAAACCTGACCAACCTGACTTCATGCAGAGCAACCTGCACCAAAATTGAAACAGCTTCTTCCTTATGTACCAAGAAGACTAATAATGAAGATTTTAAAGGGGCTGACCTGTGTTTTTTATGAAAGTCTCTATGGCATTTCTTGAATCCTACTCTTTCAAATATAGGCATAGATTCAGAACTGTGCAAGAAAAATTCATGGCATGATACTGACTATCCAGGCACAGGCCTGTGCACCTCCTCACTTTGTGCAGGTTCAGAAAAGGAGGTTAAGATGAGTCTAAGTGTTTGTTGATGCCATTATAAAATTTTTGTTGCACGTGGAAATTGAATAATAAAAATGCCAGAGGCTACCAGATATATGTTTTGTATCCTGAGAAATAAATCTTGTACAAAAGACAAGGAAGAAGCATAATAAACATTTAGCAACTTGTGCTGAGTTGCCTATAAAGAACATAAACTTAGATCAGATTAGTTAGATACAGTAGCTGTATCAAATAAATGCTATCTCTGGCAATTAGCAGCACTTAATTTTGAAAATGAGCTAATATAATCAGTTATGTCTTTTAATTTGGCAGACAGCATTTTACAGGGTTTAATTTTCTGCTACTACACCTTTCAAATTATCTTCAGGTGCTGTTTTGAATCTAATCAGGGATGCTTATTCCAAATCTATTACCACTGAAGGTGCCCCCACATATACAGTCTCCCACAATCACATAGTAGTGATTTGTACATGGGGTGGAAGGTGACAAGAGATGTCTTGGCTCATGATGAAATGGCAGCCATTCCTGTGGCATCAAAACTCTTTGGCTTCCAAATTAATGGGTGTTAATCTGTTCTGCTCTCTGTGGAGCATCATCTGCTAAGTTATTTTTATCTTGCCCAGCTGAAGGATAACACTACCAGGAGGATTTACATAAGTAGATTGCAGTTGTTACCATCAAGATTTGCTGTATGCAGATTGTGAATGACATAAGGAGTGTATGCATGTGTGTATTTCCTCTCTCTCTTGATCCGCTTTCTTAAAGAAAAAATTTAAATAAAGGAGCTTCTTACAAGTTAGGAATTGTGCTTAAATGAACTATTTACAGATAAGAAAAGTTTGAATAAAATGTTTGTAGATTTGTTAGATCAGGAGGGTTCTTGCAGAGGTGGAAGGCTGCAGTTGTTATCTTCTCTATAGATTATAGCCTGCTTTTTGGGATTGTCCCTGATTTTTTTTCCTTATAGATTCCTGGACAATCTCTTTTGCTCTATTCCTTCTATTCAGTACAGCTTTCTGGCATGTTATGATGTCAACCGTGCTGCAGTCCATCTGGAAGACAGGCAAGATTTGGGAAACTACCTACTCTGGAAACAACTATGAAGGATAGTATTAGGTGTAGCAGACAGGATTGGAGCGTATGCATGGGTGAGTGTTTTGCTGAGCAGTACTTTAAAACATTGTAGATTGTAGCTGAACTAGAACGAAAGATCTCTGAATTTTCTGGGGAAAAGTTCTTGTCCATCTCGTGTTCTTTGGTGTTTCTATAAAGGTGATTAAGAAGCTGTCTCTGTCCCTGGAGTGACATATCTTGGCTCAGTGGTCTTGTGTTTGCTGTACACAGTAACCTGATTCTTCTACTGCTTATATCCTTACAAAGTTGTCAGGTATTTGGGAATGAGATGAAACAACAGACTGTTTTATTCACTCTTACGGTGTTTGAGCTTGAGAAATACATAGTACTGTCTGGCTGCACTTCTTTCACCAGAAGACTTTGTTCATACTAGGCTTAGGCAGAAAGAAATTGCATTAAAATCATCAAAGCAATTATATTTATGCAAATATAGTAACTGTGCCTCTTGTTTATTTGGAATGAGTGCTGTAATTGCATGAAAAACATGGCTGAATAGAGGAGCAGTAGGCATTGCTTGGATTTGTCAACTGATTTGCTTAGCTTAGGAGGAAAATATGCCTTAAAGCTTCGTGGTCAAGTTATGACCATGTATATGGAGTCATTTCATTGATCTTCATGTACTCCTTAAATCAGCGCTGATCACGAGATTCAAATGCAATAGGGTCAGCAGTTCATTCTGTTTCCAAGTTTGTAGTATGTAAGTGGCAGACAGGTTCAGCAAAACTCATTTACCCAGAAAGTTTTCTAGTAACATGTAAACCTGCTTTCTTCAGAAAACTCTCAAATGTATGTTATCGGCAGCTGTTCAAGTAATCCCATGCCAATTTTGAGCCGCTTTGCAGGCAGCCAGCAAGGTCACAAGCCTAGATGTGAATGTAATAATAACTTTAGTCAATTTACAGAAATAATGTGATTTCCTAAAACATGGGAATTAGCAGCTCCAGCCCAGAGAATTAAAATTGCTCAGAGATTCAGATGCCCTGGAAGAATCCACTAAAACTCCACCTAAAGTTAGTAAAAAACAGAGCATAGCATCTATTTTTATTATGACATCTCTAAGGTCAGACTGGCAATGAGGAGGGGAAGAAATTAAAAGGTAGTTTCTCTGAAGACACTATTTTACAACATTTTTTTTTTGCTTGTAGCTTGTTAATTTTCACAGCGGAGTTGCCCTGGGATGTGAATTAAAGAAACAGATAAAAAAAAGTCTTGTGCCTGTAACTGCACTGAAGGCCCTATGCATACTCCTGTGCCTTTGATGAGAAACATTAAACATTTTTAATTTAGCACATCAATTTGAAAATCTAATTTTTTTTAATGCTTTGTAGCAGCAGACGCTTTTCACGGTGCTGTCACTACCATAGAAGAATTATGAGAAACTTGAACCGCGAAAAGTAAATTAGAAAAATCTCATTTCAGTTACTCTAAAAAGAGGGGAAATTAGATTTTGATTAAAATCACTCACACATACAATTTTAGGTAAACTAATTTAGCAAGACTGACTATATAATTTTTTTGCTTGCCTCTGCGTCCTTCTAATAGCAGTTGCAGAGTGGCCTTCTACTAGCATCTTCTAACAGCCAATAAGAAAAAGAGCTGTTAACAATGTGGTCTTTTCCTTGACCAATTGTTGTAAGACTATTAAAATGATCTTTTTAAAGAAAAAAGTCAATAAAGGTTAAAAAAAAAAATGGAATTGTTTCAAAAAGTCCTGTTTTCGTTTTACTTAATTGACTAGATGACCTCTAGAGGTCCCTTCCAACCCTAGGCATTCTGTGATTCTATGACTAAGAACAATCACAATATATTTTATCATTAAAAACCTCCCATAGTGTCCAAAGGCATTTAATATTTGGCAATGAGGGTAAATGAATTTGTGGCATATGCTTCATATGCTTCTTTAATTCTAGTTCATGTTTCATTAATTTTGTAGGAATGAAATAACATTTTTCTGCAATCTATTTGTCAGTGTAAACTATTGCCAGTGTAATGGCAGCATCTATTTTTTTGACCAATCATTCATATGAAGGATGCTCTTTAAGTTACATTTTATTTTTAAACTCAATCTGGTTTTGATTTGGTATAGCAAGTCTACAACCTCATTTTTTGCTGTTGGCAGAGTCATTAAGAGCCAGATTTCCAGTRCAAATATTCACAGTATGTTTGTAAAGTTTTCATATGTACTGTGATTTTATTGTTGCTGATCTAGTTGTACAATTCCCACAGCTGCTTGGGTGGTTGATCTTTTAAGTTTTTTATAAAATAGGTAAGTGGATGTTATAAACAGATCGGAGAGTGGACAAGGGAGATATTAAGGCTTTGGAAATCTGTGCCATAAATCTTTGGTGTAGCAGAGATCAGAATGTAGGAGTCTTAACTGCAGKTTTTTCCAGACAACATGATAGAAGACTTGAGGAACTTGTCCTATAGCAAGTATGATATTGTAGCTTCACATGCAGGGAAGGATGCAAGATGGGAAAGTCTTTCGCCTGTTTTAGGAGTACAGTGTTTAGGGCACTTTTTTTTGTAAATCCAACCACCTTGAGAGAAGTGGTGCATGAACATAGGTAACCCCATGGTGTCACTGAACATTGCTGTGTTTTGGGCTGATGGAAGCAATGAATTTTCAAGTGAAACCGGTGTGTTCAGGGTTGGTGTGTCCCTTGTTAGTGTTTCACACTCTTACTTGCACACTGCAGGGATGGTTTTCCAAGGCATCATTCTGATCATTTCAGTGTTTCGGGGGAGTTAGTTGATGTGTATGTTGTGTTGGATGACTGCACAGGGCAAAATACCCTTGCTTAGTTTTGCAGAGCCTTCTGCAGCTTGATGGTTTTTTTCAGCTGTAACCCAGATGCAGCAATATGTACATTTTCCCTGGGTATTAGGATAAACTGAAGTCAACTGCTTTTATCTCTCTTGCTTTGATTTTAATTTGAATACCCATATAGTGGAAATGCTGTGATCAAAAATGAAATGCATAAAATGCTAAATGAACTTATCTGGTCTTAATATTTGGAAGCTGTTTGTGGTGGGTTTTCTTCTAAACCTGAAGATTAGCAAGAACATATTGGTGACTATTTACAGGATTTGAGAAACCTGTGGGGAGATGCATCTGTCTGTGAAGGCAGTTTGGACTGAAGTCCAGTTGGTCTCACCCTCTCATGCCAGGGAATGAAATGGGAACTTTTTGCAGTGATAAGCTTCCRTTCCTGCTATAGAGTATGCAAAAATATAGGACTGCAGTGTCAGGACCAAGCAATATCCCTTTTTTTCATTGCTCTGTCTTTTCAACTGCAGATTGCTGGCATTTTTTCTCCTCCTTCACAATATGTTTCCTTTTTATTAGTTTGCTCTGGCTTTTTTAGTATATGATTAAGCTGCTTGGTAGTTTTAAGTTACTTTGTAAATTATAGATCTTGCAGTAAAATGTGCTTGATTTCAATAATAACTATTTCTAGTGTAACAGTCCTGGCATAATTGTGATTCGAGGGAGAATACTGACTTGTCTGTATGAAGACTCTCCCTGATACTTGAGCTGATTTTTGCTGTGACTAGATGAATGACCCTAGCATGCTGACATTGGCTGAAATTTTAATAGTTAAATAACTTTTGCAAGGTGGCCACACAAAATCCCTGCAAAGGCCCTATTTAAGATCTGATCCATCCATATATTTCTATGCAGAAGGAGATATGAGTGTCTCAGGCTCTTGTGTGGTGAAAATCAAACCCTTAGCCTTGATCTTGTGTTCTGGTCCAACTATGTGCATCCAACATTTAAATTTGTATTTAAAGCCAAGTACTCGCTAATGTGCATTGCTGAATTGGGTCCAAAAGGAGGAAGAGAGCTACTTTTTTTTCGAAGCACAATCTAGGCCTGACAAAATGAGGAGGAAAGAGGAAATTGAACAAACATTTAGTCCTTGTGCAGGCCTTTCACACTAGGGGAAAAACCTGCCTGCTTTATACTGTGCTTTCAGATTTAACTGATGCAGAGGGAATGGTGATGAAGGAAGTTCTGAATTTAGTTTTAAGGCCAAAGTTTTGGTATGTGGCAGCCTTGGTTCAGTATGCTGCAGCTGCGTTTCTCTGTGTCCTCAGGGAGCAATCACCATATCCTAGCAAATACAGCTCGCTAGAGAAGGTTGGAAAAATTATCGCTGTTCTGTGGGAAATAWTTTAAAGGGAATAACTAGTTCTCTATTTTTCCTGTGGGAATTTTCTATGAAACTTTCTACTTTTAATTTTTCTTTACTGCTGTTCATTTGTTTGTATTTTCTTTCTAAAAGAAGGGAAAAAAGGCAGTTGATTTTAAGTAGAAACTAGAAGAAAGTTGGTATGAGCATTGGACAGGATCTGGGAGAGCAGTGACTGAAGTTAGGTGATACTGTAGCCCTATCTCTTATTCCTTTCCCACTTGTTTGCTGACCCTTGTTTTTGTTCAGAAAACAAACTCCTTGAGGCTCTGGCTCTTGTGTTGTGCAGTGAAGTCGAGGATCCTTGTAATGCAAATAAACAGTAACTGTCATAACTGCGGGCTGAGCAGCTGACATATCACACCAGTGAAAGCGTTAGCTGGAACAGGATGTAGGTGTCCTGCAGGCAGACAGCTGCACAGTAGGGGGGAAAATCTGTTTGGCTTAATATCCTTATTTTCTATAGGACATCATCTAGACTATGATCTGCTTGCTGATGGTGGCATTCTGGCTGAGGTGGGGGCATGCAATGCCTGTGTGGGCAGTTTGAATATAATTTACCTGTGGGAAAAATCATTCACATTTTTGCACTTGTGATTTGAAACAGAAACAGGAATGTTTAAGTGCCACTGTGGGCCTTGGTGCTCTCTGTATATTTATCTGTGCATAATATATATACACATGTATATCTTTTTAATTTTATCTCTGAACTAAACAACTCCAAGGTGAAATTTTGATCCTACTTGAATTTGGCTTCAAAAAGCTTAATCACTAAGTCCAAATTTTTACTTATCATCTTCTCAGTCTTTCTCTAAATGAAAATCCTGTCAGGACCCTGATCACTTGCTCTGCTAGTCTCTTAATATCTCTCCTTCATTATCACTAGTGAGATCCATGCCTGGTCTCTCTGTTTAAAGGTATTCTAAGTCTGCCTCAGGTACATCAGGTACATCATGGGTACCACAGGACTGGAAACACTCTGCAAATTTTCTCTGTGTTCTTGGGTTTGAAAGACAATCAGCAAAAAATAATTTACAATAATTATTTCAGTTAATAGGTCAGTAACAGCTTTCCTAAGGACACAGGAGCCAGGATTCTGGAAATGATTGGGCAGGAATTGCCAGCAAAGCTTTTTAATAGGGAAATAGACAGACAGTAAAGGTGTCCTTATTTAATAATTCTTAATAGTGGCAATAGTAATCTTGGTAGCTGTCATGAAAAATCTATTTAGCACCTAAAATTATGGATTGTTATAGATGCTGATGATAATCTAGCTGTGAAATCTGTAAGTTGGTATCTAGAATGATGAATTATTGTTCTTTATTATCACTGATCAGGGACAGGCTGTCACAGAATCTGTTTCTGGACTCCTGCCACATGCTGTTCCTTAGAGAAATAATGTTTTAAGTATAACACAAGGAGCAACAGCTGGATTGAACAGACAGATGTGGGGGGCAGTGAGTCAGAGGGAGATGGCTATGATTATTAATGCAATAAACAGCTATCACAGCATGCCACCTGTCTTGTCACTTCCAAATTTTTTGCAATGTGGTGTTGGTTCTGGAATGATTTTGCCTTAAATGACCCCAACACCTAAGTGGGAGACTCTTCCAGCAGAACCAGAGCTAACTGAACACATGAAGTATTAAAAGATATTCATTAGACAGCTGTGGCACAGTGTTCAAATCCTTTTMTATACATAAGGAAATGCACATGCTTCATTTGCATTTGTAGGATTGACACCCTTTCCCAGTCCTAGGCTACCCATTCCTTCTGTGTACTTTCTTGAAATATATTCTTACCTGTAGGCTAGGCACTGTAAAGGCAGATGCCATTTTTCACTGATTGCTAGACTCTTGGGATGCTTTAATGGGGCCCAATAAAAGTGTCAGCAGAATGCATCCATCTGGCCTTATTTGGTTTTGATGATAAACTAAGCGATAATAGACTGGCTCTAGTTGTGTGCAAAGAGCAAATGCCCATCTAGGCACCTTCCATACATATATATGCTCATATTCCAGCATGTCTATTTGAAGATGCTGGACTGATCAATAATTTTCTACCTCTGAGGTGAAGACTTAGGTGTTCTGGAAGTAGCCTGTCTTGCAAGAAAAAAAAGCAAGTTTTTGTTGGGCACTGTWAAAAAACCTTTTGTGGAACAGTGTAGAAAAACCCCTTTGAGGGCTCATGACTGAGTAGGGGCAGTTACTGGTGTAATCAGAGCCTTTTATTTCATCTGATACCAAATGCTGAAGGAGTAGCTATGCCTCTGGTGTTCTTGGTGCTGCTGGCAAATGGTTCTTGTTCGATGTTAGATGGGAAGAACTGGAGGAAGGCAGTGAGGTTGCTGAAGGGCCTTAGTTAAATATGCCCATGTAATGATAGTCCAGGGAAAGGCAATGGTAGAGAGCCTGTAATCCCTCACCACCTTTAATAAAGGTCTTCTGGCAGCATCAACCATGGCTAACAAAGCACCTTGTGTATAACCTGAGGTCCCTCCTGTTTCTGTATGGATGGAGGGTCAGATTGAGTTGACTTATAGTAGCCCCATCCTCTCCAAATATTTTTTTCTTGCCTTGTTCTTGCCTGAGACTGCTGTGAGTGCCAGCTGGATGGACATAAGCACAGGAGGGTTTCTGCATATGAGAAAATGCATCAGGAAGGGAAGGGGGTTGCAAAGCTTCCCTACAGAGAGTGGCACAAATTAGGTGTTGAAGAGCTAGGCTGTGGCCATCCTTATTACCTGAATTATAGGCCTTTAGTCTGAACAGCTTCAAAGCAAGCTATGTTTTTGTATATTACTGCTTCATCCTCCAATATTTAGAAGATGAAAGGAATGATTTCAAGCCCCCATGGGGAATTTGGGCAGGAACAGAACATTCTGTTAGTTATTGCGTAGACACAGGATGTCTCTCTCAATTAGGGTAGGAACTGTGAGCAAAATGCRACTATGTAAGAACATTCCTTTCTAAGGGCTTATGTGATATAATCAAGAGTACAGTTTACCTTTGTATGTTCTGACCAATTCAGGCCAGAAGCAGGACATACCTGAATACTTCTTGTCCTAAATTTTTCCAGATCAGTTTCTTTGTTGCATAAGGCTTGRTGGAACAGTTGATTTTTGACCCGAGATGCTCAACAGATCAAGTCAAAGCTGCTGCAAGCTAACTTAAAACAATGTGTGAAGTTAATTTCATTAATAATTTAAAGTATATGGCTTGATTTTTTTTTTCCTCTCTGCAGAAGAAAGTATCCCATTGCAATAGCAAAATCCCTCAATTTTGRGGGCTTTCCAATTGATCAGAAAGCAGCTCTTGCTACTATAACAATAACATGTGATGCTAAGGAGAAATGAGAGCTAATAAAATGCAGAATATACATCACCCATTTACATTTATTGCACATTAAACTTCAGCACACACAAAAGATAATGACAGATGCAAATTGAGAGCACTTGAGCAGTATGTCTGTCAAAGGGGAATGGGCATGGAGCCCAAGATCCGTATTTTCAGTAACTGTATTTTGAGGGAGTGTTGAGGAGGAACCGTGTTGCAATACAGGGATCTGTTAGACTATAGATTAACCTCACCATGGAAGGCTAATACTTACACCTGAGTTCCCATATGGAAGGCAATGCTGGAAATTGCCTTTCAGTATATACCCTTATGCCAAGGTGTTGGTTACATGAACCAGCTCTTTAATCTGCTCTAGCAAGAAGCTGTCTGGTTTCTTCCTCCTTCCTCATCTTTGTATTCAAGCTGTGTTTATTCTGAGATCCCTTTTCTATCTTCAGTCAGCACAAGAGGCTGTGCTTCTAATACAGAATCTTCATTTTAGCTGGAAGCAGTGGAACAAGACACAAGCTTCTGAGAGGTTACAGTGCTGCAGAAAAATCTGGCCAGAGCACAAAGCACTTGTCTGCAAGTGATAGACACATGGGTTTCCATTRTAGTAGCTACCTAGGTGGGACCTACCTGTGATATCTGAGATAGGCATCCTTGTTAAAGTATTTTTTAAGAAGCAAAATCTGGCGACTAAGACTGAGCATGCTTGTCTTCAGCCTTTCTCTCTCCCCCCTCCCTGTTACGAGAACACTTTGCTGCTTCCTTTGCTTCTGTTTTGCCAGAGATAAACAGCCCATCAGCACAATGCTGAAAAGTAGCAAAGAAAGGGGTCTGGAAGCAGTTTAATTACTGAGAGTGCTTGTTTTGTGTATGGTGTGATTGCTGCTTGTGATACAGTAACTTCTCTTTCTCTGTGCAAGCATGTTTTTTTCTGTTTATCAGGATGAAACGGAAGCAGCAAATTAGGGAGAGCAACACTTCCTGCTGAATGGATATTATGGATTTTATCCCTGMAGAATTCCAGCTTTGGGCCTTCAGTGCACTGTCTATTCCTAAATTTTTAAAGATTGTCTGATTTCATGCCAAGGTGGAATGAAATGGGTGGTGTTCCCATTCTGCAAAGAACTAGAGTGCAGAGCAACTCTGTTCTGTGAACATTAGTTGTTACCATTTTATCAATATTGGAAATATTTTTTAGGAAGAAGCTGGAAAGTCAGATATAGTGGAGAGAGCAAAATTGACTGTGCTTTGGCTTCTATTGGGACACTGGATTTGCTCTAGAAAAYCTGCTTGCCGGGCTAGCAGAGGACTCTAATGCAGTTGAACCATTGAATTTGTTTGCAGATTTGAGGCCTGTACTGGCAGTGGGGGAAGGGTTCTGTTTACATTAGGTAGTGTTTCTTTAATCACCTTTTCCATTCAATTTTCTGTGCTTTGTGCTGCTTGCTAGGGATCGTTAAGCAATATTCTAGTTATCACTGCATATCACTTCATGTGCTTTGCTCTAATAAGCTTTTGTAAATAAAACCCAAAGAGATGAAAAGGCCAATGCCTGATTACGAGCTACCAATTTTGTCTCATTAAGTTCTTATAAGGGGAGAAAAGTAAATAGAATCTTTATCAATCTCATACACTTACAGTGCTGGAGAGAGCTTTCCACATTCATTAAGGAGGATGCTGAGAATAGAGATGCGTTTCCAAGCACTGTTGGCTTATGAAGCTGTTAAGGGATGTTTTGCTGATGAACAGCCTTTACTTCAATGAAAAAGATGAGAAGGCAAAGCTGGAATCAAGGGAATCATCAAATATTTATATGCAGAGGTTATAAAGGGCTAATACATGATAGTGTGCTATATTCATTCTTCAAATGTATGTATTGGCAGTCTTCATGTATATCAAAAGAGGAAGAGCTTTCATACAGGGACTTGTGCATTTCTATTTTGGTAGTTGTTTACATGTCATTAACAATAAATGTGGCAAAGTGTAATACAGGAGTTAGAGATAAGTACGCTGACTGAAACCGGTCTTCTCATCAACAAGAGTGTTACCTGTTCTCTTATTTTCTACATCTGTAATTAAAAAAAAGTCATATACCTGTTTCCTTCTTACGATATCTGCTTTCTTAAATACACAGGTGCTCATTATAGAGGGGGAAAAATAGTATTACAGTTTTTTGTTGTGACTTTAACAAAACCATCCATAAAACTTCACCGAGCAAAACTTACTAGGCTAATAGSTTTCTATAGAAAGCCTTCCAATAACAGGAGTTACCCTAAAACGTGAGCTTTTTTCCTGAAGAATTTATGACTGGTAAATGTCCAAGTATAAGCAGACCCATGAATTTTCATAACCAATTAAAAATGCAGTGGATTCTTATCACAGTCAAGGCTAGTAACCTGCATATGTATTTTTGCTTTGTTATGCATTTTAATAGTTTTTCTTTTATAAACTGAATATGTAAAATCCTTCCTCTTATTCATCTTCCAATATGCAGTCCTCTTTTATTATATTCTTTGTTGCTCCAGATCCAGTGTCCTTGTGTTTCCTTCCTTCATGAAGACAAGCAATTCAATTCATGCAATAGATGAGACTGTTCAGTCAGCTATCTTCTCGTGGGCATCACAGTGCAGGTGAATATCACCCGTAACAATGTTTTCTTTTGGAGGAGATATATGGTGTGTGTTTTGCTTAGTGCCTCTTTAGTGTTTTTGCTTACCTAGTCTTCACAGCATTGACCCCTATAATTTCTGATTATTCCTTTTAAWCCTATTTAGGAACAAGAACCATCTTTCCCCCAGGATACAATGGCAAGGAGCCTAATCTTCGCCTATTTCTTTAAATACAGAACAGAAATCATCCATTAATATCAGGTGAATGAAACCTGCCCTCCCTCTGAAACAGCTTGGCATTATTATATTGATGTTTCTGATCCTTGTTGATATTTGAAACCTGGCTGTTTTCTGGTGTGCTGTTCTCTGAAAACACCTGTCTGATGCACTGCATATGAAGTGATCTTTAGCAGCAGCCTATTCTGGAGCTCTGCATTTGCTACTTTGCAGGTGAGAAGGAGGAGTGGCTTTCTTAGTTATGTTGATGGTTTTGTTAGATTTTGGCTGTTCAGGGGTGGTGGCATCGCACATGCTCTATCCACTATTCTGCACACTGTGCAGTCTTATTTTTTCTGTTCATAGGCTTGGGTGACATCAATATGTTTCTTAACCAGTGCAGACAGACTCAAACTGCAGTCTCTGTGTGAAACCAGTGCTACAGAAACACTTGGAAAAGGCTTTTTTTTCTTGTCAGTGCAGTGTTCCATCCATCTGTGACCAATGGGTACTTGGGATCTCAGATGGCCTGGAGTCCCTGTCCTTCCAATAGGACTTCTGTTCAAACCTCCCCAAGACTCTCAAAGGAGGGGCACTGGAAAACAGTCAATACCTACTGCTTAAAAGCAAGCTCAGTGGCAGCAGGAATAGTGATGCACCAGACATGCTAATGGCAGAGGCATACATGCAGGTGTCAGACTTAAGTATGGCTTGTGAAGTTAAACAATACACAATTTTAATCTACAGGCAACTTGATTTAAGGTTTCTTTTATATAAGAAAATGTGTGGATGCCAGAATGTGTTGCCCTTAACAGTAGATGCAACAGCACCATCTTTGGGTCCTGGAACAAGATGCACTTTGAGACACGATTAGTTTGTCTGCTTTTCCATGTAGCTGACTTATCTGCTGCATTGATGAAGATTTAATATGAATAGTAAAACTGGGGAGGGAGGAACTGCTGCAGTACTGAGGTAGCCTATCACCGTGTAGAAGCAATGGCAGGTCCAGAGCTATCATATACATGATGTCTTGATGTTTCTAGTCAGCCTGTAAGCACAAAATGCAGAGAAATTCAGAATTTGTAGACTGTATCAGGACCCAGAATCAAGGCTAGAGTGGATTTGCCCACCTCTAATTCTTTTTGTATTTGCAGATAACTCATACTACTGTTATATGCTTGACCAGAGGTATTTTAGAGAAGATTTATTCTGTGTAGTGAAACAGGTATTTTATCCTCTGAAATGCAGCTTGTGAACCTGTCACTCACTGCAAAAATGTGTGTTGCAGGTTACATTTGACTGCAAGTACAAACATGCACATGTGATGGTTGTGTTCCTGGCTGCCCATGAACATTGGGGTGGCTGCGCAGGTGGCTGGGGGTATGAACATACCTTCTTGCAGCTTAATCCGTGTTTGTGTTCCCATTGCTATGCCAACGGCTGGATGTGTTTATTCAGGTATGCTTTGAAATCGTGTGAGTCTGCACATATTTATTGTACTTATATTAGAATGAATGCATTTTCTATGCAGCTCTTGGGTGATTGTGTGTGTGAGARAGCATTTGCACAAATAAGAGTGAAGTTAAAAAAAAAAAGTTATAACCAACTTCCAAAAGTAACTGAATACACTTATTATTGTCAGGACATTCAGGAAGTGGAACACTTGTCCAGAACTATCTCCCCCCACCAAATCCCCTGAACACCTAGTGAAACTGAAAATGCTGTTCATTTTCTATGTGGATGGTGAAATATAAACCTTGTTAGTCCTTGCTCTTCCACATGGTCTAGGAGCTGAGAAGTCACTAATAATAGGGAAGTAAATCRGAGAAGTATCACTAACAAGCCTTCAAACTGACAGCAGGATTTGACAGGGTTGCTRTACTGTTGTGTTGAAGATCTTTCAAATATTAGGGGTCGTTATCCTCTGACCCTGTAGGAGACCTCACCAACTATCCATACACAGTGTTTGGACAGGTCTCAGATGTAATTGGATATACAGGTGTGCCAAGAAGCATCTGCTGTCAGATGACTATCTGCATAGTCATTTCATGTTGTCTTGGTACCTTTACAGAAAAARGAAAGCTTGCACTTCTGTCCATCTGCAAGGTGGTTGTCAGTCTGATCCTAAACTGGGAGTGCCATTCAGGAATGTGCCCTGGTCTTTTGTGTGCTTTGAGCTCTACCTGGCTGAGTCTTCTGCTTGCAGGTGCTGCCTGCCCCAATCTTGGTCCTTTGCAGTGAAGGTCCCCGGGATTGGAGATGCAACCCACAAAACACCTCTTGGCATTTTGTGATCACTTCCAGTCCTAGGAATTGGTTCTTTTTCACTCAGGCCTGATATTCGTGCAAGTACAGTTCTTTAGCACTATTATCCTTCACTCTGCCTAGCTTTCAGCAAGGTCATTACTCACCTAACTACATGTAGCTCTTCCTGGAATGAGCAGGAGCTGCAAATGCAGAGCAGCTTTGGGATCAGCCCTGAGATCACTTTGCTGTATATGGCTTRTTCTCATTAAGAAGTCATCCACACTACTCTCAAGGGCAGTGATAAGCCTTGCACTTCCACAGATGAGTGCAAAGCACCATGCAGATCCATAGCACTGCACAGGTGATATCAAGTRGCAGCTTTAAGCCATGTCACACAGTCTGGTTCTGCCAGGTGCCATGATTCCTCCTGAGGAATGTAATGCTGCCAGGAATCTGACCCTGGTGGTGCTTCAGATCACATTGCAATTGAGTTTTCTGTGATTCAGGCCCTTAGTGGTGGATACCCCTTAGAACCAGTCATCAGCTGAGCTATCAGTGAAAGGCAGCATGGTGACAGCAGGGAGTGACCACATGAGCTAATAATAAGGAGATGTGTCTTGGGAGTTTCTCCCTAGGAACGGGGAGGATGGAAGGAGGGGGAAAAAATGTTGCTACCTACATAAGATTTCTGTAGGGGAAGAAAGAAGCAAATGAAGTGGAATAAAAGCTGCAAAATGAAACAGTTCTGACAGTTTGCTGCTGAGTATAGTTCTTCATTTACAGCTGAGAGTGGTTCGTAACAGGAGCAAAATGAGGGGCATGCAAGTGTAGGTGCCATCCAAGAGATGTCAAAGAATTTCTTGAATTTATGCGATTAGCTGGAATTGCACAAAGATGCACAAACAACCTTGGCAAAATGGCATAGAACAAAAAGGGGAAAAAAATCCAGTGCTTCAGTGTCTGATGCTATTTTGTCTTTTGATGTTTGTTTTCCGCACACTGCCAGCAATTTCTGTCATCTCTGGTGCATGTTGCCAAGTCTATTATTCAGGATGATTCCTGCTTTAAATATTTTTAGCTGCAGCGGATCTTTAATCATGGGGAGATTGTTTTCAGGAGTGATTATTTTATGTGCATCAAAAAACAAATCTGAAGCTCTGATCCAAAAGCGTTTGTGATCATTTTGTAGCCAAGGGACAAAGTAGGAAGGATGGGGCAAACTCAAAGGAGATTGAGGAGGTGGTTTCATTTGGATCATGAAAACAAAGAATCTCTACCCTCAATCTTTAGTTTGGCTTTGACTAGTAATGATAGATTTGATCTGTGGGCATCAGGGAAAGAGATCCTCAGAAATCCATACTGGCAGTTAAGGGTTTATCTGCAGCATGTTTCTGATGAGCTAATTAAATTACACCTATAGAAAAGACTTTTTTAATCCTTATCCTTTTACAAGCATGGCTTTTGATGCTTGAGAGTTAGATACTCAACTGGTGTGCACTTAGTTCCATTGACTAGGAAATGGTGAGCTGCAGAGCAGAAAGATAAAACTTTTTTCCTTAATTAAGATGGTGGAGTAGAATTTGAAAAAGCTTGAAATTTAGAAGCATGAATGAAATTTTGAAAAGTTCCATAAAGAAATGAAGGCATGTGGCCTTCATTTATACAGGACCTTTACCTTGATATTTTTTCTTGTTTGAGGTAAATTCCACACAACACACTCGTATTTGAGTACAACACTTTGCATAATTTCATTTCTGTGTGTGYTAGATATTTAAGTTTTACTTCAATATAACAGGGTTAAAGGCTTGCAGATGACTCGATTAATCAGTTTTGGAATGCAAACTTATGAAAACTTAACAAGAGCACAGCTTTTCTAACAGTCTCTGTGTGATGCCCATTGATTATTTGTAATAAGGAAGCACCTGCAGTGGTCTACTGAAATTAAAACCAGGAATTATATAGACACATGCTGAAATCCATAACCAGTGTTTACAAAAACAGAGTGCACACATGTGTTCATGGTGATTTTTTGTGCTACTGATGCAGCAAAGATGTTAAGTTTGTACAGATACATGTAAAAAAACTACTCTARATGAGCTCTTAAAACAGATTGGTTATACCACATGACACTGTGGATAACCTCTATCAAAACTAAAGGAAGGGTGACTGTAAAGGATGGAGCTCCATAGCTTCCCAGCTATCACTCGTCAGCTGCATTGCAGTGCATGACTATGCACCAACTTCTAGCCTAGCACAGTGGTAAAGTAAAATCCCAGGTAAGTTAATACTCATCTCTGAAAAGAGGGTGAACTAGAGCACGCACAGAGGCAGTTGCTGTTTGACTGGAGATAGCTTGGTGTATCGTGGTAACTGGATTGCTCTCAAATATACCTGTCTTCTCTAGGTGGGCTCAAAACTGCTTCAGTTAYGCATGTGTGTTTAGCCCTTGCCCCCATGAGGCTAAATGTGCTTTAAATCATTCTAAATTTGCATCATTAGTTATTTAGGATCAACATTAAGTATCTCTGCAGTCTGTAGGAAACTCAGGACAGAAAAGGAGAGGGGAAGTCTAACTGGTTCATTTGTCAGCCAGGACAGGAGCGTCTTCCTTTTTACCATATATTTTAATATTTTGTTGTATGTTCCTGCTCTGAGCTTATTGATGGGGACAAAATATGGCATGAAGAAAACAAGGAAGAAAACCAATAGAATATTTTGGGTCTTCCATACAGGAGRCTGAGGTTTGTTGTTGCTGTTGGGGTCCTGTGTAAACCCAGTAGCTGGTTCTTATTTTAGCTGGTATTTACAGGCCATCTCTGGATTCTGCTGCTCCCACTTTAGGCTCTATCAATATGAGTGCAGYTGAATTTGATGTTCCCAGAGCTGTCACCTCTGCAAAGCAGCTGCCTAAGCCCCAAGCTGTTTGCTGGACTGCTGCTAGTGCCATTCCACAGTATGTGTGGAGGGCTCTCCAGAATGGTAATTCAGGCAACACTCTCATCTTGTTGTGACAGTCCAGGGAACAGTCTCGGAGCTGCCTCTCTCTACACAGGAACTAATCTTTCCCTGCTAATTTGCAGAACAATATCTATTTGGGGCTTGAGGTTTCACCTCTATAGAAAATTACAGCTGTCAGGACTGTGTTAGTTAGAGTAAATTAGCTCTGGTAAAACTCGTAGAGAAACAAACATGCAAACAGATGCGGAAGGTTAGCTGTTGCTTGCTGACTAAGGCAGGATGGGGCGGTGTGCGAATTCCTGGCCCTCTGCAATAATGGAGGGTTTTGTTTCAGCTCAGGGCACTAGCAGTGCTTGAGCTGATCCAATAAGAGGCTTTATTCACAATGGAAATTTTTGGCACAGTCAATTCAGTAATATTTTAAGGAAAGAAATTGAAAACTGGAAGGGTATGTCTCTGTCTCCTTTGCAGCAATATATAGGAGTTGGTTCATTCTGAGCTATTATGATATRTGTCAGTCAGGAGGAGTGTGTGGCACAGGCTGTGTTGAGCCATATCATCTTTCTGTTAAGAAATGCAATYTAGCATTTGTTAACCAATGCCTCAATGGCATAGACATATCTCTGCCTCAGGAAATTATAAAGGTGTCATTGAGACCGTCTTCTGGTAATGTGAGTTCCCATCAACTCTGAGTCAAAATTTCCAAGTATTAGGGAGGCTTTAGCCTTTATTCATCTTATRTGCTGAATGATTCCAAACATATGCGTATGCCTTGCTTACAAAGAAGCTTAGAACTGAAAAAAAAGCTTTACAAAGGTGGATTGAATTGATACCAAAAGCATTTGGGAGCCAGGACAGCCATTTCCCCTTGTCTTTRCAGCATAATTTTCTTGTTATGTCTCCAGGCACTGCCATAATAAACACAATTAATAATATCGAGAGAGGCATGCAGAGCTAGAGCACAGGTGCTGCCTTGGGTCAGCACTGAGGGGCAGCAGCAGAGCTGGGAAGAAAAAACTTTCCTTGCTTGAATAACCATCTGATGTGTGTTTGTTACTTAGCCCTGTAGAGAAATAGTACATATCATTGATACCACTGGGCCATAGCCACTATGCTTGAAACTGAATGCTAAATGCCAAACATAATCATGTACCTAGAACCTAAGGTGCTGTATACATGTGTCAAAAGAAATGACTCTAATGAAATTGTCCCCAAGAGCATAATTCGTAATTCAGTATTCATTAACCTCCTTGCTTTTATGATTACGCTAGTCCAAAGGAGGAGACAGGAAAAAGAAGACTGAAGTGATCTTGGAAGAGACTACAAATGGTCCTTAATGAGAATTTTTTATAATTTTGACCTCAAATGGAACCTAGGTAGTAAGCACAACAAACAATTGCAGTCAGTACTGAAATATAGGCATTTTTTAAAAATTTGTTCCTTTTTTCCCTTTTAAATCTAAGTTATGCTTTTGTTGCGAATGCAGGTAAACAAGAGTTCTGAGAATAATCTATTCTGATTTGATCCCTTGGCACTTCTGGAACAGACAGTTAAGTATAAGGTAATTATACAGTCCAGTCTAGAGGCAAATGACTAGTTTKCTTTATAGATAGGAACTATAAAAGATTTTGTGGCCATCAGCTGTTTATGAACACACAGATAATTCYTCTCATTTTCATAAGAGCTTAGCAGGAAGAATTCCTGGGCCTGACAGTTCATCCTGGAAAGCTTGTGACATGTCATAAGACCCCTCCTGGGATCAGCTAGGATTTAGGGAGCTCAACTAGAAAGAGACTTGGAGCTGGAGGAAGGATTCTGTGAGCATGTTGCAAAATTGAGTTCATTAATCTGTTCTTGCTAATCAAAGTTTTCACAGAAGCCTGAGCTGCACTCCTGGTGCAGGGGTGCCACACACCGATGGAATTGCATTCTTCTTTTGTTCAAATCGCTTTAGGCTTCTAGTTGGGAGCCTCATATRTAAGACTTGCAAGAGGTGAGAGCAAATAGCTATGAAAAGCTTACTCAGTGAAGACTACTTGGAATGTCAGCTATTAAGGGTAGGCAGGAGATGCAGCGTCTCCAAAGGGATTGGTAATGTTGCTGGGTTTTGTGATCTGATCAGTAAAAGGCTGTCAGTATTTACTGTTTTTTCTTAAGACTGTATTTGTTGCAGACATGTGATTACATGTGTATCTTGGCATTGTGTTTCCTTATAAAAGTTTCTAACCCATGTAGTTAGTGAAGAAAATGGAAAATATACCTTGCCTGTACCCTGGGGCAAATAGAAAGAAACCTGAACTCCGTATTTGAAGATATTCTGTAAGTTTGCCCAAAGTATGCCTGACTGATTAATGCCTCTGACATGATAGCATGAGCTGTGCGCTGACTCTACATCCCCATTTCCCCATCTTTATCATGCTTTTGGCTGATTGGTGCCCTGATACTATTGTTAATAGTTCTGTAATGGGATTATCATTCATAAACTTCAGAACTTGTAGTTTACTTGTCAGCAGTAGTTCTGTAATGGGATTATCATTCATAAACTTCAGAACTTGTAGTTTACTTGTCAGCAGTGGTGGGATGGGGATGCACTAATGCAGTATCTAGCGGTTTCTTCTGCCACTTGTGCATAAGCATGTGTTCTTAGTCTGTTTCTACTGTCTCATGGCCAAAAAAGGTCCCATTCCTGGCTGCCACTACCCAGCCTAGTAGTATACTAAGCCACAGATCATCTTTTACCCTCTGGCAGTCTATCTTCTCTAATGTAATTAAAATGATAATTATTCCCGTCCAGAACATTTCGCTTACTTATGGTGTGTGGAAGTATTAAAGTTGATTAAACACATATGCTGCTGGTAGATAGCTCCCCCAATCACATATGGAATGATAAAGGGTTAGCTAAGGGAGAAGAAAATAAAGTATAATACGGTGCTGATGTGGAAGACAGGGCGACTGAAAAATTCTGAGCCTGGAACACCAAGGAGACCTGTGCTTCCTGACAAGACCAAGTTGTGGAGACCTTTAGTCTCAAGGCTTTCAAAGACCTCATTTAACTAGTATTAAGCCTAATACAAAGTAAAGCTATCTCTCTCGTCACAGATCTCCTAGCCAAGGCACAAACTGCTGAAGGTGGCCATCTTCACTACAAACAAATGTATCTTTATGTATCTTAGAAGCATTAGTTAGGCTGTAGGGTGAAAGGGACAGAAATAGCACTTGCTTTCACAGTGTAATTGCCTATATTCCATCTGGGGAGAAAGTGTGAGTTTTCTAATTTGCAGAAGTCGCAATCTAAAGTGCTTTAAAATGTACTCTTTTTCCTGTCTTTCTGCCTCCCATGGAAAAAGTGCTGAAGAAGGTTTTTTTACCCCCATAAACAGGATGCATTTTTATCGTTGTGGTAGGTACACAGCAAATCATTACAAAGAAAAGAGGGGAAGTTGGTGGGATAATGACAAAAGCTTCATAGATTGAATTTTCTCCTCTATACAGCAGAGGGAAAGAATAGGAGTGTGTTGCTATGGGATGAGGTCTTTGATCATATGGAAAAGTAGAGGAAGCTGCAGAGGCAGGGGCAGGTTTTAAATAACTAGCAGTTAATGAAAAAAAGTTGTTTAGTGCACACTCTTTGCTCAGACTTTCTTCCCTCCTAATCTCCACCTCTGCATACTTGCTTTTTTTCCTGCTGCTGTCAGCAGTCTTTCAGAAGACCCAGGTAACTTTTCCTGCTTCCTTGGGGACAAGGACACTTGACTCAGAAGGCATATTCTGGAAGATTATCAAGTGCCAAAGGGCAGGTTTGTTTTGGTCCATCTTTATCCACATGCTTTCTGTGGGTAAAGCTGTTTGCCTGCTTGTAGCTCAGGCTGTTTTTAATATATTCCTGCATGGTACCTAGTGTAAGGGTTAGGTTAGGGTTAGTAAATAACAGCAATAYTTGACTCTCACAGGCAGCAAATAGCCTTCATGAGGATTCTCTTCTGCAAGATACTTTCCCTTTGCAGAAAATCCATGTAAGATCTTTTCCCTAGGGCAGGCCATGGCTGTCCATGAGAAGCAARTAGTCTAGAGCATAAGGATGCAGCCTGTAACCTAGTTGGGGATCCAAGCTCTCCAACTCTGAGACATAGTTTAGTGGAGGGGGCACCTCAGCCAGTCTTGCTCTCAGCTGCCCTCCTGAGGCTTTGCCCATCAGCGACTGCAAATTAGTTTTCTCAGAGACAGCCGCTTCCAGGGTGCATGATGCTGCGTTCTGACTCAGCCCTTGGATAAATTGAAGACTCTTCAAGGCCATCCATCTTACTCCAGTGCACGAATGGATGATGAGTAGAGCCCATTGCAGCTCATCCCCCACCCATCCATCATTTGCTCTGCCACCTGCAGTCCTCTTAATGAAGGAAACAGAGACAGATGAGAGAGCTAGACAGACAAATGGACAAAGAGTGACAGAGGCATCAACCTCTGCATTTCACAGCATTCCAGCAGTGAATAAGGGATATGCAGAACTGTTGCAGCTAGTACCCCTTGAGGAAAACTATTCCAAATATGTATGTTTGCATAGTTTTTTCTCTGTCAAATGACTTTGCAGATAGAGTTAACTTGAGAGTGACATCAGCACCAAGTGACACTTTTTGGGGAGGATGTAGGTAAAACTGGAATCATTAGCCAAAAGACAAAGGTGTGAATGACTGCATAGAAGACCACTGTATTTTTGTGTTATAACAGTATAAGTGGAATCTCTCAAACACTTATTCTGACTTGGAAAGTTGCAGTAGGAAGCCCAGCTTGTGCCCATCATGTAATGTCTGGTCTCCTCTCCTGTGAAGTTATTTCAGGTCAGCTCACACAGAGTTCTCAGCGAAAGGCTGCTGCTGTYTTCCTCATCACTAATGCATATTGACACACTGCAGCATCTCCACCCTTATTTAACTTGACACAGAATATTACACTGATGTGTGCACTGTTCAGGCAAGCAGTTGTGTCTGTAAGCTTGTCTGTTGCCTTCTAAGGGATGGGAAGGGATCAAGATTCACAGTATCTGGAGCCTCTTTGCTCAGTGGATTTCTGAATGAGGCAGAGGACTGATATATTTTCCTTTTGCTCAATATTTTTTTTGATAGAATAAAGTTGCATGACAAATTGACTTACACTACCTGTAAGCACTTTGAATCAGGGTCAAATAACAGCTTAAGGTCACTTTGTCAAAATCGAGTCAGGTTATGAGGGAAATACGCACCGAGAGAGGATTGGTCAACCATATTTGACACAGAGATTATGCTCAAACTTTTTTGAAAATAATGGTTTCCTGGAAACAGTCTTTAAAAATGTGGACTTTTTTATGTTAGCTTTGGCATGGAGTTGTGTAGCTCTTCAGAGTCCTGGAGAACAAGAAAAAGAGGGATCCATAACTGGTAATTAATTGCTATCCTCAATGGTTTATTAAGGCCTGATTTCACTCTTCCAAAACTGCCTTTCTTTTTGTTTGCTTACTCAAGCTCTTTCAAGCTTTCTATCCATCAAACCCTTCTTCAAGCGAGAGTCTTAGTGATGGCTGCATTTCTACTCCTGAGTGACTACCGGTGCTCTAATGAACACAAATACTTTCCAGCCCTCTGATCCTGTCCAGTGCAGGAGCCTCCTGAACACTAATTGTTTCCCAGCGTGCTTCTCCTGGATGCTGAACACAGGCTGCGATGAACTTACCAGCTTGTTTGGCACCATCCACATGAAGCAAGTGCTCTGCCAGTTCTTCTTGTGTGTCTCCTATGCCAGCAGGTAATTAGACCTGTGCAAGATGGTTCTGGCATCTCACCTGGTGGAGTGGGAGATGTGAGTTATGTTTATTGCAAGATCCATGAACTTTTCAATCTATGCCAATTCCCCCCTGGCCTCGGTAAGGGYTATGTCTGAGCATCTTGAGCTGCCTTCTGCTTTATTCTGGCTGTGCTGCCACTAGTTGAAGGAGGATTATTCCCATCTTGTAGGGATAAGAACTGAGTCATAGATCAAATGAGTTATCACAGAGAATAGGTAGTGGGAACAGGAAATGAATGTGTTCCTTCTGATGCCTATGGACTATTGTGATTATCCTCTCTGAATCTGACTGCACTGTTATTTTGGTGACCTTTCAGTGGCTTTGCCTCAGTCAAGTGAACTTGGCAGTTTTCAATGTCTCAAGGTAAAATCAGGTACTATCTGTCATTCAGTCCTTTTGTTTAGTCACACAATAAGGCTTTATCAGCATTTAAGGATATTAAATTCCTTGTACATAACGTCCTGTGAACACAGACGAGGGAAAGAAGCTAATTTCCATTGTCATGAGCTGAATTTCTTTGCCTGCCCATTTTTCAGCACAAGAGTATTTGAAGAGAATTGAAAGCTTGTTTAGAACAAAGGGAAGCAAGTGTAGATAATGATAGGAAAGGCTGCTGTGATTTAATGCCTTCTTATGAAGGAAAGAGAAAAGTCTTTCTGGCTCAGCTGAAGGGAGCATGGGAAAAGATAGCTTTCCTCTTCCCTAAATGAACCCAGTTGCAACACTTTCTATTTCATTCCAAACAATATTTGAGATTTGGGATTCAGCAGCAAACCAGCTTTGGGTCTCTAATYCCAGCACCTGATGTTTGGGGGTGTTGGGATTTGAAGCTAATTAATTCAGCCACCTGTAATTTTCACTCAGATGTGCTGTCTGCCTCTTCCTTAGATATATCATATGCTTTGGAAGGCTGCACACAATGCTGGCCTGAATTCTAATCCCTTCTTCTGCTGATTTTCACTCAGTCTKTTTTTATGTCTGTTCTTTCACCTTTCTCTTGCTGCCATCTTCCTATTCTATGTCCTTTAGAAGCATCAAATCTGGCATGTGGACAGCACTGCTCAGACAGGAACACAAGTGTGTTCCCTTCAGGGCTGCCTAGAGGACAGTCCCAGTCTCCCTGGCTGGTTCCATCTCGGCACAAAAGATTCACCACTTACTGTTCCTGTTGGGAAGAAGGCTTCAGGTGATAAATATTGCAAGGTCTAGAAAACCCAGGAGCCCTGTCCTGATTTCTTCCCCTTGGCAGCAAAAAGGATGGGAAAAGAATAGAAAGATAATTAGTTTGGAGTTTTCAGAAATGAAATGGAAAAGGTTAGTTCATTCCTTTCTAGTGCCAAGTGAAAGCCTGGACTTAAATTATSTGGGCTGTGAGGTTCTGCAGCCAGGGAATGTGTTGCCTTGCTTGTTCAGAAAACACCCTGTGCTCTTTTGTTCCTGTAGAAATAATACCTTGCAATAACTGAAGCTGGAGTCAGTTTTCCCACATCTGTAGAGCCTGGAGCTGTTATTTTTTATGACTGCTTTTCATATTACATTAGTGCCAAGTGAGCCAGGGAGCCTGATTCTACTGGGTGTCATGTGGAGGCAGCTGCAGCCCAAGCAGCTTGGAGCCCAAGACTGTTGCCTGCAAATGTGCTCTGCGCTGGCTCCCCTGGGATCCATGCAGGGGCTTGACTTCCCTGAGTGATGAGGAGGAGGGTGTCCCTGCAGATCCCACTAATGGGTGTGTGAAAGGAGGGATGGGAGATGTCAGTGGAACAGGAACAACATAGTGTTAGTGCATTGGTTAATGCATTACCCTCAGTCTGTAGGCAGTTAATACAGATGCACTAAAGGGTGATCTCTCCCCATGCCCCTGGTTTCAGGATTTGATAGCTTCCAGAGCTGTGGTTTCTGGTCCTGGCAGCTGGTCATTAATACCAACATCTGCACTTGGATCTGTTCTGAGCATTCAGGTGAAGCATTTGGACACTGGTCTGGGCAGCCTGCTAGTTCCAGGTGCCACACTTTTCTCAGCAGTTCTTCTCTTGAAGGTACAGAGAGACCCTCCAGGTCTTTTTCATTGAAGGTCAATGGCTGCCTGCAGTGGTGGCAATAAACAGGCAGAATGCCTCTGGAGGGCATGGGCTGTTGCTGTTTGAATGAGATAAAGTTATAACTGTTTAACATGCCTGGGAGTGAAATTAGAATGATCACATAATCTGCTTAGTCTCTGATGACYGGTCTGGCATGGGAATATGAATCTTAATTGGTATTTTCTTATCAATACACTCAAGATGAAGGATTAAGGATAAGGCTCTTAATACAACCTGAGTTTTTGGGAGATGCTTGTGATTTTAGTGTGATCAGGAAGCATCACTGGTCCAGTGAGAGCCTAGAGAGAGCTTTTAGGAGCAAGAACTTCCATTTTCAACAAACTCTATATGCGTGATCACCTGTGCTGCTTCACCTAATGCACCAACTGTGCAAAATGCATTAATCACTAAAACAAGCAGGTAGAAAATGCAAATTGTCACTTCTGGGTAGTTTTCCTAGGCTCTCTATTACGGCAATGCTTTGAAAGATGTTTTATAAAATAGATATGTGACCAAGGGGTCCTGATGATGGCTTTGTTTTTATTTTCTATTTAAAGTTAAGGGCATGGTTGAAAATTTGACTGAACAGCAATGTTAAGATGAATCCCCTTGATGCCAACCAGAAGTTGCATTGCAGGCACACATTGCAGCTCCTCTGTTGTCCCCCAGACTCAGCCTCATGAATTACTGCGCTAATACAGAGCTCTTGCCATCCTCTGAATGAAGAATGGCATATTCAACACTCTGTTAGCCCCCTTGCACAGCACCAGCTGCTGGCTTTGTTAGGAGGATGTGAAATGACAACACGAGATGTGGATCGGTGTATTTTTTCACCCATTAGGCACAAGCTCTGGGCTCCTTGGAGTACATTAGCGTGCTGGAATGCCCTCTGCACGAGCCTGCCTGCCAGCTTGTATCCTGTGTCCATCTTCATTTGCAGAGATTTGTACCTTCGCTGGTAGTAAATGGGCCAAGATGACTGTAATAACCAAATCTGCAATTCTTTTCATTTGGGTGAGCTCTTCCTATTTGTTCCCTCCCTGCCAGCTCCAAGCTGCATTTCTCTCTTCGCTGTGGCAGCTGTAGCGATATATCTCAACTTTCCTTCCCTGCCAGTCTGTGTTCCCTAAAGGCCTTCCTATAAAGTTCTTGTATTTTGTTCTTAACTGCAATTATGTCCTCTGCCTGACTCTCAACCTTAGGAGCTGACTGGTTACAAGGAAATACTGCTGTATGGGGGGCTGCTTCCATCAGCGTCTCTGCAGACTCCTCACGTAGTCTGGAGAAACATTCCTCTTGTGAGCAGTTCAGAGCCAGGCCTGGCGTAGCAGCACAGGCAGCTGTGGGCTGCGGAGGAGCAGACGGTATCAGTTTAATCATCTTCCCTTGGTRAGTGAGAACTTCTGTGCAGACAGTCCGTGAGTACAAAGATGATAAGCCAAGCATCCCCACTTGTTTTCATTTCTTGTTGCTGTCAAGCAAGAAGATAGCAAGATTTGGCAATTATATTGTACCATATATGCACAGCAAGGCCATGTCTTCTCTCTAAATCGCTCGGTGTTGAGGGCAGTTAGAGACACAGAGCCATAGTCTAGATGGTGGCCTGATCCCATCTGTGCAATGCAGTGAGTCCTGCATTAACATGCATCAGGCCTGAGTTTAGTCTTAGATGACTGTATAAAAAAGTATTTACAGCTATATATTCCAGTCCAGTAAGCAGCCAAAGAGGTGTGTTTTCTTATCTCAGCTTCAGTGGCTGAAAGGTTAAGAAGTAAAGAGAATATTTTTATCCCTGGAACTCAGAGCATTTGGCATTATCCTCATGTTACAAAGTGGGCTGAGATGAAGGGGCAGTACTGCATCTATTAAGGATGTCATGTTAGCTCAGTGGCAAAATGGGAAATTCTTTCTCAACTCCCAAGACCAAACAGTATTAGAGAGTAGATGACTTGCAGCAGTGTCTGTTTTATTTATTAAAATAGATATGTAATTGAGCAAGGAGACCTCTTTTACTTGGAGTGGCCTTTTTCCTGCTCTGGGATTGCTCCATATTTTTGTATAGTTCTAGTTACTATTTTGTTGCTCTGCAGCTTAGTTACTCTTTCACAATAAGGATTTAAAAGAAAAAAAAAAAATCAAAACAAAGCCCCTTTTCCAGATAACCTAAACAAAACACCCTTTGGCAGTATACCAGTGCAAATAGTGATATTCTCAAGGTAACTCATCCTCTGTGTTTCCCAGCAGAATAAACTCCTTTCAAAGGAGTTAGTCACATCCCACTCGGACACCACTACTGTTCTTGGCACCATAGTGTCGACAAGTCTCCTCATATTGCCCTGCTGCTTAATCCTTCATGCCTAGCAATATGTGATGCGTAATTAAATATACTGTTTACTTTTCCAAGTAAGATTTCAGGCATAAAAGGAACCCATGGTCTAAATGGACAGGCTGTTTTGTGTGTGGTTTTTGGAGTCAGCTTGTGGCACAAGCTTGCTGTGCTGTGGAGATGGTTATTATAATGCAGCTGTGTAAGAGGAAGTGCTCAGATTGCCCGGGGGCAAGGTGAGGCTGCCCAGCACCCCTGATGGCACAGGCTGYACTGGAGCATGGTGTGGTGGGACCTTGTCTGTTGCTAATGAGGTTAGTCACGAGCTGCAAGCAGTACTGTGCAAGTTGCCTGAGACCCCTCGGCACCCCAGGGTAAACTGTGATCATTCTTGCTTTAAACTAACTTTCCTCTCTGGGTCATAGCATCAAGCTCCTGAACTTAGAAGCCTGGTGATACCTGCTTCTGAGTAGGAAACAACTGATTTGGAGCATTGCTGACCTAGGAGAAGTGTGTGGTCGATTGAAACCTGAACACATGTGGGAACCAACAAAGGTCTAGGGTTGTGTTCACAGCTGCAGGTGCTTTGCCCACATGTAGGGCCAGCTGGATGTGAGCCAGGCCTTGACTGGAGGCGATACAGAAGTGCCAACATGAGACCAGCCAGCTCTTTTGGGGGGTCCTCTCCATTGCTCTGTAACTGTTCCACCTCTTCTGGCTCAGAGCTGACTCCAGTGCTGGGACTGACACTGTAGATTCTCCCCTAAACTCATCATCTGTCCTAGCTTTGTGCGTGCTGGTGACTCTCACCTGGTATTGCTGTCCAGCTCCCATCCCTGAGGTCACAGGGAGTTAAAAGCTCATCCAGGAAGCTGGGGGTGTATCAGGTTTGCCCAGGCTCAGACACTATCAGCAATAGTTCAGTTCAGGAGGCTGCACTTAATTAAAACTGCAAAATAGAACAATTAGCTGAGGCTGAAAATTTCCTACAGCCTCAGCCGAGTGTGACGAGTGTTTTCTAATCTCTCTATTTATCTTATTGTCAATCTGTGGCTATCAATTAAAACAATTCTCAAAACTCTATTTTGATGGGTCCATTTGGAAACTATTCAGATAACAATAGAATAATTTAACTTTTGTGAAGCTTAATTTTCCTGTGCTGCCTTATTACTGCTTGCCATGACAAGGGAGTTTGTGCTCTTACCTGGCCTGGGCTGTTCCAGAGGATGCAGTTGGGGCTGCTGACGCTACCACAAATTGCAGGGGATGCTGCGGTATCTTCCTGTCATGCTCATGTTTTTAGGCAGTGGAGGACAAATATACAGCAGAGTTTTAGACCAGGAAAAGGCAGTTGAAGCACAGAGCCTTTGAAGTCTGAAAATTGGTTTTCTTCTAAAGGGAGAAAAGCTCCGTATCRGAAAGCAGCAGTGGTTTTCTTCTGTAGTTACAGTTCAAATTCAGCCTAAGAGGTAAAGAATAAGAAGTGTGTAATGCATAGCCAGTCACAAGGCTTTACCTTAGGTCTTTTTTTCCTCTGGTCAGGCTAGGGGCACCTAATTGAATTGACTTTAGTGAGAAACTCTTGGCATTCAGGCGTCCCCAGTTCTGCTGCTAACATGTCATGCTGCCTYGCAGGGAGGTTCCTTAAGGCCTGGAGATTTCAGTCCCCCTGTTCTGTCTTGGTTCCCTCTGCTTGCATTGAACCAAGGCTGGCAGTTCTGGTACACGTGCCTTTTATTTAATCCAGACCCTCTTCTTTCAGGTTGTTTCACTCAAGTTGCTGGGCAGGCAGAAAAAAAAGCTTGTCTTGTCTGCTGGCCTCAGGCAGTGCTCAGAGCTGTGGTRCAGGGACAGCAGCTCTCCTTCCCTGCCCCTTATCAGCACAGTCCTCTGGTTCTGCTGTAGCATTTGATTCAATAATCCTGAATAACCTCTGGGAAAAGGTGACCTCTGCAGTGACCTTTCTTGCTTGAGGCCCATGTTCTAGCTGAGRGCTGCATTTCTGGTTTTAACATGAGTTTTAAGCACCCTAATTAAATCAGGGGCCTGGTTTAATAATCCTGGTTGGCTCAGGCAGCTGAAAATTCGCTCACAGTTGCTTTATTAATGCAGCAGTAATCTCCAGGTTGGGAGTTCACCTCCTTACTCATTCATCCAATTCTTTGGGAATGGGAAATGAGCTCGAAAGCAGAAGCTTTGCTCCTGTTCYGCATGTGCTTTGGTTGCCAGGAACTGCAGCCCAGTGCGCAGAATAACAGCTCTTAGAGAACAGGGAAGGGTGGAGACAGAAAACAACCCTGATTTTTCCACCAGAATTTTCTGCTATGTCTCGTATTTCTGCAGCAACCAGCATAGTCCAGGCCTATCAAGTCTAAGCTCCTGGCACTGTCCTGCTAAAAGTAGTGGGTATTGTCACATGTCCATGGCTCAGAGCCTGTGTACCTGGAATTACACTGGAATTAACCTGGGCAACTGCAAGAGACCTTTGGACAGAGGGTGAGAAATTCTGATGGCTTTGGAACCAAGCAGAACTGGCCAGGACTTTGGCCTGGAAATGATACCTTTTTGTAAGTCCTAAGTATGTGTCTTTGACTATTGAACTTCCTCTGTGTGACTTGTGTTATAATTTATGGTAGTATCTTCCCTGAAAAACTAATCTATTCATCCTGTGGCTGATGCTGTTTGCACTCACTAGGGTGTAAACCACCAACCACATTCAACTTGACGGCCACATGAATATTAAAATTGGCGTAAGCAAGAAGAGACTCGGTCCCCCCATGTGTTTTCAAGGTGTAGAATGAAATGCCTTTCAAAATGCTGCATTAAATACAACCTACTAGGTATATTAAATGGTTTGATTTGCTTATTTCCCCAAAATAGAGGGATAGTTCTCCCCAAAAGAAGATAGAGATATTAAAAGAAAAATGTGTYGCTCAATACATGAAAAGGGTATCAAGTTATGGCTCTGAAGAAAACAGTTTTTCTCTGGAGAGAAAAACAAAAATAAAAAGCCAAAACACAGAAGTTTGGAATGTTAGACTAGTTTGTTGTGCACATGTATTCAGTCAAGACAACTTCCCAAAACTCAGATAAAGAAAAACATTCAAATGAGGCAAAGATGAGTAATTGACGATCATAACTGTGATTATAAGGTATAATTACAATTAGCTGCACAAGAGTGTTAATCATGAAAATAATTACATGTCAGCTTTTTCCAAAATAAAAGGGAATGTAATTAACTGACCCAAATGGGTGATGAAATGCATATAATTGGAGCAACAAGGATGGTGTTGGCAGAAAGAGGGAGTTATTAGAGGCAAAGTCTGCTGGATAGTTGCTATTGCTCCTCCAAAGTAAGAGAAGCAGAGAGTCAAGTTCTTCCCTCTTAAAACGAGCTGTTTCAGTTGATAGAGCCAATTTAAAACCATTAGAAAATAAGGAGAAAAGTTCTAGGGATGCAGCTCCTGAATTTCTAGTCTTCTGAGGTCAGGACTCTCTATTTCTGTGGCAGTGGGGTTAAAGTCAGACTAGTACACAGGCCACCTATCCTCTACTAGACTCCACTCCTGGATAAACCAGTTTTTGTTTTGCCGCACCACACAAGGCTGGGGAGACTRTTTTGGAAGGCATGCCTGCAGCCAAGTTGTCTTTATTTCTCGTAGAATTATTTGTTGGCTGCACTGGAAGCTTTTTGCTCTTTTCCATCGCTCTTCCRCTTTTCCTTGACTATCTTCTGATGCTGCGGTGGGTGTTGCTGTTGCCACTTCTGGAGCAGGTCAGTGTGCCGCAGGATCTGTCAAAATCCACCTGCCCATTGCCTTGCACACACACACTGTGAATTATAAAACATTCTGTTCGGGGAGTAAGGGTGGCAGGGTCTTGTAATTTATCTTGCATGAAATGAGCTTGTTTGAATGGACTGGAAAAAAGCAAGCCATTAATTCAGAAAGGCTTCTGGACTCTGCAGAGCTCCATTCTACACATCCACTGCAGTAAAAGCTGTGGGGTTTTAATGCCCTTTTTTTTTTTCCTGTCTTTAGGTTCGGTGCTGGATTCTTCTCTTCACCTCACCAGTGACGTGTGAACAATTGAGTAAGTGTAATTTCTCTTCTTTAAACTTATTAAATTGTGCCTAGCCTCTCCAAGAGCCACTTGACAAATTTCCCTGAGTGGTAAAGTAGTGTTTATTATGATTATTATTACTATTATTATTTTTCTCAGCTCCATCTGTAATGTAAACACCATTATGTTTTAATTATCTGTTTGAAAAACGGATTTAAAATTGAATCCTGCAGGAACCTGGCCAGCATGCACAAGAGAAATCCCCTTGAGAATCATTCTGGTAGGTGAAATCTGATGTAGGAAACATCAAAGAGGCCTGAGAAGGAAAGGAGCTTAATTCCACAGTAGTCCCACACCCCGAAAGTCTTTGTGCCCTTTTTGCACGCCAGGTCTGAACTCCAGGGCAAAGGGATTGTCTCCCATTGAGCAGAGAGAAGCTGAGGAAGCATCCTCAGAAAGATGAGGGGAGTGAGATTGCCTCGGTTGCCATGGTGCCTCGCCTCAGCTCTGATGATGCTAACGAGCTCACGTGCTTCCCCAGACCCCACAGACATCTCCAGCTGGGCACCTGCTACAGTGGCCTGCTCTGCAGGTCCCCTTTTTCCTCCTTCCCTCTTAAGGCAGCTCTGCCTCCCTGTCTTGCCCTCTGAAGGAAAGGGATAATTTCTGTTCCTCATCCTATATTGGATCTTATATGGCTAGGATTTGGAGGATGACACTTAGACTCATCCATCAAAAAAAGCAACAGGAGGGATAAGTCATTAGGACTGGTGTCCGAATGCATTTGTGAATCAAAGGTGCTTTCCAAAGGAAATGGGAATAAAGGGAATAAAGTCAGCCCAAAGACAAGACGGGAATGAATTGCTGCAAAGCCTGTCTCTTGCTTGCTTTTGGGAAAAGTCCTTCCATGTGACTGTAACACTTCACAAGTGTTCCCAGAGACACAGGAGGGGAGGCCTCCTCTGGGAGGAATGACAGTGTGAAGATGTGATATGAGAATATTAATACCTCCAGGGTTACCAAATAAAAAGAAATGATTTTTAATAGCTCTTACAATTTCTTTAGCTTTCATTAGTCTCCTCTTTGGCTTTATAGTGCTGGGCATGAAGAATATGAGGATTTAAAGAATTAACTGAGTTAATGAGGGCTGATTATTAATGTTCAGAGCTCAATAAAAAGAGAAAGAAATAAAACACCCAAAAAAGAGCTGAAAATAAGGGTAATCTTTCATTGCTCTAAAAGTGAGATACACTGTATTATTGCTATACTTATAAGGGAAGGACTAAAGGAATGAAAATAAATACTTCCTATTAACTATTGGAGGACCTGTGAAATTTGCAGCAAGGACATAATCCAAGTCAAGAGAAGAGGATTAGAGTGGCGAAAATGTAGCCATGGCTCTGCTGTGCGAGTTGAGTTTCCTTTTGGGCCAGGCTTCGTAAAGAACTCTGCTTCTGCACTGTGGCCTGATTGCCAGGAACCTGAGACCATTTATGTCCTGTGCCAAGGGTCTTGAGGGATCTTGGACTCTTAGAAAAAATGGTCTGTAATSAGAAGGAATGTAGGAGCTCTGCTCCACTTAAAGTTCTGTAAGAGACCTGTTTTGGGCACTTTGAAATATCCAACCACTAATTCCTCACCTGTTATGCACGGTACAGACAGAACCATAAGTTCTTCTACGTGTTTAGGTTGTAAGGTCTTCAGGCCAGGGATAGTGTGTGGACTTTTGAGCTCAGTCTGGGCCTAGAGTTGCAAGTGTGGCACAAACATGATTAACAGGAGGCAATTCCTGCCTCCTGCCCATCCCAGAGTCCTTACTGGCTTTGCCCTTACAAGAAAAGCAAAGCACTTAATTATCTGCGTAGCAAGAAATACTGAATTGACTGCCATGGCTCCTTCTCCATGGGTGGGACTGGCCAGGATTGTCAGAGCTAATGGTAATTGATGTTTCCTTTCACACCTGCTCTCTTTCCTGCTTTATTAAGCCTCTGCAAACACTGCTGTCTCTGGGGAAACAGTGGGGGTGGAGGAGGAAGCCTGTGGAAGGGAACAATTCCGGTTGTTCGGCACAGTGCTTTGCTAAATTGCATTCAGCCTCTTTTGCAGAGTAATAAACTGTTGTCTGAAAGGCAGCATGGAGTTTTAATTTTCTCATTGTCAATGGATGCTGTAATCACGTAATTAACAAAGTGCGAGAGACAGTCATTTAAAGCAAGCTGAGAACAGCAGCACATGAAGCAGATGCTTGGGGGAGTGGAACAACTTTTATTTGTTCTCTTCTAGATCTGGAGACCTTTTTAGCACTTGAAAGATAGAGGAATCRCATTTGGGTAACAGGGGCGGTTACAAGGAGCGGTGTGCTTTAGTTTGCTCTTTTATCCCTATACCAACTTTTAAATTCAAGAGCTTTCACCTGTTTTGCCCCAGTCTGACAGGTCTGTAGTGGCAGAGGAATCGGTTCCTCATGCGAGCACTGGGCCAAATCATTGCCTTCTCTGTTAGGCAACAGGGGTGACATCCTGGCAGCAATGGTCATTTCTCACTGACTCCAAGGCCCTCCAACTTCCACAATTTCCTGGCTTCAATTATGATGGTATTTTTCTTTTGCAACCTTGGGATTTCTCATATCCCTACATTTGTGTTTTACAGCCATTGCACCAATGTTTACAGCCAGCACCAGTGTTTACTACAGCCTGGACAGAGCCCTGACTGCTTAAATYGTAATGACGCTAGTGCTTCCTGTTGTTGCGTTTTTGTGCTTTTCTCAGAAGCAAAGGGCTTTCTGGACCAAATAGCAGCAGCGCTTCCCTCTCCTGATGGAGCTGAGGGTGCCGCGTTGTCATGGCACYCGTGCGGCCACAGCCTATGCGTGTCGTGTTGGAGTGTTTTGTGAACTGCCGAGAGACACCAGGCAGAGATACGTAACCAAAACCACCTACTTCTGTCATCAGCAAGAGCTGGTGACTTTTTCAGAGTAACTCCAGTCACCTGGTGCGCAGACTGTAGACAAGAGCAGGACTGCTGCAGCTGRGTGCTTATGGACTGGCCTCATGGAGAGGAAAGGCTGGCAGGAGCTCCTGTGCCCAGGCTTGCAGTTGGTTTTCCTGGGGCTTAAGAGGTGAGTGCTGTGATCTGTCCTGCTCAGCTGGTCCACACTGAGCATCCCCCCAGCTGAGCACTGGAGACCAGGCACTGCAGCAGCCCCAGCTCTTCTATGGAGCACGTGGGCTCCAGAGGTACAAGGATGAGACCAGATTGGCCCCTGTATCTTCTCAGGGGTACCTCTCCTCAGCCTGGGCTGGGAGCTGGAGAGAGTTGTGCCCCACAGTGTCCTGAAGCCTCCATACAGAATCCTCCTTTAATGCTCCCTCTTTTTCCAGCAGATGGGATGTTGAATCTCCTTCAGTTTTAGGAGGGAGATTCAGCATATCTTTGCAATTGGTGTGTATTTTAGAGTGAAGTAAAACCTGTCTGCAAGGAAAATTCTTCCTCAGCAATTACTGACCAAGAAAGAGGCTCTCGGGGAAGGGGAAGAGAGGTGCTATTTTTTATGTAGGAAATGCCTCCTTTAGTCTGGGAATCCAGTACACAATTACAGCAGTGGAAGGATCCTGGAGATTTAGAGATGCAAGAGTGCTGACAAAGGCTATGTTTGACCCATTTGTCTTTCAGCCCCTCTTGGCATATTTAGCAGCAGCTAAGAAGCATCTCGCAAAATTGAAACTAGTGAATTTAAATGATGACCTCTTCTGCCTTGGCTTTTTAATTTCACATCCCTTGGATACTCTCCTCCCCTCCCTGAGTTGTACCATCCTCTTCATCTCCAGTGATATATTACACATCTTTCCCTACCTCCACGCTGCTGAACTGGAAATTGTTTACTTAATGGACATTACAGCTCTGACTTTAATTAGGAGGAGATACTGGTTTACAGGTTGGCAGCAGCCAGTGCAGACGTTGGGAGGAGGTTGCCTTTGCAGGGTGCTTTATGGACCAAAGGGAACTCGAGGATATGTTCCACATAATCAAAGGTCACAGTGTTCTTGCAGGTGTCTCTTGCTGTAAAGCTTTTTGGACTCTCAGATGCCTTTTAAAGCACTTGTTGGCTTTCCACCTCATTAACTGAGGAAGAAGTCGCCTAACAGAGCCCATAATTTTGTGCTCCTGGCCTGTCAGTGCACCATGTTTATATAGCTTTGAGGGAAGCATCAAGATTTGCAGTAGTATTTGTGGAATAATGTAATATTTTACAGAAAGATGTGTGAGTGCACCTAATGGGTTCAAAAGTTGGGGGAACAGCCTGCAAGACTGCATGGGAGAACAGTACTGGAGAGTGATTCAGGCCTGATATCCTGCCTACAGGGCCATGCACTGGCATCTGTCTCTAAGCTTTGGAGTAGAACTGAATGCTGCTGTGATGGAGTTCAGTGTATTATTGAATGTTTAGTGGTATTTCATGGGGAACAGCATTTAGATTATACAAAAGCTTTAAGGTGGAGACATTAATGGGGCTACCCATATATCCAATGTATTGGCTTAGTGGAATGACTCCCGGTTTGCACAGGAATGAGTAAAAGGAACACCATTTCTGATGTACTGTACCCAGGCAGCTGTGCTGAGCTTTGCTCCTAGGCTGTCGCTGTCTGTAGTTGCCCTTCTGCATGCAAGAAGAAACAGCCTCCCTGGTAGGGGCACTGCTGGCGGCAGTACCAAGCTTGTCTCGTCTGCAGGTCCCTGCTCGCACGGTCTGCAGCCACCCACGGCAGCAAATTATTCACAGCTCTTTACATTCTTTTGTACTTCTCTACTGCCATCTTAAATCACTCCATCAGTTGTGACAGTTTATGAAAGCTGATGTGGCTCATTCTCTGGAACAGATAAGCTGTGGATAGGAGTGATTATTCCCTAAACTTCATTTTATTTTTCACCTTGCACCTTCCTTGATCTTTGAGCCATTAAATCTCAACTACTTTATTTCCCCCAAACAACTCCTGTCAACAGAGCTGGAGCCCAGGTTACTTTTGCATAACACCCCAGTATGTTCACACTGCACTACTCACCCACAAATGATGAGCTCCATACTGTGCCAGGGAAAGGTAAATTAAGTGCATTTACTTTTGTTAACGTGATAGTCGGCACGGAGCTGTCTCCTGTTCGAGCTGCCAGGCATTCATAGGATTTTTAAGCAGCTGTCACTTGGGTCCCTTGGAAGGATAAACTGCACTCTGAAACTCAAAGGTGTGGGGAAAGGTGCTTGCTTATGTAGCTCCTGTGAAGTAATGAGCCCTATTAATTAATCACTTCCTTTCCAGGATAGATGTCAGAATCGGACAAAAGCCAATCAATAAGCAGGGGAGAATGAGTGTCGTGCAGAAGCGGAGCTGGCAGCAGCAGGAAACAGCAATGTGAAGAGCAGCTCAGGGTGGAGGAGCACTGAGGCTGGTGGTATCACCCCTGCAGATGGGCAGAGTTGACCAAGGCCTTACAGGTAAGTGGTAACCACTGTCCTTAACATAACTAAAGTTTTTTCTAGCTGTCTTGGTCAAAGGAGGGACGCAGGAATCCCTGAGCCATTTTATGTTCTAATTTAATTTCTCAAGTGTGTCAGTCTTGGGTCATATAGTCCCTGACATATGTATTTGACCAAAATCTAGAAATGAGAGTATGTGGGTGGCTGAATAACTGTGTATGACACAGGAAGATAGGCTCTGTCAGCAGAATGAAGCCTTTATTGGTTTGAATTGTTTACCTGTACTTTCCTGCAGAGTCGGATCTCAACTTGGCATATAACAGCTGAAGGATCTTTCCCACTGCAGCATTATCAAGGGAGCAGAAACATCTTCTATATGTGTATTAATCATCCAGGAGGAAATGTTTGCAGCCACATGCACAGTTGAACTGTGTCAGTTTGGTCTCTGTTTGAAAGGGGAGCTGTATCAGCACAGCCAAAGGCAGATTCATGGCAGCATGGTTTGGAATAGCAAACCAGCAAAAAGTGAGGGGTCGGTAAGGCCAGTTCCTGCTCACATTCATTTACAAAACCAGCCAAGGTGAGTCTGCCTTTTGTTTGATGCCGTCGTTGGTTTTAGATGCATGGAGAGAATTTCAGGCTGAGTTAAGGGCTAGAGTCCGCTTCTGACCCAGACAGCAGCTAGTATGAGGCCACCCATGTTCCTGGGGAGARAAATTAAGCTGCAAGGTGGCTAGTGAGGTCATGTCATACCATGAAAGCAGTAATTTTCCTGCAATTGATTTCCTGAAGATGACTCGTGCTTTGTGTGCAGTGAAAGCTAATTTAAACAAGAAAGATGAGTCTCTCCAACACACCTTGATTGGCAATTGTGATAAATTCCTATAATTACTATTGACTCCGCAGAAGGTTTTCATTTGTTAAAAATGTTGCTGAAATGACAGCCCAGAGATGGAATACAGCAGGCAAAGGGGAAGGTTGCACAGAGTGCCTGTTGCTGCAGAGTTCCCTGAGTAGATCTGTGATAAGCTTCCAGACTTCCTTCCTTCTCTCAACAGCATCTCACTTCTCATAGTCAGATAAGGCATATTGAGGCAGTTTCCAGTATGTTCATTTATAATTCACTCCTTGTACTAGTATGTGCTGCAGCGTATGTTTAAATCACATGGACTTTAGCCATAGGAATAAAATATTTACAGGTTTGAACCATTTTGCAAATCTCTATGGCCTCTCCTAAGCATTGAGAAATTAGGAATCTCATCCAGAAATATTTTGGGGTTTAAGTCACAAGTTTAACAGTGTTATCATACATCGTGTTTCACTTCTGATTTCTGATTCTTCTAGTCACTTTTATTCCATCTTTTGAAGCATTTGTCATTCAGTCTGTAAGAAAGTTGAAATTATGATGTTCTTGCCATAATTCAGCTACTGAAATTTTAAGCAAAGCATTACAGTTGAGCCCCATGATAAAATAGCAAAACAAGGCAATACTGCTGCACTACCCTAGATTAATTTAGAAGTTTCACAAAACCCTAATCTCTGAGGAGTCTGACYGGGTCTGCTTGAAAGTTATTCTATCCTTGCTGCTTCCTGGACAAGAAGAGCAAGGCGAAATGGAAAGTGTAGATGCATTCTGAGTTAAATCAGCAGTGGCTACAAAGAGTCCTCAGTTCTGATACCGGGACTTCAGTGAGATTTAGAAGAAGCCCAGGAGGGAAGGAACTCCAGAGCTGTTTTGTTCCCATTAAGGAATCAAAGTAAGAGACCAGGTTGCTAAAGAGCTCGTGTTGGTTTACTGAGCTGCTTTAACAACCAGATCACATGTCCTTTAACTTGATTATTCCCTTCTCTGCTCTTTGAAGAGAGCCCCAGAGCCCACACTGTTTTGTAACCCCTCATGGATTAAGAAATACAGGCCTGTAGTTACAAAGAATGCTAGTCTGTCTGACCAAACCCAAAGGGGTTKGATATTTTTTTTTGCCTCTGAAAAGAAAATTCTATGTTTACATCATCTATTTGTTTCCAAAAGAAAAATGGCTAATAAATGACAGACAGAGGCCTTGTCTTCTATGTGAAGTACTCAAAAACAAGCAGGATCATACTGGTGATGCATAAAAACAGCTTCTGCATATAAATTTCCATACCCTAAATTTGGCCAATTGTGTGGGTGTAGAGAACTCAGCCAGAAACATCATTTCTGTAGTGAAGTGGTGACTGAACACAAAGCACCAGAAAAGGAAAAGAACAGCAGGTAAAATGAATGCCTTACAGGAGACCTCCTTTCATTATGGCAATGATGATTTGGCTCGTGTGCTTTTGCTTTGGATTTTTTGTTGTTATTTTTTCTCTCTCTCTTTGGAGACAGAACACTTAAAAACAAAATACTGCCTTTTAAAAAGAGTGCTTAACAGCTTCAAAGCAACTGSTTCATGCTGGAGCCAGCTTCTTAAGCATAGAAAGAAGAGGAGAAATGCTAAGGGCACAGCAGGTGCTGCAGTTTCCAGCCCTTACCTGTATTTAAGGGCAGTTTTATAAATTGTTCATGCCCAGAAACATAGACAAACTTGTATCCAGTGCTACATACTTGTAGCTGGCTGYGTGCACATACAAAACAGATTGCTGAGCTGTCAGACAAAAGGAAAATAAAAGTACACATGAAAATGTATGACATGATGCTGGAAAATTTTAAGGCAGAGAAGTTCCTGCCATTTTGTGTTCTGTAAGAAGTCAGTTAACAGTGAAGGACTGATCTGCTGGCACTAATGGGTGGTTCTGAATCAGCTCTTTTCAGAATTGCTGAGATGAATGGAAACCTCAGCGCAGGTATTTTACCTAGTGAGTCTTTGCTGTGGCTTTCTGGTAACCCAGTCTCTCAATAGAGGCCTGTGTTTCAGCACTGTGACCTCTCTGCTGGCTGGGAGAAGGAAGCAGTTGTTCAAATGGCTTCTCATGGGTTTCAGTGCCTATCTGGCAGACATGAGGGCAAGTAAAGGCAGAACCAGGCCCTGGAACTTCCTTGCTCACTGCCAGTGAAGAGGCAAGCTCCAATTTCTTGCTTGAGTTTTCAGAGAGATACCTTGACTATATCTTGCCAAGTTGTCTGATTTTCACGGAGGAAGCTGCTCTGAACTTGCTTCCAGGGTGTTTTAGAAACAAGCCCCCAAGAAAGCTCASAGGTGTGTCTTAGTGTGAGATGTGAGTGAAAAAAAATGGGTCCTGCGTCTGCTGAGGAGAGGCAGATCCCAGCAGATGAGTTTCCTTGATGGAGCCTGTCGCTGTTCATTTCTGGGTAGCGTTGTCAGCTGCTTTCGTGTTCGTTCTTACACCACCTCCGCACCAGCGCAGCCCCGCGAGGCCCAACAGTTACTTTGCACACACACTCCTACAGAACAGCAGAATTTGACCTGCCTTGGTACTGACACTAAACCTTCCTTTCATTTCCACCCTTCCTATGTAATTACAGCAGCTCGGTGGTACTGTAAGACATATATTATTGGCTTAATTCCCTTCCTTCCCTGGAATTCCAGGAATATACATGCATTCCAGATATATTCTGAGTTCTAGCCAAAGTTGGCAAGTGCAATATGTTTATCATACCAGTTACTGCTTGAGCATGAGTAATTTTAGGGAGGGAGACGAGGGAGTAGAAAAAGAAGAGCTTCTGCAAATCCTTCAGCTCTTCACTTGGAACTGTGAATGAGGTATTTAAATACGTTGCCCTGGAAACAATCAAAGAGGGGGTCTGTGTGTGTATGTGTTTTAGTAATCCCAAAGGGGGGATTTAATTGGAATCAACCACAGCTTTTTAACTGTGTTTTAAATTGGAGAGAAAGAAAGAGGAAGCTGGCAGAAAAGGAACATTAAATAAAAGGAAAAAGAAAAAAATGGAGGGAGAAAAGCAAATCAAAAGAATAAATTTACTGTAACCAGCAAAGGATTCATTAGGGTTACAAGAAAGCTCTACTCAATTTCCCTCCTATTGACATTAACAAGTTTGATGTAGGTCCAGCCTGAAAGGCAGTGGGAATGTGTATGCGTGTCTCCCTTTGCCTCTGCCTGATCCTGGGGGCCAAGCAGCTGTTGTGCTCTGCCCTGCTGGATTCTTGGATGGGCTGCTTTATTGCAGATGAACCTGAAGATGTTATTTATTATCATTCCCCAGCTTAAAGACTTTGAACTATTACCAGGGTTATTTTTGATCCTAGCAACAGCCCCTCTGAGCTCATAATTAACTGTTATTGGTAGTGTTTGCATTGAAGTTGCTATTTAACCTAAAGAACACTTTTAGCACAAGAACAAATGTGTATAACTTCACTATGAATAAACTTAGGCTGGAAATTAGAGATTTCTAACCATTGAAAAGACTAATTCTGGACTAGTGGCACAGGGAGAGAAAGTCTAATAGAGAACAGAACCTAAGAGAATTTGATAAGGAGATGAATATTTTTCTCAAAAGAGCTGAACTGCCTGGTCCAGAAGGCCTCTTCTAGTCTCTTGCTTCTATTTTACTCTTACTGTATTAAAATGAGATGTTGAAGGGTCTGAATTGCAATACACTGTGTATCCAGTCATGCACACACAGAGGAGAGCCAGTTCCTGACCTTTGTGTAGAAAGACAAGATTTCATTTGAGATTAATTCTGCATGGATGGAGGTGCCAGTACTCGCACATTAAAGAAGGGACATTGATCCCAGATGCCAAAATCAGGCTCTGATGTTCTGTTCYGAGTGGAGACAACACAAGATTAGCACATGAGGCTGGCTGGGAGGCAGCCAGAGATGCAGCAAAAGGAAAGGGTCCAGTTTCAATGTTATTTTGGGGTATAGCATATTTTTACCACTCTCTGGAGAGAAGCTGGGAGAAAGCTGTGATGCCACTGCCTTTTGTAAAGGACTCAGGGCTCTGCTGACAGAAGGAGTTACCATCTTTGTCATTATTAATAAGCACCTATTGGACTCACCAGTGCTGTAGCTATGGCCTGGGAATGTACAGGTAGATCAGGGATTCAGCAGCACCAAATTAATTCAGCTTCAGCCTGTGGATCCTTGCAGACTGGCTCTGTTACACCAAGATCACTGCAAGGAGACCCTGACTTCGTAGCAAGAGCAGTCAGCAGAGATGAGATTCCTTTGTACCTTGTCAAGAGCCGCTTTATCTTGTGGGCCAGAAATTGGAGCATGCTGAGCCCTAGACACTTGAAACCATTATGTTCTGGCCATGTCCTGCCTTCCTGCTCGTCCCTTCCTTGTCTGAATATTCCAGTTCTCAGCCTACAAAAGCTCCTGTCACTCAAATGCAGAAACCTCTGCTTGCTTCTCCTTTCTGTCATAAACCAAACCTTTCCTGCCACCCTCTCCCCCTCTATTCCTSCTGCTCTCTGCAACTAGCACCTTGCTTGAAGAAGGATAGCAAGAGGGAAAATGTATAGCTGTAATAGATTTTCCCCACTGGAGTGTACATTAAATTTAAAGCTTCGTTGTGGACACTGAATGGTTGGTCATTAACGTGCCTCGAATCAGCAGCATAAAACAATCCTCGTAARTGCTACCATGAAAAATGGTGGCAGAGATCAGAAGTGATCAGAATGCAGGCGGGAGCTGCAGCTCTCGGCGTAAAAATGATTAATGAAAAATCCCTTTCTCCTCTTTGCAAGGGAGGAAGTGAGCGAGCTTGACAAGAACAGCACAACCGCTCCTCATGTGAGGAGGATAATAGCAGGAATGATCTGTCTCTGGGAGATTCCCAAGGCCTCATGCACACATTATAAATTGCCCTTGTCACTTTGGGGAAACTTATGAAGAAAGATCACCAAAGCCAGCAAAAGCAGTGAGGAAAAAGAACAAAAGATTCACCCAAAAGCAGCTCTGCCTGAGAGATGCACCGGTGCTGCCCACCGCTTGCCTCCATTTGCTCAGCAAAGTGGTTTTGAAATGAGCAGGAGCTGGGTCCCCAGGCTCATAAAACACCCATCTGAGTGTGACAGCAGAAAGGGTGGGAGCTGTGTGAGGCAGAGCTCAGCTCTGCAGGCTCGGGAAGCACCGGCCGACACGGCGCTTGTGTGCAGGTGGGGAGCAGGGCTCCCCGGCATGTCCTGGTAGGGAGGGCTTTGCTTCAGGAGARCCGACTTCTTCCTTAATTCTTTTGGATTTCTTACATGTACTGTGCAGATCTTTTAATATCTTCATGTCTTAGTTCCTCACCTGCAAGGCAGAAATGCTGCTTTTCTATTCTCTCTTGCCTCCTGAAAGGTGGTAAAGCTCAGGATGCTGCAGTTCAGGGGGTGTATGTGTGTTTGTGTGTGTGAAATCCTTCCTTATTCTGTACAGAGCAGCTGTACAGAGCTGGAGATGGGTAGAGTGCTGCACACAGGGTCACACACTTATTTACCTTCATCCCTGCCAGCCTGTGTGAGACACTGGTGAGTTGAGAAGAGATTCAAAGATGGGTCATGTGGGAAAATCTGCTCTAATTTCCCCTTCTGCCTCTTGTTCCATGTGCCAGTATCAGTGACTGAAAGTGCAAAGCACAAAGGTAGGTGGACAYTGTAGTGCTCAACTGATAGAGCCCAGCGTGCCCGGGAACCAGCCAAGGGAGTATAGGCAGCATGGCTTGCACAGCGCAAGGGAGGCACTTGTGGGCACTGCCCCTTGGAAGTCACCTGGGAGCACTCAGGAATCTGCAATGTTTTTTGTGGGGTTTTCCCTTGGGGTCACAGTCTTTCCGGGTTGGCCACCCTGCACACATTCGTTCGCCCGCTGCCATCGTCCATTAGTGCCAATGCATTGCAGAGGGTGACCTGTGGCCTCAGCTTCCAGCCCCAGGCTCAGCCAGCTGCTTGCAAGGCATTTTCCTTCCCACAGGAAGAACGGCAGCCAGCAGTAGGGTCATTTATTTGGCCTTTTATGCTTCAGCATGATGGAYGAGGATGCTGATGAACTGCTGCCTCTGGGAGAAAGGCTGGTTTTGGTACTTGGCTCTCATRTGTGACTGTATGAGTTGTCTTCCTGCTCACCTGCTTCACAAATAACTGCTAAGGACTTGTGGAGCTTTGAGTGCTGTGCCCAGGGTTAAAGCCTGGGGATTTCTTGCTACTCTGCTGTAAATAAAAGTGAGTTTCTTGCCTGCAGTTGTGGTTAGGTCGACACAGCGAGGTCGGCCGTGGAGCCCCAAGGATGCCCCGGAGGGAATGCCAGGGATTCTCCTTGTGGCTGCGTCAGATCTTCATGGGATTTTGCAGCCCATTAAGAGCCCAGTCCCTTGGTATTCCCCAGCTCCCAAGGCCCTCGACTCCCCAAAGACTCAGAGCTGCTGCAGGGGAGTAGAGCTCCATATCCTGCAGGAAAAAAAGCAGTCAGGGAAAATGGGGAAAGATCTTCAGCACTTAAAGAAAAGTTGAGGAAAACAAAGGTAGGACATGGGTTTGGGAGCGGTGCACAAGGGATGGGGCTTGTGGCCTCATTTTGCTCCAGGTTGCTGCATGACTTTGCAGCAGTCACAATGTGAAAGTCTGTACTTTAATCTTCTCTCCCGTTCCTCAGCGTATTTTCCATTATTTTGTCTTGTCTATGCAAGACAGAACTCAGAATAGATTTAGATACCTGCATTCTGTGACTGTACATTTCCTAGTGCCATGGGACACTGATTTCATTTGGGTTTCTAATTTATTTCACAATACTGTGGAATAATTAGAATTATTAAAACCAAAACTGTTCTTTGCTGCCTGTTTCCATTAAGCAGAGCAGCTCAGAGAGTCAGGTCTTTGGGGACAGAGGAGGAGACTTATTTTTTACCATCTCCTAATCTTTTGTCCTTCATGACCTTAGTTCTCTTGTTAAAATTTATGTTTATAAAAGGAAAAACTGAGGTGGAAATTGGTCCCTCTTCCCATTTTACCAAACATTTCTGTAGGAGAAAGGTTATTCCTTGCATAGCCTTCCTACATGGTATGTCAGATGATATGATCTGTCCTTTCTCAATCTAAGTTATCAGCTCTAATGTTTTCCTTCTTTCATTATTACTAYCCTCTCCTTGAAACATGAATATATTCCATGTCGAGTCGAACGTTGCTGTCTCTGCTGGTAGCGGGTGGAAAGCCAAGCTGGAGGCACAAGTCATGTCACCATTAACAGCAAAACATAATGGTTTCCAGTGTAACCCTTCAAGACATGGAGACAGCTGCTTCCACACACAGAGGAACTAAATGTAATGAGCAGATCCTGTCTTTGAGATGTTGMGAGTTTCATGGATGGCTTTGATGGAACTGTTTTTTTGTGTCTTTTTACTGGAGTAAATCAGAACTTTCCTGGGGATAAGCAGGAAATGCTTCCCATACTATGAAATGAGGGAGTCCAGCTTTCCAAAGGAGTAGTATTTCTGGTAATTTCAAGTCAAATTTGAAAACATCAGTTKGGGGTCTAATCAGCTGGAGCAAATYAGGTCCAAATAATCTTGAGCGCACAAAACAAAAAACTTCCATCTTTTGGGGAAACCYGATACTCCTACTTTTGTTCTGAGAAAATGATCAATTCAGGAATGGCAGAACGTTTTATTGTATTTGGTTAGCTTAGATTGTTCATTTGTTCATACTGACATTTTTTGGCATTTTGACATTTTTGGTTTGGCAATAAGCCAAAAATTCCTGTGTGCATATGAAGCCCCCATGTGGATTCTGATCTTGGTTGTGCTGGTTTTGTGTGGGTGTGGAAGACATTGACATCAGTGGCATCTGGATGGTTAAATTGTAGAAGGAAGGCAAAGATCATGGTTGGACTTTGCCCTCTCACGATTAGGGTAACTTGCATCAGATTCAGAGAGCCTGGGGTCCCAAAGGGACGTGTCTCAACCCAGCTGTAAAAAGTTGTGGTTCTTGGAGTTAAGAGAGCATTGGAAAGGCTGAATGTGAACTCTAGCYCTGACATGATCTGGTCCTTGGATGTTGAAGTTAATCTGCCCTAGYTGTGTTGAATCCCCAAAGAAGAAGAAAAGAGCTGATATTTTTTTATTGATTTAGTTTGCAAACTTAGTTCATTGCCTCTGTCCTGGCTTCAGGAGCCCTGTAAGAGGTGTGGGATCTAAAATGTTCTCCATAGAGGCCCTTTTTCCCAGGTACTGAATCCCGCTCCCCACGAGCCTCCTCATTTTCCATTCAAGGATGCGTTGTGAGCCTTTGTGCTCCAAATGCCCAGCAGTCACCACTGCGTCTCCGTTCCCCGACAAAGAGAAACCTTATCTTTTGATGGACACATACAGCACATTCTCTGTGACATTTAAATYTCTCTTTGTAGCCAACTCAGATATTTTTGCTGTTAAAACCATACAGACGGGTGATTTCATTACTGCAAATGTTATTACACTGAAAGCCTGTTTAAGACATAATGTCACTGAAGGGAAAATATGATCTAGCAGCAAGTGTGGTCTGGCGGAGGGTGCTGGGATTCATCACAGGCTGAAAGAAACCTCTCAAACATTAGACCTGCTAATGGAACAGCTTTTTTCCTTCATCAAATCAAACCAGTCACTTCCTCAAAGCCCTAAGGCTAGGAATTACAAAGAAGATTGAAAGGAATTAGGCACCCAACTCTCACTGACTTTGTATTTGAGCTCCTGACCTGCTCTTGCTGCTTTGGAAATTATAGCTGTGCTGTTGGGGTGCTTAGTGAATGTGAATAGAAGTGTATTGTGTTAATAGTAGTTACAGGCAATGCTGCTCCCTGTCCAAGTTAGTAATGATTAGTTCTTGGTCCAAAAATACTGAGGAAGAGAAAAAATCACAGACACATCCTGTCTTYTCTCTCTTGCAAAATTGCTAGTGATCTGGCCCAAGTTTCTACTGTGATGCAGATGTAATCATTTTTTTTTTCTTTAGATTTTTCTGAGGATTTTGGATTTGGAAGAGTGCAGTTTATGAGCATCTGGAGGCAGAAGTGTCACTCAGTTCAGCAGTCCTCAGTCCTTTGCACATGCAGCTTTGAGGTTAGTTGTAGCAGAGGGACCTACACCTTGTTCCCAAYCTTCCGCCTTTGAGGTACTGGTTTCTGGTGTGGGTTAGCTCTGTTCTGAAGATCATTTTACTCTCTGAGATAGACCTGCCTTTCGTCTTAAAATACTAGCCTTTAAAAGTTGTGAATAGCCTGGGCTGTCTGCTAATGGGGATGGTGAATGTCTTAGCGCTCCTCCTTTCCAGAGGAGGTGTGAGAAGTTCTCTCCCTGTTGACGTCTTTCTGAGTGTTTAAACTCAATGAGCATCAGGTCAGCCGCAAACATCCTACTGGCCTCAAGAAGCTTTAGACTGTGCCCCAGCCTGCTCTGCTAACAAGATGTGACAAGCCGAAGTGAACAGTTAGACAGAAAGCATCAGGATTTCACAGCATATTTTGCCAGCAACTTGTTTTTTCAGCTTTTTTTTTTTCTTGGGCATGTATATGTTTTTGCTTTTCTTTTTTTCCTCCTAGCACTCTAGCAACTCAAATCTATCCTAGGCTTCTCCTGACATTATCAAGACAGTGGATGACAGGCAAAACGTGTCCACAAGCGATTCAGACTCTCCCCGCTAAGTAATCATAAACACTGCAAGTCTGCAGCAAAGCAGGCAGCTGTCTTTCTGCCTCGACAAGGCTGCTGCCTCACAAATTGAGGCTCTGTGGGTTTTACAGCTGTCCAACAATGACTCTGGTGGCCGTTTTCTCCTTCTCTCTCTCTCTTTTTTGGCTCCCTCCAGCAGCCAATCAATACAGTCAAGTAACTGGACTTCAGCTTCTCTTCATGCTGATGCTTCTGGACTTGGCACAGAGGGGTTGTGTTACCTGCACCTCCTCCTTTCAAAGGGTTTATTACCTTTGATCACATTTCTTACCAAGAAGAACAGTTTTATTTGGGGGGGCGAGGATTTAATAGCACCAAACTCAGCYGCAGAAGTGCTGAGAATGGAGAGACTGAGGAAAGTGGGCTTGGGTTTGGGAGAGCTCCTGGGGTGGTGGTAACCTTGAGTTTTGCGGTTTCCTTCCAGACTGCTAGAGCATATGTGAACCCCAGAGGAAACCATAGCTCTCTTTGCTATGATACTGTATGAGGCTGCAACAGATGCTCCCTCTGCAAAGAAAGCTCCAGGTCGCGGTTGGAGAGGCACCTGCAATGCAGTTTGAAGGGTGCTCCTGGGCTGTTTCAGTGCTATGGAATGGCATCTCCCAAATGCATTTTTCTGTGCTGCCAAAATGCTGCTCCGTGACCGTGCTGTGAAGTTGCCCACTTCGACRAGGCCACCTTCTTACCCTGGCTCGTATTGCAGAGCAAGCTTCATTTCACCTAGTTATGCTACAGCCATCTGTGCCCTCTGCACTCCCTTTCTCTGTCACCCTCCTCTTCAGTGAGTCCATCGAACAGCACATGTTGGATGAAATACATAAATTCTTTCTGCATTGACTGAGTATAATAAAGTCTGGCAACTGTGCCGCTCAGGTGGCTTTTGGACATGCAGCATTTAGTGCATGAAGTGATTGATCTCTGATCTTTAAAATGGGGCTGTGAAAGCCACGGTGAATTTGCATGCATGTGGAGTGTAAAGCCAGGAAATAGCAGCTCCCAAATTCTGTAGCCCCTGCCCTTTATTTCCTTGTGCAGAGTTTTCCATGTTTGACAATGCAGATAGTGATTTATGTATAACCAGAGCAGCCTCCAGTGGTTGGATCTGTGAACTCTTSCAGGCTGCCCTTTATCTGAGCTCACTTTGGGGTTTTGCAGACTCCTAATCCTGATTCCTGCCTGCTCTGAGCTCACTTTTTCAGCACTAGCCTGAAAACCAGAACAGCCTGCAGGTGCCCTGCAGCAGTGCCCACCACTGCAGGGAGTCTGGACCTACGTGTCTCATGGCTGCACCCCCATGTAGTCATTTTCTGCCCGGCACTGGGTGGCCTTGCTCTTTTTTTCTTCTTGCTCAGGCTTCACAGGGTGACAAAGTTCCTCAGAAAGGAAGGTCACAGGCATCTTCATGGCCAATCCTGGCAGCTGGATGCTTCCCAGAGAGAGCAGCTTTGGGAATCCCTGCTGACAGGAGAGAGGGGGGAAAGCATGCAGCTGACACGCAGCTTTTACTTTGTGTTTGTCTCTYGCCTGGGCAAATAGTTCTCAGAATGATTCTTGCTTCTCAGAGCCCTCCTGGGCAAAACATGTGAGGACAAGATTTTCACTCCAGGAGGAATCAAAGGAGCTGGGAAATCTGTGCAAGACATATRGGAAGGTCACAGCTACCTGCAAAAGTAAGTGTGCCCTCACCAGGGCTGCAGACCATACCCACTGCTCAGAGCTGCCCTTGCCCTTGAGGACAGGAGCAGGGCACCACGCAGATAAACCMTGCTAGGGAGCAAGGGAGTGAATCAGTGTCTGCTGCAGCGGTGATGTTTATGGAAAACAAGGAGAGGAGGTGAGGCAGAGAGGTCTGCTTTGTCTGAGAAACTTCCCTTATGAAAAGACAGATTGCTGACATTTTTCCTTGATGCAGCTGCCCAGGCATTTCGAATTGCCTGAGATTTCATTATCTAAGAAGYAGTCACTGGCTTTGTGGGAACCTCAGGCTGTTTTGCAAGGCATTTTGATTATTATTATTATAGGAATAAAAAACATATGAACCATTATTTCTCTGTGTAAATGACCAGCAAGTTCCCTASAGCAACACTCTGCCAAAACGTTTATGCACCTGATTTTTTCCATGTAGAATCTTTTTGATTTGGTTTTAACCTTTTTTTGATGGGGGTTGGAGGCACTTCTGTTTATAAGCACGTTACAAGCTGCTGGGAACATGTTTCCCTGGTGCAGGGAGGGAGGGCTGCTGCTAGTCGCCACCGAAGCTGTCTCTYAGAGCTATTAAAGTGCAGACTCACCTCTGTATCGTTTGCCAGGAGCTGGAGCAGTGCTGCCAGGCTGAAGTGACAGTCCAGTGTTCTCACAGGTAGGTGCCCTCCCAGCCTTGTCCGGGGCAAAGGACGGGCTCTTGACAGGCTGGCAGCAGCACAGAAACACAGCCCGTTGACAACRGGCTAGGATAGGACAACTTGTCCTCCCAAGGCCTCCTCATATCTCTCACCTGCACCCCAGGAACCTGGGCATGGAGGAGCTGGGACAAACTGGGTGGGGGGAAATAACTTGGGGTTCTGGGTGCCTCTTCTCATGCTGTGAATGGAGATGAACGGGAGCAGCCAGCTGCAGGGCAGGATTTCTTGGGGGCAGGAACTTTGGGAGCCCACGTAGGAGATGGGGAGGTGGCTCGAGGCCAGGCAACCAGGCCCTGGAGGTGCTGTGTGTCCAGAGCCCTTGGAACCTGGGCGTGCTCTTGGCCTCTGCCACAGCTGCTCGGACAGCCCTGTCCTCCCATTCAGCTACACGCCGGAGTGTTGGGAAGCTCTGTGAGCTACTGAAAGGAGGAGCTGCTTGGAGCTTGTGCTCCTGGGACCTGTGCTGTCCATGGCACGTGTTGAAAATGCCCGGCTAAGCCGCATTGCATATATGTACTCATATATGCATCCTCATGTGTATCCTCAGGGAGAGAGAAGATAGATGTTTGGGAATGCTGGGATCAAAACAGGCCAGTTAAACAGTTTCTAGTCAAAGAGGAGGGAGGGAGAAAATGCCACACGTGTCATTTTGGATCTCTTTAGAATATGTTGTTTGGCCTGGAGCAGGAGTTTTTGATTTTTCCTCGGTTGTTTTCACCATTGCACACTCCTTCCTGATTTGAGTCAAGCTTTTGAATTGAAAGACAACACTTCAAAGGAAAGAAGAAAAATATCTCCCTGGAAAATATTTAACTGAAATATTTCAGCATTTCTGAAATAAATGGTGTAATTCAGAATACGTCACAACAAAAAGCTTCAATCTTTTGACCATTTCCTTTTTCTGTTTTCTTTTTCCAGATAGAAGTATTCCCTTTGACCTATGTGAACAACTTTACATCCCCCCTGTTCCTCACAAAGGTGTACCAGGAAACGATGAAGAAAATACCATCAAACCGTGGCTGTGGCAGATAGAGCATAGCAAGGGGGCTGGACAAGGTCAACTACAAAAAAAGAAATGCAGGAGCATCCTCTAGAGACAGCTGCGGACCTGCGATATGGGTAATTATGTTATAAGAACCACTTTATTGGCTTTTTCTTGTCTCTTTCCCTGCATGCCTGTGGCTTCTCTTCTGTTTTGTTGGGGGAGGAGAAGTGAGAGCAAATCTGGCAGGAGAATTTTGTTGTTCCTGTGGCTCTTATTTGTCTGCACAGTAATGTGAATTTGTGTGTGTGTGTCTGTGCACGCTTGCATGTGATCTCTGTATTTGTGTCCATCTCCTTCGTTCCCCCCGTATCTATCCGTGCACGGCATGATATAAACAGACCTGCCTCTGGCCGTGTCATGGCTTAAAATAGATGTTCATACATCAGCCTCTCCGCGGCGGCAGGAAGACATGGCCGACTGGATGTGACTGCAGCCCTCAGCTGGAGCCGAGGAATCGCAGCCCTCGCGCAGGTAGAGGGGCGGGGGGCGGCTCCTTCCTGCTGCGTGTCTGTCTGTCCGTCCGTCCCGCAGCGCGCGGGGCTGCTGCAGAGCTCGCGGGCGTGCGGGCAGCCTCGGGCTTGCTCTTCCCTTCCTCCGAGCCCGGCACAGCCACGCAGGGCTCCCAGGCAGCAGGCAGAGCTGCTGGCGGAGCTCGAGGGGCTGCAGTGCCCACAGTGCTCTAGGATCAGAGGCTGGGCGTGGGGCGGCTCCCCAGCCCTGCAGAGCTCCCCGGGTGGGATCCTGGAGGGCAGCTCATGCCCGAGGTGTGCGGAGCTGCAGCCCAGGCTGCGTGTGTGGCTTGTTGGTGTGCTGGGCGGCCACAGCTATAAGAGACTCTGCTGTTGGGCTCATTGCAGCCTCATGGTTCAGTGTTTCTGAGCCCCCCCGTGCTGCTTGCCTCCCAGGCTTGCCCAGGGTGCGGGGGAGCTGCAGTGCCCATTCCAGGTGTGCTTTGCCAAGTCTTAATTCCCAGCATTAAGAAATGCAGAACTCGTGCGGGCAGGGGCGGCGTGTCGGGTCAGAGGCGGCGGTGGCCATGCTGGGGCAGTGTGTGTCACACGCAGTGCCACCTGCCAGCTGTCCTGGCAGGGCAGCTGTGTCCTGTGGGCCTCTGCGCTCCCCCGCTGCTCCCCCCGTGCCCTTGCAGCGTTTTTCTCGGCTGTGTGCTGCCAAGAAGGTGCCCAGAGGCTGCTGCTTGCTGCGATCTTGGCTGCTGGCCGGTGCCTTAGGCAAAACGTCAAAGCAGACGGAGCGGCGCTCTGATGCCACCCGGCTGGCCCAAGGTCGGCGTGTTTCCTGCTCCCGAGCCCAAGGACAAGCAGCTCGTGCTGCTCTGTGCTGCTTGCCAGCCCCTCCAGGGGCTCCTCGTGGCTCCAGAGGACAATTATATCCTGATGTGGGGGCTTCAGGCAGTGTCCCATGGAGGGGGGCAGCAAGTGAGCAGGAAAGGCAGCCATGACTAATGTTTGCCTGCAGGGCTGGGTAAGAGTCCAGGGAGATTTTCTGAGATGGGCGACGAGCATCAGGATGCTCTAAATGTTTGAGAGCAGAGCTGCATCCTAAAGGATCTGCTCTGTAAAAGGAGTTTTCACACACCCTGAAATYAACTCTTCTCACCCCAATAATCTAGTCCCAGATGTCCCAATGCAGCGGGAGCACTGCTGAATAGGGGGTCAGTCCAACTTCTCCCTCTCCACAGGCTTCTCTGCTGGGTCCTGGCCAGGCTGCTCATGGAGCCRTGTGGGATCCTCCACCTGTTTGGGGTTTTCCCTCCCCTCCCTGATCCTGGTGTCTTGCCCAGAGCCCTGGCTGCCTTTGTGATCACAGCTTGGCAGCCCTTGAGCTGGCTCTGCTTCACTGGCAGGCAGAGCCCCCGCGCCAGCCCAGGAGGAGGGTGGTCCTGGATAGAGCTGCTTGTGCCAGTCTGGCCTCAGCCCAGAAACATGAGGCTGGAGCAATGCCTCAGCCCAGGGAGATGCAGCAGGCTGGCTGCGCCTCCACGTTGACTCACCAGCCCTGGCATCGGGTACCTGGAAGGGAGGACAGCTCATACTGTTTCATGCTAGGGGTGATTGGGTAGCTGGCTTTGCACAGCCACCTCCCCAAGAAGATCAGGCTTGGCTGCTTTGGGCCAGTGCTTCTACACAGGGGATGAAGTGCGAAGTCCCCAGTTCTTCTAACGGCATCTCCACTGCTTCTGTGACAGGAMCGTGGGTGGCAGCAGCAGCAGAAGCGACCTGCAGGCCACTCTCCGGCCTCCCCGAACCCACAGGTATGCCGTGTGGGTCTCGGCAGCTCCCATGGCTTTCCTGTCCAGGTTCTCCAGGAATGGCACCAGGTCACCGAGCCGGGGCTCACGAGAGGAGCGCAGCAACCACCCCATCCTCAGCGTCTTCGAGCTCGAAAGGCTTCTGTACACAGGGAAAACAGCCTATAACCACGTGGATGAGGTCTGGCCAGGACTCTACCTGGGAGACCAGTATGTAACCTACAGGCCTGAGAACCTGGGCCTGGGGGATGTGGGRAAGTGGGACATCTGGGGGAGGAAGGATGGGAGGGGGGTCCTGAGTGTGATGGGTTTGATACAGAGAGGAGGATGAGGATGGAGCACTGTGAGTGCATCTTGGTAGGGTGAGTGGGGGTGCTGCATTCCCCAGGAGACAGGGACCTGGAGACTGAATTCAAAGTCAAGAATCTCTGGCATTTTTCCCCTTGCCTCTGGGTTTCTTAGCCATAAATGTTGGCTTAGGAACTCCTTTGGAACATTTCTTTAATGAAACCCAAGTTTCTTGGGTGATAACTGGATTTGTCCATAGCTTTGAGACAAACCCCATGTCTGCTGTTAGAGCAGTGCCACTGCCACCATTCACTACGAGGGGTCCCTGACACACCTGCAGTTAAACCAGGAACCTGCTTGCTGTGCTTAGGCCTCTAGTCTTCACTTCCTTCTCCCCCTCGGTCGCAGGGATATAGCAGCCAACCGCCGCGAGCTGGCGCACCTGCGGATCACCCACGTCCTCAACGCCTCGCACAGCAAGTGGAGAGGAGGGGGCGAGTACTACGAGGGCACAGGCATCCGCTACCTGGGCATCGAGGCCACCGACCTGCCCTCCTTTGACATGAGCCCCTACTTCTACCCYGCTGCCGACTTCATCCACCAGGCGCTCAATGAAGGTTGGTGCAGGGAGGGCGGGAAGTGGGGAGCAGGGAGGGGAGGAACCCGGCAGCTGGGAAGCTGCTTTGGCAGCCCTGCTGCTAGAATCCCGTAGGAAGGGATTTGTCTTGGGTGGTGTTTCCTGCACAGGATCACCTCTTCCAGAGGGGAATTAGGCTAGCTCAGGGTACCGTCCTCCCAGGCTGCAGTCCTTGCCAGTGTCCCTGGCTGTGACTGGTCCTGTTCAGAGGCCATGATGCTCTGATACCCCGTGCTGAGGGAGGCACCTCAGCGCAGCACAGTCAGTCTCACAAGGCCTAGTGTCTAATCCAGGAGGGCAGCACGCCTGAGCCACAGCTCCAGCACACGCCACGGCAAACAGTTTCTGAATAGATTCTGGATATTTGTGTTTTAATGGGGACATTCGGCCTGCTGTGACAGCCGCTCCGTTTCCCTCTGCCCCCAGGCAGGATCCTCGTGCACTGTGCCGTTGGGGTGAGCAGGTCAGCCACCTTGGTGCTCGCCTACCTCATGATCCGCCACCACATGCCCCTGGTAGAAGCCATAAAGACGGTCAAGGACCACCGCGGTATCATCCCCAATCGGGGCTTCTTGCGCCAGCTGATCGCCCTGGACAATGCGCTCAGGCTGAAGAGAAGCATGTGAAGGAGGGCAAGTGGGCGCTGCGTGTGGCCTGAGCGGTGGAATTCCAGCTTTCCTGAGGGTGCAGGTGCTTGGCAGCTCATGSGTTACGTGCAGCGACCTCCCGAGCTAAGGGGTACCCAGGCACAYGAGCTGTTCCTCAGGGTAAAACATAAGCCCTCAACCTCGGTAGGCCTCACATGAGCTCCCTCCCAGCCTGCTCGCTCAAAGATGTATCCAGAGGGGATATCTCACACCCACGTTCCAGGTTGTTCCCTAGCCCTGCTGGCTATGTGAAGCCCTCAGGGGTTGGTTCTCCCACCAGGCCTGTCCCATCCCTCTCTGCAGGAGCCCCCAAGCTCTGCCTGTTCCTTGTTTTCCATTTGTTCTTTGGTCAGTGTGTGCCCGTGTCAGGCCTGGTGTGTGGGCTGTGTCCAACAGGCCTTTTGTCGTGGTGTTTGGGTGTCCTCAGTGCCTAGTGTTAATGTGTAAGAATAAAGATGCTGCTTAAGAAAAGATCTGGCCCTCTCTCCTCAGTTTTGGGACATGATTCAGGTTGGGCTGCGCCTTGGGAGTTGCTGGGACAGCAACAGTCTGCTCTGGACAGAGGAGGGCCCAGATCCTCCCAAGTGCTGGTGTGGATGCTCAGAAGCTGAGACCCGGGAGAGGCCGGTGCTGGGCCTCCCCACTCTGTTTCAGCAGTGCTGGCCACAGCAAGGGGCGCTCTAAGTGGGGAGCAGGGCCATCCGGGCCTCGGCTGAGCTTCGCAGGGGTGGCAACGTTCCTCCCTGCGTCGGTTGCATCACATYTAATTCCAGCAGGAAGCGGGAGGAGAAGAGTTTGGATGGAGACCAGCCCTGGGGCGAAGCCGGCCGAGCACTCGGGCTGCCCACGGGTGCAGTCCGATGTGTTTTTTTCCCTTGCCCCGCTCGCAATGGTAGCCTTGGCCACGCCCACCCCCTTTCCATTCATAAGCACAGCGTGTTTCGCGCGCAAATGACGCACTCGTGACGCACGCCGCGCGCTCCCACCGGCCGCTCAGATTGGGGATGTGCCCCGTCGTAACCAGGTCGGCACATTTCACGCATGCGCGTGACACTCCCATTCATCATTCGCTATGAACCGGAAGGATCGGCGTGAAACAGCTCGCGCGCCTCTCACCCCGCCGCGTCGCCTGCTCTGCGGTCACGGCGAGGCGGGACCCGCGACCCGCTGAACCCACCGAACCGACCGGCACCTCCCGTGCGCTTCCCGCCGTCCCGACGCTCGCAGCAGCACTCCCTTCCCCGCCTTGCCCCCGCGGCCGCGGCGCGACTGCCCTGATTACACATGCTAATTTATGCAGAGGACGCCACGCCCCCTAACGCGCTCCGCCTTCAGGGCGGTCTCTGCGGCCTGTTCCGTTGCGGCGGCCGCCGCCATGGCCGAGCCCGAGGCGGTCCCCGAGGCGACCCCGGAGCCGTCCCCGTGCCCGGCGGCGCTGCTGGAGCCGCTGCTCGCGGACGGGCCGAGCGAGGCGGCGCGGGAGGCGGC